>CM041293.1:33601946-33974446 GCA_023052935.1 Piezodorus guildinii | reverse complement strand
TAAAGTTAACAAATATGTTTATTAATTTATTATGAATGATCTAATTTGGCAACATTGCCTAGCATAGTGATAAATGTTTTTTAATTCCTCAATATCTTCAAAGAAACTTCAAAACATAAAATTTTACCTTTAACATTTTATTAATTGTAGGTTTCTCTCAAACAAATTTTGCACGGTCCGAGGTAATACTAATCATTAATCAGTCCAGGGATTTTTTTTCCTATCCAGTGTAGTATATCAACTGTTTCAATTGTTGAAACTTCATTAAATTATTTTGATATCTAACTATCAGAGGTCACGCTATTTTGCATGCAGCTGGCTAAAACAAGAGTAATTTAAGTAATATTTTTCTCCAGCCAGTAACTTGTGCTATTTATGAAGTTTACTTTTTATGTTAATATTGTACATATTTTTTTAATTTATTTGTAATAATTTTTATTATTTAGTTTTATGAGTAATGATATAATCGATTATTGAATCGTTTTACAACGTTAAAGAATTAAATTTAGTTTCGATTAAACATGGGATTCATATTAAATAATTTAGCAATATAAAATGATATCTACAATAATGTCTTAATGTATGCCCTTTACCATTTTCTTTAGAGGAAGAAAAATTAAAATATCGGTATTTAAGCCCTGCCA
The DNA here is from genome assembly GCA_023052935.1 of Piezodorus guildinii. NCBI lineage: Eukaryota > Metazoa > Arthropoda > Insecta > Hemiptera > Pentatomidae > Piezodorus > Piezodorus guildinii. The sequence goes on along the minus strand of CM041293.1, from coordinate 33,973,802 downwards.
GACTATTCCAATCAGAATGAAGCCTACGTGATATTAAAACCCCATTAAATTCACTTCTCTCATATTAATCAAAACGCTTAGTGCCATTTTTTATGAAATCGTTAAAAGGTGCCAAATGCATGGTATAAAATGGCTATTTTAATGAAAATTCTGTATATTTCAGACGGCTGGTTTTCGTTTCACACTGAGCCAACTACACATGGACATACATACACACAAAGACCTTTTTGCGGAAATGGCAGAGTCGATGGGACCCACAGGCTGGTTCCCCAGATTCAACCCTGGGTCACAAGAAAGCACGGCGAAATATACTTCTACTTCACTCATTTCTTAACAGGACATGGCTGCTTCCGTGCCTATCTGTTTAGGTTTATAGGAATGTCCAGTGTGCCCGGGAGTAGAAGAGAGTGTGGCCCATGCTTTCTTCTGCTGTACCCGCTTCCAGGGAGAGAGGGAAGAGTTCAAGAGTATCTGTGGCGCTGATCCAACGGCCGATAATATCATTAATCTAATGCTGCTCTCGCAGGATTATTGGATGGCTGGCCAACGCATGTCATCGGATATTATGAAGAAGCTGAGGACCGAAGGAAAGGCGAGGCAGGAGTTAGCCTGCGACAGTGAGGCGGCACACAGCCACTCCCTTCCACGATGTAATGCCTAAAGGCAGTCCCGTGGTGGGAGAGAAACAGGTGTAGGGAGGTTGGTTTTAGTGGGTAAGAATTCCACAAACGGATAGGTACGGGCCTATACGCGTCTTTTGAAGATTTCCCCCTACCGTCGTAAAAAAAAAAAAAAAAAAAAAAAAAATGACCTTTTTCCGGGATTTGATCATTTGAACTCAGGAGACACGAAAACGTGTACTTCCGTTTAATATTCAAATTTGAAAATTTTCGCAATACTTTCCCCATATTATATATTTCATATAAAGGTAAGTGAAAGTAATATTAACAAGCATAGTGTAACGAATGATTTGATGTTGATGACGCCAATTTCTGCCAAATTACTCCATTTAAGCCCCAGTACTAGAGATCAGACTTGACACTATCTTTCCTTCTACGTCTTTTACTACCTCTCGGACCCTTACAGGTTTCAACTTAGTTCTGCTCTAAGCTAAATAATTTTAAAAGGCTGTTTGAGGCACATCGATGATACAACCTCATTTATACGGGAGTGGTACAAACTCCGTAATTTCACGTTGTATAATCTTCCAAATTCTCTAAAGGCTGCATTCTGGTTATGACGGAACACTTTATACGAGATCTTATTTAAGTTAGCGATCTTCAAGCTTTAAACATGTAATTGTTAGACAAGTTTTTAATATTTTACTAGGCTTATGATTTTTGTTTTAGAAAATAGATCACAAACATGATAAAAAATCAAAACTCTTAACTGAGCTTGATATACGTACAAAAATCATAACAATTTTCATTGCAGTCAAGTTTTCCATTTACCCCTATTTTTAGAATACCTGCATATACAGGCACATTAAAATATAAAATAATGAACAGATCGTAAACTCCTTAATGTAACCTTATGCTTGAGAAATGGCTAAGTTGGTTAGTTGGTGAAGTTAAAGTTCCTTCTGAAAGGAGTTTCTACCTAATCACATTTGACTTCACCAGTTGGCTATTTGAATCACCCCTCTTGATCTCGGCGGTAATTCCACTTTCCAGGAACTTTGCAAACTTGAGCCGAGTAAAATGAAAGTTAGTCTATGAAAGAGAAATCATTAGGAAGTAAACCATTGTTACGGGCTACGGGGTGTGCGAAATGAACTACTCCAGTTTACAAATTACAGATGTTTATTAAATACAGAAAACACAAATACAAAGGGATTACTTAACCACTATATTAACAATAATAATGGAATTACTAGCTTAACTACTAAACAGTATACATATAAAATGAGGTATTCCTAACGAATAAACTACTTACAATCTGCAAGACTTATTCTAAGACTTACAACTATAAATTATATATAAACTACAGTCTTCTAATTTCCCACCGACCGATTATCACAATATTGACACACAGTTTCACTACACTGTCACACTGTCACGAGTTGTTCACTGTCACTGTTCACTGATACATTCACTTGAGCAAGATCAAGAATGACTCACCCAGGCTCAGGGGACCGCTATTTGTACCACCGCCGAATCTTCTAGACCCGGGCGCAGGTAAGGCGGTGGGCCTTTCCAGGCACTTCGAGGACTGTCCAGGTCCAGAAGTCTCTAGCCTCATCTAGGCCCCTCCAGGCGTGGTCCACCCGTCATTGTCTTGACCGTAGCACTACCCCCTCCTTAGACGTGCTCTGTCCCAGAGCACAGATTGCAGAAGCTGAGCGATGCTGATCTTCCTCCGATGTAGGTGTTTTGTCTTTCCAGGGGTTGAACGTGCATACCATTATGATGACTCCAGAGTTGGCGAACGTCTCTTCTACAATGTTCCTGACAATCCTCCACTCCAGGCCATCGTATCCACAACCCAACTTCGGGATGGCGAGCTTGGTGACACGCAGTTCCAGAAGCTTTCTCCGCAGGTCGCCAAGACTCCGGCGCAGTGTGTCGTATGTCGGCTTCTGCTCTGATGAACTCTTGGTAACCAAGTAAAACAGGTGCCGGCCTTCATGCTCTTGATGGAGAGTCTTCCCAACTCTTGGTCCCTGGCGTTCCAGCTCTTCAATTCCAGCGAACTTCTTCCTGAAGACCGTCGCAATCCCCCGGGAATCCCTCAGATGTTCGGCGACACAATGTGCTAGAGCATAGTCTACCGGTAACGAGAATATGTTTCTGTAAACTGTCTGCGTTACCCTACGGGAGTCTGGTGCCTTAGGATGGGGAGTTAGGTCCTTGTCGGTGAGGTTCCTCACTTGCTGTTCCTCTGTAGGGCCATGGTTTCCCTTGTATGGAGCCAATCGGTTGAAATGGACTACCTTGGGTTTTCCTTTGGGCTGCTTCCTGATCCTATAGATGACATCATTGATCCTCTTGATGACCTCATACGGTCCGTCCCAGGAGTTTTGAAGTTTCGGTGAGTAGCCTTGCCTTCTTCGAGGATCGTGTAGCCAGACCAAGTCTCCAGGTTGGAAGCCACCTTTCTCTGCCTTGATGTCGTAACGCTCCTTCATCCTGTCACTTGCTCCCTGGATGTTTGTGCGAACCTTCTCGTGAATAGTGTTCATTCGCTTCCGTAGGTTCGTGACGTAGTCTTCTCCGGCGACCTCCTCATCAGGCTTGAAACCGAATTTCAGATCGCAAGGCAAGCGTAGTTCTCTGCCGAACACGACATTGGCGGGGGTCTGCCCTGTCGTTTCATTAACTGAACTACGATAGGCTAGCAGGAACAGATGAAGATATTGGTCCCAGTCTCGCTGATGGTCAGAAACTACCTTGGCCAAATATCGACCCATCGTCCTGTTCATGCGCTCTACCATGCCATCGGACTGAGGGTGAAGAGGCGTCGTTCTGGTCTTTCGTATTCCTAGAGCCTCGCACATCCTGGTGAAGACTGCCGACTCAAAGTTTCTTCCTTGGTCAGCATGAAGTTCCATGGGCACCCCAAACCGACTGACGAGCTGCTTCACGAGAACATCTGCAACCGTGGCGGCCTCCTGAATCGGAAGGGCGTAAGCTTCCACCCACTTTGAAAAATAGTCCATGGCCACGAGAATATATCGGTTGCCATTATCTGTCACAGGAAAAGGGCCAGCGATGTCTACCGCTATTCTCTCGAATGGTGCTCCTACGTTGTATTTCTTCATAGGTGCCTTCTTTTTCCTTATCGGTCCATTAGAGGCGGCACAAGTTGCACACCGCCGGCACCAATCTAACACATCGTCCTTGAGGTTTGCCCAGTAAAAGCGTTCACGAACCTTTTCTAATGTCCGGTGAACTCCAAGGTGGCCACCAGATGCTCCATCATGTAATTCCCTCAGTACTTCGGGCACTTTAATCTTTGGTACGATGAGCTGTAGTCTCCGCTGATCTCCCTCTGTGTTCTCCAATGCTCGTTTCAGCAGACCTTTGTCCAGTAGAATGGAGTCCCATTGAGCCCAATAGGTTTTTATATTTTTCGACATTGGAGCAACATCCTGCCAGCTTGGTCTCCTTTGGCCTGATAGCTTCCATTCCCTTATTTGTTTCAAGTCCGGGTCCTCGTCCTGTTCCTTTGCCAGTTGTGTGTCCTGCCAACCGTCGGTAACGACCGTAGTCCGCAACACTGTTGCTTGCTTTTCTTCTTGTCGAGAACAATGCTTGCATTCTCCGTCACAGGGTCTCCTTGAGAGCGCATCCGCATTCCGGTGACTCGTTCCAGAACGATGAGCAGATTCGAAGTCATATTCCTGAAGGCGCTCGATCCACCGTGCAACTTGTCCCTCCGGTGACTTGAATCGCAGCAGCCACATTAGAGCTGCGTGGTCCGTTCTCAGTAGAAATCTTCTTCCATACAGGTATTTATGAAAGTGCTCTATGGACTTAACCACTGCCAGAAGCTCTTTCCTTGTGACACAGTAGTTGCGTTCTGGAGCTGACAGTGCTTTGCTGAAGTACCCAATAACCTTTTCTTCCCCGTCTTGGAGTTGGGAAAGGACGCTTCCAATAGCAGTGTTGCTGGCATCTGTGTCAAGAATGAACTTGCCCTCGGGACGTGGATAGCTTAGAATAGGCGCACTACTCAATTTCTTCTTTAACTCCTCAAATGAAGCCTGACACTCGCGATCCCAAAGGAAAGTCCGTTTTTCCTCAGTGAGCCTGGTAAGAGGTTTTGCGATGTTGGCGAATCCTTTCACGTACCTCCTGTAGTAGGTGCAGAGCCCGAGGAAACTTCTCACTTGGTGCTTATCTCGAGGTGCTGGCCAATTGGTGATCGCTGTAATCTTCTCTGGGTCAACAGCAACTCCGTTGTCTGATACAACATGCCCCAGGTAGTTGACTTGCCTTCGGAAGAGATTGCACTTCTTCGGGTTCAGTTTTAGATTAGCTGCACGCAGCCGTTCGAAGACCCGCTCCAGATTCTCCAGATGGTGAGCGAAGGATTTTCCCAGTACAATGATGTCGTCCAAGTAAACCAGACATATCTCCCAAGAATGGCCTCTTAAGACGCTTTCCATCAGCCTCTCGAACGTTGCAGGTGCATTGCAAAGCCCGAATGGCATTACCGTAAATTGCCAGAGGCCAGTGCCGATTGAAAATGCCGTCTTCTCCTTATCTTCCGGTGCCAATCCAACCTGCCAATATCCACTGCGGAGATCCAAGGTAGAAAATAGTTTGCAACCCTCTAGTGTGTCCAGCGTGTCGTCAATCCTTGGGAGTGGGTAACTGTCCTTCTTCGTGGCGTTGTTCAAAAGACGGTAATCTACGCAGAATCTTGTCGTCCCATCTTTCTTTTTCACTAGTACGACAGGAGACATCCATGGGCTACTCGAGGGCTCGATGACACCATCATTCGCCATATCCTTAATAATCTCCTCGGCATCCTTTCGTTTAGCTAGCGGCAGCCTCCTCGGGATCTGTCGGATGGGCTTTGTATCCCCGGTGTCAATTTTGTGCTGGACGATGTTCGTTCTACCCCGTGGTCCTGAGCTGATCTCGAAAATGTCCTGCCATCGGGTAATCAATCTCTTCACGATTTCGCTCTGTTCAGGCGAAAGTTCTCTGCATGATTCCTCCACGAATCCTTTTAATTCTTCGGGTAGTCCTCGTTGCTAGGTGGGGTTGCGTTGTAGCTGTCGGACTACTGAGGTAGCGGCCGTACATTCTCCGACTGGTGTTCCTCTCTTTAGTGTCACCGGGAAGCTGTTCAGATTCATCAGTCGGATTGGGGTGGTATGTCCGACCTTGATGAGAGACCTTGCAACCAGAACACCGCGTCCGACTTCCTGCTCCTCGTGCTTCCCAGGTTCAAGTAGAAGACATTGACCCTCCGGTAGTCGTCCATTGATCGTCCCATGCGTCAGAATTTGACTCCGTGCAGGTAAAGTGGTGTCTTCTAGTAGGAGTACTCGTGCATAGAGGTCCTTTCCCTGCCGAAGGATGACCTCTTCGTCTCCCAGCGTCATCACACCTCTCGACATGTCCAGCTTGATCCCGTATTTAATCATCAAGTCCATGCTGAAGATGACTTCCTCGTCTATTTTCGCCACGAGAACGCGGTGCTCTAGACGTTGGCCCCCGATGAAGAAAGTGGCAACTGTCTCTCCGTAGACCTCGGCTGGCTGTCCTGTAGCTGTCCGTAACGCCCAAGTGGTAGGTGATATCTTCTCAGCGTTAACTGCCTTCGGGTTCAGTATTGTCATGGTTGCGCCGGTATCCAGCAGAAAACTCCGCAGCTGCCCGTTCACCATTCCATCCACATAAAAACTATTTGTCTTGCTCCCTATTGTCGCGATTCTCACGGTGACCCTGGGGCCTTTGATGCTACGGGTTGACAGTTGCCCCTTCCCATCAACCCTCCTTAGTTTTCCTGTGGCTTTTCCGGCTTCTTGGTAGGACACTTGATTCTGGGGTGTCCAAGTTGACCGCAGCTCCAACAGCGTATCTCCTTTTTGCGGGTCCTGAGGGCTTCCAAAACCTTTGCTACTATGTCCTCGATGGTGGGGGCCGCGTTAGGCTCCGCTTCCGCCGCTCGAACTCGTGCATGTCCACGGACTGACTGCCTGACAGCCTCGAATTCCATGGCCTGCGACAATGCATCGCCCAAAGTTTTAGGGCGTGCGAGTTTCACTGCCTGTTGGGTTTCCGGGTCTCGAAGTCCATCCAGGAATTTGTCGATAGCCAAGCTCTCGTAGACGTCGTCGGTGACCGTTGGGTAGGCATTCCTCACTAGCCGGGCGATATCTGCTTCAAATTCCTGCAGCGTCTCGTTGGTCTTCTGGACCCTGTTCTTTAACTGGGAACGGTATAGTTGGTCCATGTGGCGATGGCCGAAACGCATCTCCAGTCTTCTCGTCAGCTCACCGTAGTTGCACCGCTCCGACATGGGCATCCCCTGTAGCACTCCTAAGGCGTCTCCACGCAAGGCTAGGCACAACGCTGATGCTTGCGTCTCCTTTGACCACCCGTGGATCGAAGCTGCTGTCTCGAAGAGAGTCATGTAGTCTTCCCACGGCGTCTTCCCGTCGAACAATGGGATGGTGTTGTGCGTTGGTGGCATCCCAGCATTGGCGGAGGGAATGGTGTTGTGAGGGCTTCTCTCAGAGGGTTGGTCGGTGTCGATTGTCGGTGGGTTGCTCATACGTTCTTCTAGAGCTTCTATTCTTACCCTAAGTTCATTTTCTACTGAATCGACTTTTTCTCCTAATCTAGATTCTACATCAGCTAACTTATTGTCTACACTTTCCATTAACTTAGTTTCTAAATTGCCTAACTTAGCCTCCAATGTATTTTTAACAGTACTTAACTCATTACCTAACTCATTTTTAACAGTACCTAATTCAGTTTTAAAAGTTGCAGACAACTTACTGAAATCATTTTCAAACATAATCTCGTCTGGATTTTCCCCGGAATCAACAAAAAATTGGCGCAAGCGTTGTTGCAGTACTGATTTCGTTCCGGAAGTATCCAGATCTCGTTCTTCTAACTCCCGTCTTAAGTCTACAACTTTTAAATCATTCAGTCTAACACTCTGAGAAGTCATTTTCCACACAGTAGCCCAATAATTACAAAAACAAGAAAACCAAAATTATAACCATTTACAATGATCCCACTTCTGACACCAAATTGTTACGGGCTACGGGGTGTGCGAAATGAACTACTCCAGTTTACAAATTACAGATGTTTATTAAATACAGAAAACACAAATACAAAGGGATTACTTAACCACTATATTAACAATAATAATGGAATTACTAGCTTAACTACTAAACAGTATACATATAAAATGAGGTATTCCTAACGAATAAACTACTTACAATCTGCAAGACTCATTCTAAGACTTACAACTATAAATTATATATAAACTACAGTCTTCTAATTTCCCACCGACCGATTATCACAATATTGACACACAGTTTCACTACACTGTCACACTGTCACGAGTTGTTCACTGTCACTGTTCACTGATACATTCACTTGAGCAAGATCAAGACTGACTCACCCAGGCTCAGGGGACCGCTATTTGTACCACCGCCGAATCTTCTAGACCCGGGCGCAGGTAAGGCGGTGGGCCTTTCCAGGCACTTCGAGGACTGTCCAGGTCCAGAAGTCTCTAGCCTCATCTAGGCCCCTCCAGGCGTGGTCCACCCGTCATTGTCTTGACCGTAGCACCATGATTGATTATTTCAAGGAGTTCATATTCATGATTATTTTCAATAAGAGTATTTTGATAGAATTTAATATCAGGTGAATTCGGCGAATAAAAAAAAAGTCTTAAAGTCCTCTTGTCATATTGACTTTTAAAAACGGGTGACCCCCGCTTTTAAAAACACTTATCTGGTGAATATAATTTATAGTTATATTTCCAATCCCCTCTTCTGTAGCCATTCACAGAAATAGTCATTATCAAGAACATTTCAAGACCTCATTTGAATTTACATGTTTACAAGTTATTATTTTCATTTACAAGAGAAAGTATTGCGATTATGAAAATAAATCCCTGAGTCAAAAAAACAAAGTCGAACGAAAATGTTTGTGTGCATATACAATGAGTGTCAAAAGTATTCGGAATTCGTATTTCTTTTCATTTAGTAAGTATATTTCACTGCTATGAATTTATATAATTCTTTTTCACTCATAAATCTTTAAAAGAGACTCTTATAATGGAAAATCACTGAGCAGATAACATAAAAGTTTATTGTTTTTAAAAATATCCGATTAATACTGTAAAATTACAAGATCGTTCAGTGTCAAAAGTATTCGGAAATCGTAATATCCTGTTGTTTAATGGTTTCAATTTTTAATATTCTCACTAATCTTCGACACAATTTTATTTTCTAAAAAATTTTCCTCTCTCATGTAATATATACCCAACCATTGAAAGATTTTTTTTTTTTTTTAAATAAGGCCCTAAAATAAAAACGCAACGACCGTACAACGCCCTCGAATAATTTTTAACACGTTCACTCTTTAAAAGTAAAGAGAAATAGTTGAGATGTTGACAAAAATTTATGAGAATATATGGATGGCTATGTACAGTTTAGATAATATAATAATAAAATACAAAAGCAAAAATTTGAGCGTCCAAAAAATATTAAATGTTAAAACTGAAAGATTGATTATTCATCTTATAAGAAAACAATACCTCAAATGAGTAAACCTTTGTTTATTTCTGAATTTTCCAGACCTTCTAGATGCACCATAAGTGTTTCAATTGTTCTCCCCGTTAAAAAAAAAATAGGACGAAAAGAAAAACATGGTAAAAGAAGTACGGAAAACGTCTTTCAGCAGGCGTGGCAATAAGATAATAGGCTGAATGTTCGTAACATTTTTTTAAGAGAAGGTTGATAAATTAAAATGTTTACAGATGACTCCCACACTAAAATACATGGTTCTTATGAAAAAATTATGGTTTGAAGGAAACCAACTAAAGAATTTAGTATACCATAGTAAAACACCGGTCAGTGATAGTTAGGTATATATTTCTTCAAAAGGTTTAATAGTATTGGATTCATGGACAGGAATATTAATAGGTTTGTGTATTTTATAAGTATGAAAAGCCATAATTAAAAGTAGAAGAATAATGATGTATAAATTAAATTTTTAACATACGCGCGACCATGACTCTGGGCACATATACGTTATCTATTCAGATTTAGTTGCTGCAAAATTACTAAAAAGTTCTCGAAATCTCTCTTCTATTATTTCTTTCAAATTTAATTGAGTATTCATGTGTCCTACTAAAAAGGAAAATCAAGAAATACTATATTGAAACTGAAAATGCCTCAAGAAACAATAAGTGCTTGAGGGGAATATTATTTATCACCAAACAATCAATTAATTACTAATATAAATTCCCAGTAGGCTAAAATGTATAATTATACAAAAAGTATTACCAACTGGATGTTTATTTATGATCTCTGCATTTATACAATTAGGAAACCACGTAATTCCGAATACTTTTGACACTATTTTTAATATTTTCGTAAATGAACGTTCAAAACGTTAAAAATAAAATGATTTTTGTCGTAATTTTTGGTTTGAGCTATTGTTTACCTTCCTTCTAACATTATAAAGTGGATAAGAACTCCTTAAAAACGTATAAAATAAGTTAAAAGTAAGCAAATTACGGAATGTAGTGAATTCCGAATACTTTTGACACTCATTGTAATGGTTAGTCTAGGGATAAGTTGTATAAAACTGATAGTTCATATGTAGGCAACTAAATGCCCAAGATGTTTTAACAACTTGATTAGAAAAATCGCTGATAGTGCTAGCTTTTTACGATTTTCTCAAAACGACTCAAACAATTTTGACGATACGCTTTATAAAATTAATCGGGTTTTAATATCATAAGTTTCTTTCTGATTGAAATAGTCTGACAGAGCAAAAATGCCGCTATTTCCTTCTTTTCCTAACATTAATTAAAAAAACAGCTAAATATACCCGTTGAACGAATTTGATAACCAAAGCAAGGAGAAAAGAGCAAACAAATTTGTTTTAGTAGTTTTTTTAACACAAGAACAGTAATATAGAGTAAAATATAAGCTAGAAAGCTGATGATTTAAAAAAAAAAAATGTTTTCCTAGACACAAATCTGTGGTGAAAACGTAATGCAGAAAGACGAAAAGAGCATACACTTAAGTGATTATTTAACATAATAATTTCTATTGTTAGATGTTTTAATCTGAAACTCACATTTCCATCGAAACTCAATTTAATGCCATGACTTTTTTTAACTCTAACCTTATTTAAAAGCATTTCAACAACAAAAATAAGTGAAATTCGTGTGTTCGATCCCAGATTTTTAAAATACAATCTATTAATTAGTGATTAAAGTGTTTTTATAAAAAATAATGAATTAAAGTTCGAGATAAAAGATTACTGATGGCAGTTTGTGTTATCAATTTTACTGTTAGTATATCTTAAGTGGAGGTGATAAAACCAATGACAATCTGTTTTATTAACTATCCAAATACTTCCAGTATTCGGATATTCAAGAGTTAAATCTGCATCTGTGTTTATTTTACACATGCAGAATTTAACTCTTTAATTAATTAAGGAAGCTGAAATTATTACACAATAGTTTATCATTTCAAAATTTAAAATTATGCATGAAAATCTACTCATTTTACCCAAATCGTCATAATTAAAAATTCAACAAAAACGAAATACATGATCTTATCCGCTTGAACCCAACAAGATTTTCTATTTCAGCGAAATAAAAAACTATTATTTACTTACTCATAATTATAGCTCTGCGGCATAATAACTCTTGTATAAAATCTTTTATTTTATCAAAATCCTAGAGTTCAGCTCTATTATTTTATAGCAGATTTTTTTCGTTTGTTTATATTCCAAATATTTTGTATATATATCTTTATAATATATCTTTTTTTTTTGTTTTTTAATTTCTTTTACATATCTGTAAATAAAAATTTATTTTATTTGTCTATCGCCATACATGTATATATTGAGGTGTATATTTACTGTACGATATTTTTATTCTTATTATATCCAAATAACTATATAAGGGTATAATTGTTTATCTAACCCTTAATCTTTTCGAATTTTACAATAATAACCAAGTTTTGGTGGAATCACGTCTTTTATAATTTGTGACTTGAATGATATAATTTTTTTTTTTTGTATTTCTCGCTTTACTGATCCTAAAACTGTACACATATTTATCTCTATCTGGGTAAAATTTCAATTTTTTTCTTTCCTTTTTCTCTTTTTTATAATTACTCGCGGTATTTTCTTAAAAAAAACTATTTTTTATTTTTATTTTAGAAACAATTTTTATTAAGTAATGTTACAATCTGTCCTAATTAGGACATTTTTAATAGTTATGGAGTACAACATTAATACTACATTCACACAATAGATACAAAATAATAAAACAAAAAATGATAAAAAAGACTAATTGCTTTTGTTCTTTATTTCGAAAATAAGCAAGATTTCACTTTTTTCCCCATTTTGTTTGTTAATCGCCCATTACTGATTCTATAACTCTATACATGTTTTTTCTCCATCTTAAAAAATAACTGATTTATGGGTAAAATTTCAATTTTTATCTTTTCTTTGATTATTATTCGCGGATTTTCAGTTAAAAACCACTAATAAATTTTTATCGAGTAGTACCGCGGACGGCGGACAAACGGTTTTTTTATTGCTATTCGGATTCTACGGATCATGATAAGTTAGCCCTAAAATTTTGAGGGGCTGTTTTTTTTTTTTGGTCTATTAAAAATGTTCATTATTGAAAATAATAAACCAAACTTCTTTTAAATTCTTTATTAATATTCATATTTGGATCTGTTAACAAGAAAAACTCCCTCCATTATTTTCTTAAAAATAAATCCGACCATGACTGCTCTTTAAAAGCTGGTTTTGTCATTCCCGAGTCAAAGTCGAGAGATGGATGGTGATTAAAATATCATGAAATTCTCTGAAAGGATTCCGTGTTGATGATTAATAACCGGCTGGAAAGCTGTTGCACGCTGCGGATAGCGATGAGGAAAAAGTTATGAGGTCAGTCTAACAATCCCAACTACTTCAGAAACAAGTGGGTATGAACTGTAATTGTATTTCCCATACAAGTTTTTTATATCAATCAGAATATGTTCATAAAAAAAAAAAAAATTCAAAATGCTTGATACTAAGTGCACTTACATTGAAATGGTTAATCTCCTGGCAGTATTCCATTCCGGGGTTTGTTTCCGGGTTCCCAAGGGCAGTAAGTAAATTTTAATTATATTTAGGTATGAATGTGGCTAACGTTTTTATTATTATTTTTATTCATTTATTACTACTTTTATTATTTTTTTTAATTTCGCTTTTATTTAATTCTACTCCGTTTTTAATTTATTTTTGTACTCGCTTCGGCGGTACACATACTAAAATTGGGACGATGCAGAGAAGATTAGCATGGGCTCTGAGCAAGGATGACACGCAAAATCGTGAAGCGTTCCACATTTTTGCCGTAGGCAGTGATGACTCTGCCCTATAAAATTCATGTAGAAACGCGTGTGTGTTCTCTCAGGAGAATGTACTGCGCGGCCAAAGGCCTACAGGGCCTGTCGCGCCACTGGAAGAAGAAGAAGAAGAAGAATTTACTTTATTTTTGTTTACTCTTGTGTATGATAACATAGTTTGACATAAGAATATATTAATAAACGACATGGCTACCATTGACGAAAATATTAAAAGGCGGCTGAAAAATAATTGAATGATTGATCTTCTTTTCTGAATTAAAGGATCAAATCAAGATACGGATGTGCTACTCATTCTTCTCCAAGTCTAACATGTTCTGATTATATTATCAGAAGGCTATGAGTGAATCCCCATTCAATTATATACTTACAAAAGCCCCGCCTGGGCTGGGATTTGAACTCACAACCTTTAGCATGAGAGACTAGAGCTCCAGCCACTCAACCACGGGCTCCACCAGTAGGTTTCTTTAAAAATACTAAACCCAAGAACCTTCATGGATTTGAGAGGAAAATAATCAACAGATAAAAATAAAAACATAACTTAAAATTACTAATTCTAAAAAAAACATAAAAGGTTTTATTTTCTATAATATTTAGAAAAACGAAATCCAGCAGAGAGATTTGGGGTTGAAGGCAGGAATTTCTCTCGGTCACGAAATTTCTTAGCTTTGGGATTCTGTCAGACATTTAAAGGTGACGTTATATATGGGTGTAAACATTCATAACTTTAAATTGGGACACACAATTACTGCTAATAACTTATTAGGATAAATTGCATATGTAATATAATCTGGTAATAGTATGGATAACGAAGCATTGCTTTGGAATTTAGAAAAGACCCTAAAAGATAGCATAAAAAAAAGAGAGAGAGAAGTATTTTAACTACGTTTGTTAAAGCATTCAATAAAAAGGTATTCTTTGACTGTTAAGTATGACTAACTCGTTCCGCTAGAAAGATTTCGCCCTTTTTTCACAAAAGGGATAGATTTAATTATACAATCCTCATAGGTCAAAGGTAATATGTTTATTTCCATTATACATCTCTATCCATTCAAAGAAATAAACAAAAAATGTTTTGTTAACATTTTATACAAAGGAAAGAAAAAAATCTGGTGCGGGCAACACACGACTTTCACTTACCACCATTTTTAAACTCAATGAAAGAATTTTCAAATACACTAAAAGATAAAAATACGTGAAACTATTAAAGAATTAATTAAATTGAATTTATATAGAAACATGTGTTTTATTAAAAAATCTATTGCATTATTATCTAAAATAATTAGTTCTATCTGCTTTTCATCACTCTTTATTAACTTTTACAAGCTCTTGTGTATTAGATAATATTTTTCTTCTAAAATCAAAGATTTCCAACGGTATATTATAAGTGTATATTACTGTTGCTATGTTCAAAATCAAAAAATTGCATTAAAAAATATTTTTTCTGTTTTCTCCTTTAATTGGGTATCGAGTTTATTCAATTTATACATTTACCAGTTTTTCATCAGCGTTAACAAGATAATCTAGTTATTATTATTGAATCTACAAAATTAAAGGTACTTTAGAGGAAGAAAATTTAAAATATCGGCACTTAAGCCCTGTCAGACCATTTTTATCTAAATAAAACCTACATGAAATTAAAACCCATTAAATTTTACATCGATATAGCGAGTTTAATTAAAATCGTCGGAACTGTTTTTGAGAAAATCGAAAAAAGGTGCAAAATGCATGGTATAAAGTGCCTCTTCTGGTAGGCTCATTTTGATGAAAAAAGTTTTGTCACGTCTCGGGCGTATAGTTGTCTTAAATATGAAATTTCAGTTTCATAGGACTTACCGTTTCCGCCCGGGAGCTACCACACACACACACACACAGACACACACACACACACACACACACACACACACACACACACACACACACACTTTTTGCGGGACTTGGTTATTTGGACTCAGGGGACCCTAAAACGTGTATTTCCGTTGAAAACTGGAATTCGAAAATTTTCACGATCGCAATACTTCCCCTTACTATATATAGTAAGTGAAAGTAAAAATTAAAATAGATACATAACAAAATAAATAAGAAGATAGTTTTTCGTTATAATAAAATCCCAAAAACATGCACAGATGTATGTTTTTGTAGAAAAATACTTATTAGACGATAGTTGCATTTTGTATTAATATTTACTAGATGAGTAACAGAACATCTCCATGGTAAGGCACTGGACTACTGTTCTATGGTGCCGAGTTCGAACCCGACTGTTATTATTTATTTTTCCGTGGTGTAGAGAGAAACTCCTGAGGCTAAAGAAGCATCTAATCGAGGTTTTCCCGGAATATTTTGGCGGCATAGCTTGGTATGATCCTAGTGCAGATTCCTCCTTACAAGGTTAAGATCCCAAATGCTTCTCACTGGTTTCGATTAAAATTTTCGTAAGTAAAACTAGACATTGAATAAGTATCCTCTGCAAAATTTTAGGGACCTACGCTTCCCAGAAGTCGCGTCAAAAAATAGAAATGTTTGCGCACCAAAAATACATTTCATTTAATATCTCTGGTTCTAGTAAAAATAGAAAAATAAATTTGGTGTCGAAATTCCCCTGTTTTATAACGGAATAATTAAAAATATAATAAATTAAATCATCCAAGTTTTATTCTTGGTAATAACTCAAAAATTATAAATAATCTCGTCAAAACAGTAGTTTTAATAAGGTTACTTCAAAACTGTGCTCAGATTAAGAGTCCTTATTCCTAAAAAAAATTATTACAATTTTCTATTAAATTTAAAAAATTAAAAAAAAAATTCCCTAAAAATCGCTCCAAGAGGGTACTTTTGCGTAAAAAAAAAAACCTTTGCGAGTTTTTTAAACACAATTTTAATCATTCTTTCATCCTCTCACATACAACGCAGGAGCCTGGAATTTGGCAAAATTTACATCATGACCTAAGGTGTTTACGACAAAAAATTAATATTTTCTAGGATTATTGCAAATACTTTTCAAGAAGGAAAAACCACAATCATGGTTTTCTATGTTTGAACGGATTTTCCAAAATGAATTTACGTTTTCATTGACTTCAAAATGTTTTGGTTTATGTAGAAGTTATACTTAGAAATTTAAATCAATAGAGAATTCCTCACCACTCACACCGGAGTTGAGGCTTCTAATGATCAACGACTATTAAATAGAAGAAAACTTCATTTTGACCTAAAAGATCACGAACATGTCTTGAATTATCTTTGTTATTTCGACGAAAATAAATATAACTATTTCGCAATTCACAACATTTAAATTTGAAATATTGTCAAATAAAATAATGATATAAAAATTTAACAATACCAAAACGAAATAAAAATACAATGTACCAAAATTCATAAACGTAAGCTCGTTTGTATATGCATCTTCATTTTAATTTGTACTCACAGTAGAATTCTGATAATTAATCAACACCAGATAATTTGGATGAATACGTTGATCGCGCCCTTGCCTGTTACCTTAGTATTTTTCTTATACGCTTAACCTTGGTTAGATTGAAACTTAATATTATTACGCAAAACTGTGATATAACGATACAAACTTGCCTAGACCCGCTAAATAACTATCAGAATATCGTGCAATGTTAGAGGGCATACTAAAATACAAATCGTGAGCCAAGTACCTTCCTATTACCTTCCTCAAAGTACTTTCAAAGCTCAAGGATATATATTCATTGTGTTTATTTTCCTCTCAAACGAAAAGAATCAACGAGTGGTATCCTCCATGGCCGCACTAAGCCTACTGCAGTGGTTCCGGACAAAAATATTTACAAGACCTCTATATTCCATCACTCTACAGCAAGGATATCTTAAATCCATAAAAAATGAATATATGTTTCCAAGTCCAATTCAACCTTATCCAAATTAAATTCAACCTTATCTGAGTCAAATGCAACCTTTTACAAGTTCAATCCAACTTTTTACAAATCAAATTCAATCTTTTCCAAGTAAATTTCTACCTTGAAGCTTTTCAGATCTTCTCGATACTAGGGACGGGAGGGAATAAGGTTAGAATGGATCGCTTAATGAGCATTTTTTTTATTTCAAGATCGAATTCAACTGTCGATTTATTTACAACATTTATGGATTTTTTCGATGCTGGGGTTTGTAATTTAGCTATGAAGGGTATTGCATTGTGAATCTGCCATTAATTTGACGATCAATAAATGAATAAATTTATTATCAATTTTAGAATCTGTCGTTCAATGAAAGATTCGTGTTTTACACTCATTTATTTTAAGTTTAAGCTCACTATTTTCTAAATGTTACAAAATGACCTAGTTAGACAGCTGGACCAAAACCGAACACTATGCAATATCGCGGTTGCAATAGGAAACGATAAAAATAAAATTGATCAATCAATGTGCCTCCTTTCTGCAAAGGACTTTTTTATGTATATACAAGTGACCGTCAAGATTTGACACCAAATCCTATATGGTCAATACTTGTTTGCCATAGTTTAATAAAAACGTAGGTTACGGAACCAAAAATAATAATTATTTTTTCTTTTATCTTTATTTATTTACATTTATATTATTTTATTCCTTGAATGTTGTCTAATATTCATTTATATCATATTAACTTGATATATATTTCTTTTATAGTGATGCTGTCATATTTATTTTTATTATTGACTAGCCTACCCGACTGACTATGTCCTGTCTGAACTATGTCTTAGCGAAATCGGTCAAGCCGTTCACTCGTGATGCGATAGACAAGGAAAAGGGGGATTCACTTTTATATATGTAGATAAAGAGATTACCTTAGGAAATAAAAAATAAATAAATAAATAAAATAGAAAAAAAAAAACTATTCACCCAAGTAAATAATTAAAGAAATCGGAAATCGGTCAAGCCGTTCATGCGATGGGATTGATGCGATGACCAAGAGATAAAGCGATTCGTTTTGGTTATTATTACCATTAAAATATTTTTTTTTTAATCTACCAAAGTAACCTTTTTCATTTTTCTTTCATCAGATCCTTCTCCTAATTGATATAGACATAACAAAAAAAATAAATAGAGAAATTGGTCTACGCGTGATGCGATAACCAAGGGAAAAGCCGATTCATTTATATATATATATATATATATATATATATATATATATATATATATATAAATTATTATTATTCATATTATTTGTTTAACTAATATTGTGTTTTATTATTTTAACTAAAATCATTGTAAAATTATTGATTGTTTTGACAAATATTATTTGTTTTAAACTGATTTTCTGAAATGAGTGTATCTGGCACTGATGACTGAGATGTTTTGTGCAATTAAAAAAATAAAACCAACCAAACCAAATTAACCAAAATGACCTATTTTATTGTGTACAGTAGCACTCATTTGTTAGTGATCGCACACAATAATATTACATAAAAAGTTAGATGTGGTTATATAAAGCATAATTCTTATTACAACCCAAAGCTTCATTAATATTGTAAGTTAAAAACATTTTAATAACATCTCGCGGACACGCTGGACATCGTCTGCAGACCATCGGAGGTCTTAGGACCACTTTTTCGGCACCACTGGCCTGTAGTAATACCAGAATCATAATTAAAGGAAAGAAGGATTCATATTCTGTCTATATTCAAGTACTAGCTAATTTAACTTGAGCGTGTAACGCTTACCAAGCCTGGAACTGTTATATTACACGAACTGATAGTTTTTGACAGTAACTTTATTATTTAGTTAAAAACATCTGTTGCCGAGATAGGGCTGCGGTAATTTAAGACAATACCGACAGAGGCCGCTGGCGTAGGGTCGATACGCACTTTTCCTGCCGGCTCTGTTTACTTCCTTTATTCTCAGACGAACTGTTTATCTTATTGTCTCTCTCTTCTCCACTCAGATTTTATTATTCTATCTTGGGCTGATATATTTAATAGTTTTACTTCAACAATAAGAGTACTATGAGTTTGCGAAATGTTCAAAAGGCAATTTTGGAGACTGTTCTGAAACTTTGTTAGCAAACTGCCTACAGCTTGTACCTTTGAGCGTCTAATCAATCAACCTTTATAGGTGATGA
The DNA here is from genome assembly GCA_023052935.1 of Piezodorus guildinii. Taxonomy (NCBI): domain Eukaryota; kingdom Metazoa; phylum Arthropoda; class Insecta; order Hemiptera; family Pentatomidae; genus Piezodorus; species Piezodorus guildinii. The sequence goes on along the minus strand of CM041293.1, from coordinate 33,954,646 downwards.
ATATGTTGGCTGAATGACAATAAAAATTTATAAAAACTACTAATTTGCTCAGAGAAGAAGAGATAGTCTTCAGCGGAATATCTCTAAAGTATGTAAAATAATTAGTTCATTTGGTACAGCTCATATCTTTCGATAGTCGTGCAGAACAGGAGATACAAAGAATCATCAATGGATGGCGGGAATACTTTCTCTCAGGGAGGTAATGAATACTAACTTTAGCTTGGAAAGTAAAAAGTCCTTCCTGAGTTAATTACGGCTATCAAATTTAGGCATTGACAAAAGCTCAAGAATCTATGTCTACCTGCTCCAGCATTGACCGCCAGTCATTTCTGTTATGTGATGCTACCCTCGGTGCTTCCAACTATCGAAAATACATCGTTAGAAACACAGTCTTCCCATCGGAGGTTTGGTCGACCAACCTTCCGTGCTCCAAACAGTTTCTCCGATATGACCTCCGATGGGATTTCCTCTATATTCGTCCTAGCGACGTGGCCCGTCCATCGCAAACAAGAGGATTCAATCACATCGACCACGTCAAAGTCTTTGTAAAGCCTTCTCAGCTCCAGGTTTGTTCTTCGTCTCCACTCTCCGCTGCCACATTCTGCTCCATAAATTATCCTCAGGATCTTTCGTTCGAACCTGGACAGTTTAAGTTTCTGGATTGTTATAAATGCTAAGGATTTAGATCCATATGTTAAAACAGGTCGAATCAAAACCTTTTATATCATTACCTTTGTGGATTTTGACAGGTTAGACAGGCCATACCGGAGTTGGTTTTGAAGTGCGAAGGAACATCGTTTTGCAGCCACAACTTGTCTGTCTATTTTTTCGCCAAAGTCATTCCAGATATCATTTGTGTGCCCAAGTAGAAAAACTCTTGTACTGTATGGATCTAATACAATTCTTCAAAAAGAAGACAGTGAAGTCAGTACAGGCTTAGGTGTGACTCCATCCAAGTCCATCGTTGGAAACAATAAGATGAGGGTCGTGAGAGACAAAGAAAGGTGGAGGAATCTATGAAAAGACTCCACTTCCCAGCAGATTTGGTCTCCAGGGAAGTTAGGCCACCGCCCCTACCTAATTAGGGCAAGCCTGCAGGAGGAAACATACGTTTTATTTATATATTTGTAATTATAATTAATGAAGAAATTTTCATTTATTTTTGTTTTCCCTTGCAATAAATAATAATAATAATAGGCTTACCGTACCCGAAGGTTCGATGCCGATACCACCAAACTTCGCCTGCACACACTCCCCCAATGTTCGCCGGCCAAGCCCAAGCCCCCGAGATCTGCCTTAATGCAATCCTCCCATCGACGCTTCGGCCTACCAGTCGGTTCAGCGAATACCAACTTTCTGGGAATCCGTTCCTCACCTAGCCCAACAACTTTACGCGCCCATTTGAGTCTCCGCGATGCTATGAACTCAATTATATTCACAGGGTACAAACTCCGCAATTCCGCGTTGTGCAATCTTCTAAACTCTATTTACACAATGTCAAATGAGTATTAAATAAAACCATTTATTGCAAGAAAACTAGTCCCCCGTTCTTGCAATAAATGGTTTAATTTAAAACTTATTTGACATTGTGTAAATAAAGCGAGACCGAAAGCCTTAATTCTATGAGACGTAATCAGCACCACATGAGCAGTGATTCTTCTAGATTATGTTAGATGGAAAGAAGGCATTGTTGCACGTTGGGATATTGTCTTCTTTAACCTACCGTGTGAGAACCAAATCAACACCTGCCAAAGTTGTAATTGTTAACAAGAATTTATTATAATAGCTTATTTAGTGTGTAAAAGTTGTTTGTTTATGATAAAAAAATAATAAATAATATACTCTTTGCTTTCCAAAGAAAAATAATCTAGTTTGAAAAAAGGCTTTGAAAAGTCTTATTGTTACGTGAAACCATCCGCTTTATACCGAAATCCAAACTGGAATCAGGAAAATTCTCTACATCCAAGAAATAAGACTACCAAAAAAAAAAAAACAGTTACTAAGCTGGACATGACAATTTCGAAATTGCAACAAAATCAATTTTTCAAGATAAAATGAATTATAATATAGGATGATGATAACGGAGATAATTTACAAAATTAAATTTGTTTAACCTTGTCAATTAGAATGCTCTTTATTCAAAAGAATTTTATTATATTGGTTATAAAACTTTTTGTTAGCGTCATACTAGAAATTAATTATTTTTACTATAAAAATTAAATATAAAAAATAATATTTAATTACCACTGTTTTATTATGTTTTAATTAACCAACTTATTTATTATAGCCTAATGACTACCTCTTAAGGAGTTGTAAGCTCCTTACAAAATGACCTCTGGGAGAGAAATTTAGGAACTGGCTCTTAAAGGGCAAGTTATTATCGACTCCTTAGTTGTTTCTGACATGACGGAATAATGGATTCCTTGTGATAATTTTGATCACAATTAAAAATTATTAGGTTTAAAAAAAAATTGTTTTATTTATTTTTTATTTTTTCGTAATCCATAAATATATGTATTTTTACTGGAAATGGTATTTTTATTTTAAAATTGGATTAAAAAAAAACAACAGATTTACGCCCCTAAGAATACTCAGTATAAGAAAGAAGGGCTGTAGATGAAATATTCCGAAAAAATAAATAAATCAATAAAAAAAAGTAGAAATAAAATATAATTTATTAAAACAGATATTGAAGTAACTTCAGATATCAAATTTATATAAATAAAAATATTTATAGTCAAACAGTAGAAAATTGTTACTACTAAAGATTAATTAAGAGAGGGATAACAAAAACTACAATGTTACTGTGCTTATTTCACGAATCAATCATGACTTTATAAAAAAAAAAAAATAATTAAAAAAAAAAAAAATAAACCCAAACCATAATGACTCCCTAAATAATTTTTGATATACTTTAAGAAAAAAAGTTGCGTTTAGTTTTATATCCCTTTAATGTTATTTTCTATGAATAATTATAAAGATACACGAAACACCTGTATGCTTAAAAAAATAAAGTAGTTATCTTTATTTTGTTTCTGTATTGTATTATATTTTGTTTTTTTTATGTATGAAGTGATGTTTTTTTTTTTGTTTTTTTCATTTAGTGAGTTACTGTATTTTATTATTCCTATCTTTTTTTCTTTGAAATTGTCTTCAAGATTGATCCGGTATGCTGTGTACTCATAGCAACTCAGCGAAGTTGAGCAGCAGATTCAAATTGGAATTTCCTCCTTGTTTATGTTTTTGTATATTAGTGTGTTCTTGACATAGGTAAATACTATGTCTGTAATATTACCACCTGTCATTGAGCAATTCACAAGTTAGTGGGCTCTGTTTATAAATAAACTGAAATCAAAAATTTCTACCTACCCCCCTCTATATTTTTTCAAGTTATTACCCAAACATCAACGCATATTAATATTATAAAAACGTAGCCCATCTTTACTTCTTGCATTTAATGTTAGTTAAAAGTTGTTTTTTACACATTTATAATTTCATACAAAGATAAATGCAGACGACACGAAATTGAGTAAATTATATACGTATTTTTTTTTAAATCCTTACTTAGATACCTAGATACACTATAATAATTTATATATCAACTTATAGTTTACAGACATTCTGTTTATATAATACTAAACTAACCATACAGGGTAATGGAAATTTACAAAATCTGTAAACAAAAAACAAAAAAAAACAATGTAAATAATTGCAAAGTTTTTTTAAATATTCTTATTTACACAGACAGTCAGGAACAGTGATGTGATTTATTATAGAGTTCCAAAAGGTATTATATCCATTCAAGGAAATTTTACAGGAAGCGCGAAAATCTATTATTACAATTTTACTAAACCTACTTATATTATTTTTTCGCATTAAAATCTACAATTATTTTATTACTTTATTAATAACACTATTTTAAAGTTATGGAATATTTTTTTTAGTATGATAAGAAACGAAACTAAGTGTATAATTAGTGCTTTTAGAAAATAATTGTATTTTTAAAGAACTTGAGTGTTTATTAGATAAAATCAAAAAGATTTAGATAAAACTAAAATATCAGAATATAATAAATGAAAATAGGCTTACCGAACCCGAAGGTTCTATGCCGATACCACCAAATACTACTTCCAGAGACTCCCCCAATGATCACCGCGCAAGCCCAAGCTCCAAAAAAATATATTGTATTTATAGTCGTCCAAGGTAATGAAGAGCGTCAAAAGCATTAATAATAATAATAATAGGCTTACCGAAACCTGTGTCTAATGTTCATCGTTCAAGCCCAAGCCCCGAGATCAGCCTTAACACAATCCTCCCATCGACGCCTCAGCTTACCTTTCGGACGCCCACCAGTCGGTTCAGCGATAACCAACTTTCTCAGATTCCGTGCCCCACTGAGCTTAACAACTTTACGCGCCTATTTGAGTCTCCCCGATGCTATCAAATCAATTGTATTCACCGGATACAAGCTCCAAAATTCCGCGTTGTGAATTCCCCAGTGGCCTCATCTCACTTAGCACAAAATATTTTACAAAATACCTTATTTTCGAAAACCTTAAGACGTTTTTCATCCCTCAAAGTAAGACGTCACGTTTTACATCCGTAAAGAAAAATAATAGTTTTATAAATTCTAACCAGAAAGTGCCTCGCGCGGATCTCATTACCGCGTATGGGGAGCGTCCCACGGGTGGCGGATGTGGGGATGGTCGGTGGAATTTCCTCGGAAGCTCCTCCCGGCTAAGTCCGATGGACTCGCTGACCAACAATGAGAGCGGCCCCCCAGGCTTGCTGGAGGGTGTGACGTAGGTTCGAACGCCCTACTCACATATTTTAGTTCACAAAATATCACCAAAAGTCATGGATTCCTCTGAGGTAAAACGCTCATTATCCGGAGGTAAACTAGTCCCCCGTTCGGGTCTCCGGGTGGGGACTGCTTCAGGGGAATCATGGCGCAAGATGAAAATTAGAGATCTAACAATAGGGACGTGGAACGTTAGAAGTTTAAATACGGCAGGTGGGTTAAAGTCGGTCGCGAATGAAGTTAAGGGGTACCATTTAGATATCGTTGCATTACAAGAGGTTCGCTGGCCAGGGGAGGGTTCGTTAGCAGAAGGAAAGTATACTATTTGGTACGGGGGGAGCGTTAATTATTGTCTAGGTACCGGGTTTCTGATTAGGAATAGATTCCTTTCCGCTTTACGGGACGTACAGTTCTTTAGTGAAAGAATATCGGTTGCTATATTTCAAGGGCGTTGGTTTAAAATCGCGTTTATAAACATTCATTCTCCCACCGAAGACAGTGATGATGAAGTAAAATGCAAATTTTATGATAAACTAGAGTCGGTTTACGATAAGTTACCACGAAATTACATTAAGATAATACTAGGCGACGCGAACGCAAAGGTTGGAAGGGAAGAAGTATATCGTCCTACAATCGGTAAAGAAAGTTTGCACGAATATAGTAATGATAATGGAACCCGACTAATAAACTTTGCCATTTCGAAAAACCTAGTAATCAAAAGTACTACATTTAAACATAAGGATATACATAAGTATACGTGGACATCGCCGGATGGACAAACACGGAATCAAATCGATCATGTTTTAATACAAAACAGATGGCAAAGTAGCATAATTAACGTGAGATCGTATCGGGGTGCAGAATGCGGTTCTGATCATGAATTAGTAATCGCGAAACTTCGACAAAAACTAAATACAAAAAAGAGAACACCGAACTATATTCGTCCCGAGAATTTTGATTTAGTTAAATTGAACAACCTCGAAATTAGAAAACAATTCGCGATAGAAGTAAAAAATCGGTTCGAAGCTTTGGAATCTTCAGACGAGGAACACAAAGATGTAAACAAACTATGGGAAGGGATCAGGGATAATATTAAAGAGGTCGGTAATTTATGTCTTGGAAAAATTGAAAATAAAAAGAACAAACCTTGGTTCGACAGGGATTGTCAAAATATGTGCGAAAAAAGAAAAACCGCTAAACTGAATTCCTTAAATAATCCAAGCGATAATAATGTGGCTTATTTTCGGTTAGTAAAGAATGAAACTTCAAAACTCTTAAAAAATAAGAAAAGAGAGTATCTTAAAGGCAAAATAATAGAAATAGAAAAACACAGAAACGAAAATGACGTAAGAGAGATGTACAAAGGTATAAACAAATCGCGTAAAAGATTTGAACCTCTATTGAATGCGATTAAAGATACAAATAACAATATAATTGCGGATCCTTCTGAGATATTAAATAAATTTAAACAACACTTTGACGGCATCTTAAATACGGAAAATAATAATCAATCTCCTCTCTCTGAATATCAGAGTGCTGAACCATGGATAGACGCACCGAGTAAAGAGGAAGTCGAAATGGCGATAGGAAAATTAAAACGTTATAAGGCCGCAGGAAATGATAATATCACGAGTGAATTAATCAAGGCGTGTGGAGAAGCGGGCGTTTCCAAAATACATTTTTTAGTTAAAAAGATCTGGGAAACTGAAAAAATGCCCGAGGAATGGAAAGAATCAATACTTATTCCGATTCACAAAAAAGGACCGAGGTCGGATTGTAACAACTATCGTGGGATCTCTCTTCTCCCAGTATGCTATAAAATATTCTCGTCAATTCTAACTAGTCGAATCACGGAATACGCTGAGGAAATTATCGGAGATTACCAATGTGGTTTTAGGCGGAATCGCTCGACTATTGACCAAATATTTTCCCTACGTCAAATATTAGAGAAAAAATTGGAATACAACGGTGTAGTCCATCAACTTTATATCGATTTTAAAAAGGCTTATGATTCAATAGACCGTCAGAAGCTATATAACATCATGATTGAACAGGGAATACCTAGAAAGTTAGTAAACCTAGTAGAGATGTGTTTGTCGGAAACATTCCATAAAGTTAGAATCGGTCATAATTACTCCGAGAAATTTGAGGTGCGATCGGGTTTAAAACAGGGTGACTCCCTTTCACCTGTGTTATTTAATATAGCTTTAGAATATGTCATAGAAAAGGTGATGTGTACCGAGAAAGGCTTAAATATGGGTGACAAGATTCCGGTTTTGGGGTATGCCGATGATCTGGTACTGCTAGGTGAAGACACGGAAACCATACAACTAAATACAAGTGTGTTAATAAAAACCGGTAAAGAAATAGGACTCGAATTAAATACCGATAAAACGAAGTATATGATTAGTAGCAGAAACGGTGTCGATCTTGGTGATATTGATGTATCAGGTCATACTTTTGAACACGTAGAGAAATTCAAGTATTTAGGTTCAATTATAACTAGAAAAAATGAAATCCAGGAAGAAATAAAGTCCCGGTTAAAGGTGGGAAATGCGTGTTATTATTCAGTTGCTAAGTTACTTAGTTCGCGGCTTCTATCTAAAAACTTAAAGATTAGAATTTATAAAACTATTATTCTTCCAACGGTTCTTTACGGATGTGAAACGTGGCCGCTTACTTTAAAGGATGAACAGCGGCTTAAGGTTTTCGAAAATAAAGTATTGCGTAAAATATTTGGTCCAAAGAGAGATGAGGCCACTGGGGAGTTTAGAAGGTTGCATAACGCGGAATTGCGGAACTTGCATCCTGTGAATATAATTGAGCTGATTGCATCGCGGAGACTCAAATGGGCGAGTAAAGTTGTTGGGCTCGATGAAGAACGGATTCCGAGAAAGTTGGTATTTGCTGATCCGACTGGTAGGCGTCCGAAAGGTAGGCCGAAGCGGAGATGGGAGGATTGCGTTAAGGCTGATCTCGGGAGCTTGGGCTTGAATGGTGAGCATTGGACGAGTCTGTGTAGGCGGAATTTGGTGGTATCGGCATCGAACCTTCGGGTTCGCTAAGCCTATTATTATTATTATTATTATTAACCAGAAAGTGAATAAAAATACGCATTTCCCGCCTTTAACCGGGACTTTATTTCATCCTAGATTTCATTTTTCTTGTTTTCATTGAACTTAAATACTTTAATTTCTCTACGTGTTCAAAAGTAGGCCCCGATATATCAATATCACCAAAATTGTCACCGTTGCTGCTACTAATCATATATTTTGTCACATCGGTATTTCTTTCGAGTCCTATTTCTTTACCGGTTTTTATTGACTTACTTGTATTTAGTTTTTATTGCACTTGCATTATGTTGTATTTATGAGAATATAATTGTATTAAAAAATCAATGTCGTAAAAAATGCACGCAATAAATTTTGGAAATTAAGGTCTCAATTGATTAACAGTAAAAAGTAATAATTTACTTTTTTTATTATTGTAGCATTGCTGTGACTAACATCATCACTAAAATATCCATAAAAAGTAATAGAAATTCACTTAAAATATTTTTAAAGAAATAATTCTACTTGCGGAAATTTAAATTTAATGAGAATGAGACTGCTAACCCTCAAAGGGAGCCAATACCGCTCGAGGTCAAGGCCGGTGCCATTGAAACCGTTCCAGGTGAGTCCGCTCCAGTTCCGCTACTCTCATCATTATTTGTACCTGTTACTGACCGCTGTAACTGTTTATTTGTTTTAAAAGCTCATATCAGAATGCATAATGTATTAAGATTTTTATAAAATAAAGAAAAATACAATTCAGGCAGTCAGGCAGGGACTGCCGATAGAAGCGAAAAACATTTTTTTAATTCTCGATTTGCTCTAGAATTTAGTTGGAAAGAAGATTACTTTCGTTAAAGAAGATTATGTTGAAAACGTATGTTTTTTATATCAATATATTCTAAACCACGGAAGATCTCATATAACTATTATTAATTATCATCGGCGTGACGTTTCGGGATATTCTCCCATCTTCAGAAGTCTACAAAGTATACTAAGCAATTTACCATTACATTAAAAAATACTATACTGAAGTTAATGGTTTAAATTTTTTTATAAATAAGCTGTTTATTGATAACGATAATTAAAAACTATTAAATAACAAATTTAAAATCAGAAGGAGGCATTAAAAGCAAAAATTAGCAATGTTACATAGTACTTAGTTAAACATAGACACCTAATTTATAAAAAAATTCAAAACCATTCACTTCAGTATGGTATGTTTTTTGTTTTTATTATTGTTTCATTTAATTGTAAAACATCATAACCCTGTAGAGATATATCATCTTGAAGTATGTCATCGTAATCTGAATGTGACTGTAGATGAGTTAGTGGTACACATAGCACTTTTTTTTTATGGACCTTCCATTTGTATCTTGGAAATTCATACATTTAGGACTAGGCTTTATAGTAATGAAATATGCATTGTGCTTAATTAAATATATATATGTATATAAGAACAATAGAAAACTGATCACACTATATACATATATTACGACACCGCGATTATCGGTTTCCGCAAACTCCTTCTAAACCATAGTACGTATTTCGATACGGTTTTCACCACCATTTAGGGAATTCTTTCCTAAAGGATCATAAGTAAAATACATTCCAATTAAGATTTTTCTTTCGTAGAGAAAATTTAGTTTGCTGTAATCAAGTCATCAAAATATTATTTCTGAAATATGAGTAGTAAGATACACGTATAATATACCATCAGAAAGAGCGAGGCTTAAGAAAACATAATACACGTTTAAAAGAAGTCGTAGAGGCTGAAAGAACGTCGGTATAAAACCATAAACTCATGAACATACGTTATTTGTAATGTAGTAATTAGGAGGTTATGGCAGATTCAGTGTTGCCCCGTTCAGTATTGTACTAGTTATATTCTTACATACAGCGCATACAATTCAAAAAAATAAATATTAGGTAGCAATTAAGTGAACATTTTTTATAAATCTAAAAACTATCATAATTATTAACTATTTCACTAAAATAGATCTTTTACTACGAAATAAACGGGATCTCCATGAAAACTAAATTCAACCTTTAAAATGTATTTAAATACTTCATTTAAATAAAATAAAGTAATAAACCAAATATTACAACTTTGTTATTTCTATAATTTTTGAAAACATACATTAGTCAAATTTTCTTTAGATGGGAAAATGAAATTATCTATATATCTAAGAATCATTTAAAAAAAACAAATAGAACTGATTTTGATTTCTGTTTGTCGTTTCTTCCAATGATTAAGAATAATGATAAATAGGCGTTATGAAATAAAAAATATTTTCTTGCTAAAAGCACTTTTTGTTTCGATGAACTTCTAAGCCCGAAGTTATAAAGGCCAAATTGATACTAAACATGAGTACATCCTATTGTTCTCAAAGCTCCAGTTCTTCAGTCAGATCATAGTATTTTCTTTTATTTTTGCCACTTGTCTTCTGCAGGTTGTCCGATCGACATATATCTCTATAATTTTTTTTTTTTTTTTTTTTTTTTTTTGGAATAACTGAGATATCTGGAAGATTATTTGACTCCGAGTGGTCGGTAATATTTCGATAAATCTTACTTTTGTGTCCTGTGGATTTAAAATTATAATTTGATATCCCCTTTTATTTTAAGATAGCAAGTTAAATATTTAAAGGTCTTTTAAGGGAAGATAATTGTTAATTAGGTAACTTCCAAGGGTTGAAGGGACCATTACTTAGGGTCGCTTTTCCTCATTTCCGCCCGCTACAACCTCTCTACTATTACATCTTGTTAAACACAGAACTGTGAATAATGTTTTGATAGCATCAAACTATTAAATAATTATAAACAAATATGAATATTATTAGAATAAATAAAAACGGAAATATATAATCATATAGTATAGAAAAATTTAATTACTTAAATCCTAACCATGTAGGAAAGTTTCAAGGTTTTAACTAATGAATAAATAAACAACTTAAAATAAAAATGAGGTAGTAGGGATTCACTCACAGCCTCTCCCCCGGGTATGTGAGGCCCATCAGCCAAATGGTGGCCACTCACAAAAATAGGCGTAAGTAGTGATGACCCTACCCTGTTAAATCTCATCGTGAATCGTGAGTATATTCTCTCAGTAGATTATACCACGAGGCCAAGGGCGTACACGGCCTGTCGCACCAGAGAAAAAATATATGTATATAATGGGTCGTTTCTTATTACAAAATCCGGTGAAACAACTTCTTTTTTTTCGTGGTCATATTTGATGGTATACTAAATAATATGCAATAAATTAGAGTTGTAGGAATAATAAACGGCTCATTATAGTCTTAAAACATTAACAAAATAAACAATCCAAGTCCACTGATTCCAATTTGAAATCCAGAAACATTAAAAACAGACATTTGTTTTGCAACGTTGTCAATATAACAATTCTTATTTATACAATTAAACCTTGATTGCAAAGAAATGTTTTGATAAAACACAATTACAAAAAGTTTTGGGGTCAGCTATGGTCAGCAAGTATAAGAGCCCTCTATCCCCAAGGTCGAAGGTTCAATGCGGCAGGTGGTCCTAGTATTTTTTAATGGGAGTAAAGTCCTTGGTTATGAAGGGGACGTAAAATAGATCTCTATTATAATTAAACATGAAATGGTTATATTTAGAAATCCCCCTTCAGCATCGTCCGATCAGCAATAGTATAAAGTGACGTTTAATTAATAAACAAACAAACAAAAACTTTATATGGTAAAATTAAATTAAAACAATATAATTGTAATTAAGAATTTTAACTAAAAAGCTACTTGTTTAAAAAAAGTGGTGTATATAGACAGTGCCAGGCGCGTTGGGTATACCATACCGCACACCAAACTACCCACAACTAATTTTATATTGAATAGACCAGCGTTGGAAGCGAAACAAAAAATCATTGTCCTCGTCCATAAGCAGGCATGTTATAAGGTCGATCTAGTAATGGATTGTTTTATTCTTTTTGAGTTAATTGACCAAAATAAGCTCTTCATAATGGTTACTCACACTATGTTTTTAATTAATATATAAAACACGATTTTCACCTATAAAATACATTTTTAATTTAAAAATTTTTACATTAAAAGTCAACTTTACGATTATGTGAAAATTCTTGGTTGCGAATATTCAACTGAACGCGGAAAAAAATAAGTGCTTCAGAATATCATGGTTGCTAAATAATAGTATTAACTGTATTTTCACAAATACATTTTAATCTCCAGGAGTATATAAGCTAAAGTTTCATTCGATTTGTATGTTAAACGATTCAACGGAAAAAGGTACTTTTGAGGAAGTTCTCTTTGGTGATTCCGGCGCGATAGGCATACCATGCCGCACAGCAAACTAATCAAAGTTCGTTTGCACTTTCAGGCCTGATTTCAGTTAGCCTGATCATTATGAGAAAACATGATTGAATAAGAAAATGGATAATAGAATAATATTTTATTATTATATAACCATTTGCGGTCCTCCTAATGAATGGTGGATCATTATTATATTCTAGAATAAAGCTACATGAGTCTAGGATATTTTAAATATATATTTCCATGTAAAAATTATGCCAATGAGACAGTTTGCTCTTATAAGCTAATTCTTGTAGAGGTATATTATCAAGAGAAAAGTAAATATAATTACAAATTCTCTGTAAATGACACTTAACTTTTATATTTTTAGTATTCATTTAACGCCACGTTATGCTGATGTAGCTAATTGGACGATGGTAAATATTTGATTTCTAAATTTCGCCTGTCCAAGTTTACTGTTTGCATTATTTAGTTATAATTAATTACTTTACATATTACTATAGGTATGGTATTGTTTTCTTTTTTTCCAATTGACGTCAGTTGGTCGTCTGATCTATCGTGATTAAAGAGAAGGTCAATTAGGATCGAATTAAATTAGTTATTAATTAATTATTACACGGAAATCCCTGCGGCAAGAGGAGTTAAGGCATACTTGAGAACAGAAGTTTCTTCAGGGAGGCCAAGAGTGGGATTTATTGAGAGATGATGTGCTTATCGGGACCAAGCTCCCCTTTAAGTTGCAATAGCGTCTTGTGGGGAGAAATAATTTGATGTTTATTAGGGATCAAACACTCGAGTCTGCAAATCCGATAAATAACGTCAAGTAGTCAATAAGTTGCAGAGGATCTTGAGGCTTGGCAAGCGTAATGCTCACGACCACACCCCTTGTGCTACTTAATGTGTTGTAGTTTAAAGTATTGATTTATTTGATACAGAACGTCTTTGGGAAAACAGCTATGATGGAGGGTGTTGGGGCCAGCGGGTCGTCCGTAGGATTTCCTTACGCTGTGCCTGAAAGCTGAGCTGATTCATAGGACTTGTTTCTTGATATTAATTTATGCTTTGCAGAACAGATAAAATTGATGATTGAAGAAATAAATAAATGAGTATGGTAAGAGGGATAATAGGTAAATAAGGGAAAACAAGGTAAAAGGTTAACTTGTTATGTAATAACAAATAGGTAATAGTTAATAATAATCACACACTGTTATACGGTTAGGTAACACACCTTTTGGATCCACGCTCTCCCAACAGTTATAAAAAACATATGCCTAATCAATGAATACTTGATAAAAGTATTTGTTCAAAGTTTGTGAGGAATTTAGAATAAATAAATGTATTGGTATAAGTGGCGTTAACAGAGGATATTTAATCTGGATATCCAACTAAGATTGGCTGATATATTTCTTAAAGACAGAGATAAATTAACATTCTTTATGGAGATATTCTTGGTGCCGTGGTGGCCAATAGATAGAATGTGGGCAATATTGGAATGGAACTGTACTTGGAACAATGTGCTGTTACCGATAGAGGCTCTTTGGTGAATCATACTTACGTTTTCTGAAGCATAACCATCAACGGATTGCAGGTGATTTATAACACCGTTATTTATAGGTGACGTAACATAGAAAGTAAAGTTCTCGGTAAAATGGATTCAGAAGTAGTAGTAATGCTCATGACACAATACCAATAGGTAAACGTTATTTTATTTCTTCAAATTCTCTTTTTCCCTTTCTCTATTTTTAATCATTTCATTCTAATTCTTCTTTTAAATCAACTTCATTAGAAAAATAAGAATAGAAAAATTTTATTTACCGGTCAATCCATTCATTTGAAAGTTTTAAATTTGATTTTAATTGAGGAAGAAAGAGAATGTCGCGTGTTGTGCCCACCAGATTTTTATTTCTCAAAATAAAACATTTGTGGTGTGAAAGTGGAATCCGGCAAACGGTAAGACATCCCACACTAGGACGAGGCCTTGACCAGCTGACAACTGAAGCCAGCCACACCTCCAACTTCCTGCATCATTCCCCACTACATCTACACTACAATGTTCTATAGAGTCTATATACATATATATATATATATATATATATATATATATATATATTATATATATATATATATATTATATATATATATATATATATATATATATATACATAGTTATGAAAGGATATATTTAGGCTGTTAACTTGCCAAAAATTATATCTTCTCGAATTAATTTCATTGATGACTCAACGCCGGAGTATAAAAGGCAAAACAGGTTTTTAAAAAGCAACATTCCTAGAGAAGGAAAAAAACAACTAGAACACGATGTCTGAGTCATGACTCTATAGTCTTGAGTATATAAAGAGTTTTTAACCACCTGTTGGATTAATGAAAGTTTACACCAATAATTGTTTGGAGTCTACGTTTCGGAGGTTGCCTCCACCTTTAGGACTCACTACAATAAATAACCTTTATTACTACAGAAAATAAATACTATCTAAAAATTCATACTAGAACAATCAATGTTACATAAAACTCCATTTACCTGACCGCAACCAATGCTTACTAATATCAGAATGATTTATATGATAACCATTATCGTAGGTTTTGTTAAAAAAAAAAATGAATATAATATAAATAAATAAAATCCACCCGTCACAAACAACATATTCTTGGGTCAGTAATGGTTTATGGATATCCTTTAAGTGGGATGCAGATTTCCAAAACGTACTATATTTTCATTCTAGAAAATTTTTCAGAAAGCGCGAAAATCTCTCATTATTATATTATTAAACGAGCTAATTTGATTCATTTAGCATTAAAATCTAGATTTGTTTATACTTTATTAATAATACCATATTAAAGTTATGAAATATAATGTTTTAGTACGATATGGAACAAAACTAAATGTGTAATTAGTACCTTTAGAAAATAATTGCTTTTATGAATCGCGTTTTTAAAGTACTTGATTGTTTATTAGATAAAATCAAATAAAAAACTTTAGATAAAACTAAATGATGAGAATATAAATATGTAAAATCGTAAAACACGTTCTTTAGTACCTTCGGAAGTCAATTCTTTTGTAAGATATTGTACAATTTGCACCCATTTATATGTCTCTAAAACAAAGTCAGTAATGAAAAGTTTATTTTTTTAATCGCATCTGCATAATGAAAATTGAGGTTTCTTGAATCGGTTTTAAAATTTACAGTGTCTTTTATATTTTTGTTTATCAATATGTATCCTATTGATTTTCTATTAAAATTATTAATTAATTCTCTCTATTACATAAAAACGTTTTAGTGACCGAGCGATATTTTATTTTAGAAAATCATGCGTTGCGCATTATGTATAAGCGTAGCGCCGTTCGCCCAACGATGCAATCTGCCTTTATTGAATCCAAGCAATGAAAAGGCCTTAAGTTGAGCTTATCCGTTGAAGAACGCCATTCACGGGTAAAAAATGAACAAATGAGAAAAGGTTTATAAGCGAAGAAATTGGTAACAATAGAATGGTTGAACAGTTTTATAGTCATTTTTGACCCTAAAACATTTGATACAGAAAGTTATTTATTTATTTTTTTTTAATTTTATGTTGTCTAAATGAGAGATGTAAACTAAAGTAATACAATGTTCTAATGATAACAAATGCTACCAGCTAAGGAAAAGAGAAAATCTATAATATGTAACTAAAAAATTCAATATGTAGTTTTGATTAATTATAACGTTTTGTGAAGGAGCATCTAAATACATAAAATAAATCATTTCTTTCTGGTAAAATTAGTATTGTCCACCGCAATATTAGATAAAAGGTACTACCTAGTTTAAAAAAAAAAATCTTCTTTTAAATAAAAATAAACTCGCATTAACATGATGTTTTCATTAATACAGTAGTAAATCTCAATACATATATATGTTTGTAAAATAATTATAAAGGATCAGTTTTGATGATTCGATAATTACGTAAATGTAATTAATCATTTTCTAAGGATAATTTGATAATTAAATTATTATGTAAATCAATTTATAAAAATTAAAATAAAGATATAACAGTAAATAAATTACATTGTGAATTTAAATTAACTCATTGTGAGTTAAATTATTACAATAAGGTGTATTTTATTAATTAAAAAAAAAAAAACCTGTACCACTACAACCCATGAAGAGTTTTGGGTTCAGTGCATGTAGAGATTTATACTGTTTCTAGCCAACGGCCGTGCAATGAGGTGATTCGGCCGAGATCACAGGTTTTCCCCATTTTTGGGTACCCACTTTATAGAGGCTGGGTGTACCCCAGGAGGGACTCCATATTCCAAGATCGCCTCCTCCCTCCCCCTGGCTTAAATAACTGTACAAATAATATTCCGCCACAGCCGGGATTCGAACCCAGGACCCAGAGCACAGTAGACTAGTGCTCTACCCACTAGACCACACCGCTCCCTATTTTATTAATTAAATTATTTAAATTGTCATTACTTATACATGTGGGGATGGTCGGTGGAATTTCCTCGGAAGCTCCTCCCGGCTAAGTCCGATGGACATTCATAAACATTCATAAAACATAAACATTCATTCTCCCACCGAAGACAGTGATGATGAAGTAAAATGCGAATTTTATGATAAACTAGAGTCGGTTTACGATAAGTTACCGCGAAATTACATTAAGATAATACTAGGCGACGCGAACGCAAAGGTTGGAAGGGAAGAAGTATATCGTCCTACAATCGGTAAAGAAAGTTTGCACGAATATAGTAATGATAATGGGACCCGACTAATAAACTTTGCCATTTCGAAAAACCTAGTAATCAAAAGTACTACATTTAAACATAAGGATATTCATAAGTATACGTGGACATCGCCGGATGGACAAACACGGAATCAAATCAATCATGTTTTAATACAAAACAGATGGCAAAGTAGCATTATTTTTAAGCAGCTTACGACCAGTTCTTGCAAGAGCAAGCCATCCGCGACAATACGGATCAACCAAAGGAAAGGGTACCGCAGATGCCCTCCTTCAAGTTCGTACAGACGCAGCAGTAAAAACGGAGAGATATATCATGTTACTGCTCTTTGACATATCCTCCGCTTTTGATAGCGTCTGGTGGCCGTTGGTTCTTCAACAGCTGCATAAGTATGAAGCTCCCAGTAACGTATACGCTCTCGTAAATAGCTACCTCCAAGACAGGTTTGTAAAGGTTCGGGGATGTTACTATGAGACTGAAGTTTCTATAGAGAGGGGATGTCCTCAAGGATCCGTCCTCGGCCCAGCTCTATGGAAGCTAATATTTGATGAGTTGCTGGGAGTGCTTGAGGAGGAACAGTTCTCTGCTACTGCATACGTTGATGACCTGGCGGTTGTAGTGGCATCTAACAGCAGAGCTGGGATAAAAGCGGAAGCTGAAAGGTGCGCCAACCTGGTAGGAAGGTGGTGTCCGAAGTAAGCTGCACAGTTTCGGAAAAGACGTAGATCCCCTGTGCCCCCGTTGTGGAGTCCCGGAGACTGCTGAGCACATCATTGTGGAATGTTCCGCGTTTGAGGCACTAAGGGTCAAACTATTGAGGGAATGTGGCCTCTGGGTCCTCTCGGAGAGCGATTTCCCTCAGCTGGTGTCCGAACAAAATTATAAACAATTTACATCGTTTATTCACGGATGGAAAACATTAGTAGGCCCGGCAGCTTTTAACGTAGGTGGAACTGGACGAGATCGAGGAAGACCACCTCCGAGAGAAGAAGCAGGAGCTGAAGGGATAGTCATCGAGGAGAGACCAGATTAAAAAGCTGGGAAGAGAAGAAAAACAGAAACTCAAGATTACTACTGGTAGCATCTCAGTCATGGCTACCGACGCCCGTATTGCCATATGGCAAGGCAGGGAGACCTAAATAAATAAATAAAGTAGCATTATTAATGTAAGATCGTATCGGGGTGCAGAATGCGGTTCTGATCATGAATTAGTAATCGCGAAACTTCGACAAAAACTAAATACAAAAAAGAGAACAACGAACTATATTCGTCCCGAGAATTTTGATTTAGTTAAATTAAACAACCTCGAAATTAGAAAACAATTCGTGATAGAAGTAAAAAATCGGTTCGAAGCTTTGGAATCTTCAGACGAGGAACACAAAGATGTAAACAAACTATGGGAAGGGATCAGGGATAATATTAAAGAGGTCGGTAATTTATGTCTTGGAAAAATCGAAAATAAAAAGAACAAACCTTGGTTCGACAGGGATTGTCAAAATATGTGCGAAAAAAGAAAAACCGCTAAACTGAATTCCTTAAATAATCCAAGCGATAATAATGTGGCTTATTTTCGGTTAGTAAAGAATGAAACTACAAAACTCTTAAAAAATAAGAAAAGAGAGTATCTTAAAGGCAAAATAATAGAAATAGAAAAACACAGAAACGATAATAACGTAAGAGAGATGTACAAAGGTATAAACAAATCGCCTAAAAGATTTGAACCTCTACTGAATGCGGTTAAAGATGCAAATAACAATATAATTGCGGATCCTTCTGAGATATTAAATAAATTTAAACAACACTTTGACGGCATCTTAAATACGGAAAATAATAATCAATCTCCTCTCTCTGAATATCAGAGCGCTGAACCATGGATAGACGCACCGAGTAAAGAGGAAGTCGAAATGGCGATAGGAAAATTAAAACGTTATAAGGCCGCAGGAAATGATAATATCACGAGTGAATTAATCAAGGCGTGTGGAGAAGCGGGCGTTTCCAAAATACATTTTTTAGTTCAAAAGATCTGGGAAACTGAAAAAATGCCCGAAGAATGGAAAGAATCAATACTTATTCCGATTCACAAAAAAGGACCGAGGTCGGATTGTAACAACTATCGTGGGATCTCTCTTCTCCCAGTATGCTATAAAATATTCTCGTCAATTCTAACTAGTCGAATCACGGAATACGCTGAGGAAATTATCGGAGATTACCAATGTGGTTTTAGGCGGAATCGCTCGACTATTGACCAAATATTTTCCTTACGTCAAATATTAGAGAAAAAATTGGAATACAACGGTGTAGTCCATCAACTTTATATCGATTTTAAAAAGGCTTATGATTCAATAGACCGTCAGAAGCTATATAACATCATGATTGAACAGGGAATACCTAGAAAGTTAGTAAACCTAGTAGAGATGTGTTTGTCGGAAACATTCCATAAAGTTAGAATCGGTCATAATTACTCCGAGAGATTTGAGGTGCGATCGGGTTTGAAACAGGGTGACTCCCTTTCACCTGTGTTATTTAATATAGCTTTAGAATATGTCATAGAAAAGGTGATGTGTACCGAGAAAGGCTTAAATATGGGTGACAAGATTCCGGTTTTGGGATATGCCGATGATCTGGTACTGCTAGGTGAAGACACGGAAACCATACAACTAAATACAATTGTGTTAATAAAAACCGGTAAAGAAATAGGACTCGAATTAAATACCGATAAAACGAAGTATATGATTAGTAGCAGAAACGGTGTCGATCTTGGTGATATTGATGTATCAGGTCATACTTTTGAACACGTAGAGAAATTCAAGTATTTAGGTTATAACTGGAAAAAATGAAATCCAGGAAGAAATAAAGTCCCGGTTAAAGGTGGGAAATGCGTGTTATTATTCAGTTGCTAAGTTACTTAGTTCGCGGCTTCTATCTAAAAACTTAAAGATTAGAATTTATAAAACTATTATTCTTCCAACGGTTCTTTACGGATGTGAAACGTGGCCGCTTACTTTGAAGGATGAACAACGGCTTAAGGTTTTCGAAAATAAGGTATTGCGTAAAATATTTGGTCCAAAGAGAGATGAGGCCACTGGGGAGTTTAGAAGGTTGCATAACGCGGAATTGCGGAACTTGCATCCTGTGAATATAATTGAGCTGATTGCATTGCGGAGACTCAAATGGGCGAGTAAAGTTGTTGGGCTCGATGACGAGCGGATTCCGAGAAAGTTGGTTTTTGCTGATCCGACTGGTAGGTGTCCGAAAGGCAGGCCGAAGCGGAGATGGGAGGATTGCGTTAAGGCTGATCTCGGGAGCTTGGGCTTGAATGGTGAGCATTGGACGAGTCTGTGTAGGCGGCATTTGGTGGTATCGTCATCGAACCTTCGGGTTCGCTAAGCCTACTATTATTATTTGTATTTCGCACTTTCTCAACATACGCTGGAAATTTTCACCTACCCGGACTCAATGAGTCAAGGGTTAGGCTCTAATTATGTTATATTTAAAAATTTTCTAACAGTGGCTGCTGTCCCTAGAAGGACTGCTCGCTGAACCTCCTCTAGAATCCTTACAGGTAGCTCTAGCTGTTGGATTGATTCTAGCGTACTCTCTGGAATCAGGCCATTGCAAGATAGTATAATTGGGTAAATCCCACAGCTCTCCAATCCGAAGAGTTGCTTTAGCTCCTCTGCCAGCTCCTGGTATTTCCTTTTCTTTTCAGAAACCGTTTTTTGAAGATTGTCATCCGATGGGACGCCTATTTCAACAATCTGTGCCAATTTTCTATTTTTATCAATAACTAAAATGTCTGGCCGATTATTTAAAACTGTGTGGTCCGTAATGATTGGATGATCCCAGTAAATTTTAGTTTTGTGACCGGTAGTTATTGATAATGGGTTATATTTGTAATAGGGAGATTCGCTACTTAGGAGATTCATCTTTAATGCAATGGCTTGATGAACAATTTTCGCTGCATTGTTGTGTCTTTGGAGATACTCCTTACCGGCAAGAATTGGACAACCCGAGGTCACATGTTGTATGCTCTCAACACTTTTTTGCATAAACGGCATAGGTCACTTATGTCCTCTCCGCAGATATGTCTTCTGTATGCTTTCGTGGCTATTGCTTGGTCCTGGATAGCAAACAGAAACCCTTCTGTTTCAGGAAAAAGATGTCCATTTTTTAACCATGTTGGAAGGGAAAAGTATAGCGCCTACAATTTGGGAAAGAAAATTTTCCAAAGAAATAGTAAAGGGTAAAAGGGACCCGACTAAAAACTTTTTGGCCCCCCTTTTTGGGAAAAACCCCGTAATCAAAAAACTACAATTTAAAAATAAGGAAAATTCAAAGTATACGTTGGGCATCGCCGGATGGACAAACACGGAATCAAAAAACAATCAATTTTTTAAAACAAAACAATGGCAAAGTAGAATTTTTTTTTTAAAGAGCTTTAAAGACCATTTCCCTTTCCCAAAAGCAACCATCCGCGACAAAAACGGATCAAACCCCAAAAGGGAAAGGGGACCGCAGATCCCTCCTTCAAGGTTTTGTACAGACGCAGCAGTAAAAACGGAGAGATATATCATGTTACTCCAAGACGGGTTTGTAAAGGTTCGGGATGTTACTATGAGACTGAAGTTTCTATAGAGGGGGGATGTCCTCAAGGATCCGTCCTCGGCCCAGCTCTATGGAACTAATATTTAAATGAGTTGCTGGGAGTGCTTGAGAGGAACAGTTCTCTGCTACTGCATACTTTGAGACCTGGCGGTTGTATGGCATCTAACAGAGCTGGGATAAAAGCGGAAGCTAAAAAGGTGCGCCAACCCGGGTAGGAAGTGGTGTCCGAAGTAAGCTGCACATTTCGGAAAAGACGTAATCCCCCTGTGCCCCCGTTTGGAGTTCCCGGAGACTGCTGAGCACATCATTGTGAATGTTCCGGCGTTGAGGCACTAAGGGTCAAACTATTGGGGGAATGTGGCCTCTGGGTCCTCTCGGAAGGAGCGATTTCCCTCAGCTGGTGTCCGAACAAAATTATAAACAATTTACATCGTTTATTCACGGAGGGAAAACATTAGTAGGCCCGGGCAGCTTTTAACGTAGGTGGAACTGACGAGATCGAGGAAGACCACCTCCGAGAGAAGAAGCAGGAGCTGAAGGGATAGTCATCGAGGAGAGACCAGATTAAAAAGCTGGGAAGAGAAGAAAAAACAGAAACTCAAGATTACTACTGGTAGCATCTCAGTCATGGCTACCGACGCCCGTATTGCCATATGGCAAGGCAGGGAGACCTAAATAAAATAAATAAAGTAGCATTAATTAATGTAGATCGTATCGGGGTGCAGAATGCGGTTCTGATCATGAATTAGTAATCGCGAAACTTCGACAAAAACTAAATACAAAAAAGAGAACACGAACTATATTCGTCCCGAGAATTTTGATTTAGTTAAATTAAACAACCTCGAAATTAGAAAACAATTCGTGATAGAAGTAAAAAATCGGTTCGAAGCTTTGGAATCTTCAGACGAGGAACACAAAGATGTAAACAAACTATGGGAAGGGATCAGGGATAATATTAAAGAGGTCGGTAATTTATGTCTTGGAAAAATCGAAAATAAAAAGAACAAACCTTGGTTCGACAGGGATTGTCAAAATATGTGCGAAAAAAGAAAAACCGCTAAACTGAATTCCTTAAATAATCCAAGCGATAATAATGTGGCTTATTTTCGGTTAGTAAAGAATGAAACTACAAAACTCTTAAAAAATAAGAAAAGAGAGTATCTTAAAGGCAAAATAATAGAAATAGAAAAACACAGAAACGATAATAACGTAAGAGAGATGTACAAAGGTATAAACAAATCGCCTAAAAGATTTGAACCTCTACTGAATGCGGTTAAAGATGCAAATAACAATATAATTGCGGATCCTTCTGAGATATTAAATAAATTTAAACAACACTTTGACGGCATCTTAAATACGGAAAATAATAATCAATCTCCTCTCTCTGAATATCAGAGCGCTGAACCATGGATAGACGCACCGAGTAAAGAGGAAGTCGAAATGGCGATAGGAAAATTAAAACGTTATAAGGCCGCAGGAAATGATAATATCACGAGTGAATTAATCAAGGCGTGTGGAGAAGCGGGCGTTTCCAAAATACATTTTTTAGTTAAAAGATCTGGGAAACTGAAAAAATGCCCGAAGAATGGAAAGAATCAATACTTATTCCGATTCACAAAAAAGGACCGAGGTCGGATTGTAACAACTATCGTGGGATCTCTCTTCTCCCAGTATGCTATAAAATATTCTCGTCAATTCTAACTAGTCGAATCACGGAATACGCTGAGGAAATTATCGGAGATTACCAATGTGGTTTTAGCGGAATCGCTCGACTATTGACCAAATATTTTCCTTACGTCAAATATTAGAGAAAAAATTGGAATACAACGGTGTAGTCCATCAACTTTATATCGATTTTAAAAAGGCTTATGATTCAATAGACCGTCAGAAGCTATATAACATCATGATTGAACAGGAATACCTAGAAAGTTAGTAAACCTAGTAGAGATGTGTTTGTCGGAAACATTCCATAAAGTAGAATCGGTCATAATTACTCCGAGAGATTTGAGGTGCGATCGGGTTTGAAACAGGGTGACTCCCTTTCACCTGTGTTATTTAATATAGCTTTAGAATATGTCATAGAAAAGGTGATGTGTACCGAGAAAGGCTTAAATATGGGTGACAAGATTCCGGTTTTGGATATGCCGATGATCTGGTACTGCTAGGTGAAGACACGGAAACCATACAACTAAATACAATTGTGTTAATAAAAACCGTAAAGAAATAGGACTCGAATTAAATACCGATAAAACGAAGTATATGATTAGTAGCAGAAACGGTGTCGATCTTGGTGATATTGATGTATCAGGTCATACTTTTGAACACGTAGAGAAATTCAAGTATTAGTTAGGTTATAACTAGAAAAAATGAAATCCAGGAAGAAATAAAGTCCCGGTTAAAGGTGGGAAATGCGTGTTATTATTCAGTTGCTAAGTTTACTTAGTTCGCGGCTTCTATCTAAAAACTTAAAGATTAGAATTTATAAAACTATTATTCTTCCAACGGTTCTTTACGGATGTGAAACGTGGCCGCTTACTTTAAGGATGAACAACGGCTTAAGTTTTCGAAAATAAGGTATTGCGTAAAATATTTGGTCCAAAGAGAGATGAGGCCACTGGGAGTTTAGAAGGTTGCATAACGCGGAATTGCGGAACTTGCATCCTGTGAATATAATTGAGCTGATTGCATTCGCGGAGACTCAAATGGGCGAGTAAAGTTGTTGGCTCTCGATGACGAGCGGATTCCGAGAAAGTTGGTTTTTGCTGATCCGACTGGTAGGTGTCCGAAAGGCAGGCCGAAGCGGAGATGGGAGGATTGCGTTAAGGCTGATCTCGGGAGCTTGGGCTTGAAATGGTGAACATTGGACGAGTCTGTGTAGGCGGATTTGGTGGTATCGCATCGAACCTTCGGTTCGCTAAGCCTACTATTATTATTTGTATTTCGCACTTTCTCAACATACGCTGGAAATTTTCACCTACCCGGACTCAATGAGTCAAGGGTTAGGCTCTAATTATGTTATATTTAAAAATTTTCTAACAGTGGCTGCTGTCCCTAGAAGGACTGCTCGCTGAACCTCCTCTAGAATCCTTACAGGTAGCTCTAGCTGTTGGATTGATTCTAGCGTACTCTCTGGAATCAGGCCATTGCAAGATAGTATAATTGGGTAAATCCCACAGCTCTCCAATCCGAAGAGTTGCTTTAGCTCCTCTGCCAGCTCCTGGTATTTCCTTTTCTTTTCAGAAACCGTTTTTTGAAGATTGTCATCCGATGGGACGCCTATTTCAACAATCTGTGCCAATTTTCTATTTTTATCAATAACTAAAATGTCTGGCCGATTATTTAAAACTGTGTGGTCCGTAATGATTGGATGATCCCAGTAAATTTTAGTTTTGTGACCGGTAGTTATTGATAATGGGTTATATTTGTAATAGGGAGATTCGCTACTTAGGAGATTCATCTTTAATGCAATGGCTTGATGAACAATTTTCGCTGCATTGTTGTGTCTTTGGAGATACTCCTTACCCGCAAGAATTGGACAACCCGAGGTCACATGTTGTATGCTCTCAACACTTTTTTGCATAAACGGCATAGGTCACTTATGTCCTCTCCGCAGATATGTCTTCTGTATGCTTTCGTGGCTATTGCTTGGTCCTGGATAGCAAACAGAAACCCTTCTGTTTCAGGAAAAAGATGTCCATTTTTTAACCATGTTAGCGATGTCTGCACATCTATTCCTGTTTCGTTCAATGAATGATAAAATCGCCCATGCAATGGCTTATTTTTCCAAGTCTCTGTTAGAGAAGCATAATCTGCATCATTATTCGGGGTCGCTCTGTTGACTAGATTCAAAGCTGTATAATTTGCATCCAATGCTGCTATAGTCGAAAGAATCATAGAGTCATTATTAAACATATATCTTCGCAAATTATTTTCCTCTTCTCGGCATAACTTGAGAAGACTGGTCAAACCACGCCCACCAGATTTTCTGGGAAGGTACAACCTTGCAACTGAGGATTTTGGGTGTCTTTTCCTATTAAGCACCATCTGCACTCTAACCATGCGATCCAATCTTTCTAAGTCCGTCTTTGACCACTTCAGTAACCCAAATGAATAGGCTAAAGCCTATTATTATTATTATTATTATTATTATTATTATTATTATTATTATTATTATTTGTATTTCGCACTTTCTCAACATACGCTGGAAATTTTCACCTACCCGGACTCAATGAGTCCTAACCCTTGACAGTAATCCAAATGAATAGGCTAAAGCTGGTACCGCCCACGTGTTTATGGCCTTTATTAAATTCCTTCCATTCAGATGAGATTTAAGTGTCAACTTGATCCTGCATCTAAATTCGTCTTCGAAGAGTTTCTTTGAATCGGCTTTGAACTTCAGCAGTTGATGCATACCTAGGTATTTATATGAGTCAGTGTCTTTGAGTTGATTAATAATTATTTCATTAGATAGCTCCATATTGTCACCTGCTGTAATTTTTCCTTTCTTCACAGTAAGCACTCCACATTTTTCTGTACCTAGTTGCATGTTTATATCATCGCTGAATCCCTTTACTGCATTTAGAAGAATCCTCATTTCTTCTTCACTTCTTGCGTAAAGTTTAAGGTCGTCCATATAAAATGAATGCGATAGCTTCGCTCCGAAGTTGAGTTGGTATCCTTTGCCTGTATCTTCCAGCAATCTGCTAAGAGGGTTAAGTGCAAGGCAGAACCATAGAGGACTAAGAGAGTCACCTTGAAATATACCTCTTTTTATAGGTATATATTTATCAGCATGTCCTGGTGTACATAGTGACACATTCCAATTCTTCATTAGACGTCCTAATAAGTCAATTATACCCTGATCCACTTTATAAATCCTCAATACTTCTAAAAGCAAATCATGAGGAACAGAATCAAACGCTTTACGGTAGTCTATCCATGCTACAGAAAGGTTACGAGATTTTTTAGCTACTTGTGCAGCAATGAAAGAATCTATAATCAGAAGTTCTTTGCATCCTCTCGAACCTGCCTTATTCCCTAGCTGTTCTACCGCCATGATGCCCTTTCCCTGAATGTAGTCAGTTAGCTTATTTTTAATAACTGTTGTCAGCAGTTTATATACACTGTTGAGACAAGTTATGGGCCTTAAATCTTGCGGTTCCAATTTTTCTTTATTTTCTTTTTTTATTAAATACGTCTCCCCAGTACAGAAGTTAGGAGGTATCTCTATTTCTTGACATAGTAATTTCTGATACCATGAAGCAAGATAGCTGTGAACGCTACTAAAATACTTCAACCAATAATTTTGTATTTTATCTGGTCCAGAAGCTTTCCAATTTTTCATTTGTTTAAGTGCCATAGTAATGTCCTCTGTGCTAATGCTGATTGCTTCCATGGGCTCAATATCAGCAAGATTACTGCAGGTTTTTTCTAACCATTGAGCATTCCTTTTGTAACCTTGTTTATGGTCCCATACATCTTTCCAGTATTCAGATACTTCCTTAGGGTCTGGGAGGGCTGTCTGATTAGCATTTGCTTTCGGTTTTAACTGCTTATAGAAGTTTCTCTCCGATGTGTTGAATATACGATTTTGCCTTCTTCTAGAATGGGCTTCAGTATACCTCCTGATCCTATTTGCATACACTGCTAATTTTTGCTTAAGAGTGTCTATGTAAACACTCAAAGTTTGCCTTAACTCACAGCTTGCTACCCCTCCGATATTTAAAACTATGATTTCGTCAATTTTCTTCTTAAGTTTTAATGAAGCATTTTCTGGATTTCGAAGATAATTGGTAATGATTCCAATTTTCTTTCTCAGATTTTCAATCTTGTTCTTGATTCTTCTTTTCCAGGGAGGATCTTTGCTCTCATTACTTCTATCACATCGTTTTCTCATCTTTTATCAGTTCAAGCTCGAGTGCTACTGTCCTACCTCCCACATATATCCAGTGACATATATCTTCTAAACTTATTTCCTCTGACATATGTTCAGCCAATATTTCATTGACATCTTTAACGGCGGAAAGCGTCCTTTTTGAGTATGGTACCTTAGGTATTTTTGGCCTACTATTCAAAGGTATTCCATAATATAGCATGTGCTCTTTTTGCATTTTACTACGTAATTCAGTGAGGGATTGCGTTTCTTGGTTATTCGTTGACGTCGTGTCTAACTGTCTGCTGACAATAACTGGATGTCCATCCTTCACTTGATCTAGCTCCCCTTCTGAGTCTCGTACAAACAAGTTCCTTACCTCAGCTTTAATTGCAGTAATTTCTGAATCTGATAAGAATTTTATTATTATTATATTTTATTATTATTATTATTATTATTATTATTATTATTATTATTATTATTACTTAATAATAATTATTTAATTATTATTACTACATTATTTCTCAGCTTCACCCATTTTGTCTGCTTATTTATATTTCTTTTTAATCTTTATAATGAAGGTTCCAATAAAAGTAAACCGAAATTTTTAAATGCACTCGATAAATGTATACTTTTTTTTAGAGAAATACGAAACTTAAAAATCAATCATTCATTCTAGAATCTACGTAAACTAAATTAAATAATATAAAAAAATTGTATATATAACTGGTACGAATAATTACAATTCCGTCAGTCGACACGTTTTTACCCACCTAATACCATTTGATATTAATTGTACCTGACTACATATATATTTATATAAAATATAATTTCCACTTTCAAGAATAATTTATATTTTTTATATGAGTATAAATCTTGAAATGTTGTGGGAGAAGTATATTCAGAATTTTCCCTATTGCGGAAAGAAGCCGGAAATACCCTTTTGAAAACTAATGCCCTTCAGAATTATACACAGCCATATCTGTGCTTCTTATTTATTTTCAAAAGCTTTTATTTTGTTTAAATTTTAAAGTTGCGTATTCATTTTACGATTAAAATTATGTTAATCTGTTCGAATGGTAGCAACGACAATAATTATTGTATTTGAGTAAACATGGATCGACAGTTATTGCTAGACAATATTATGAAGGGGTATATCATGAATATTTGAGATGGAACTGAAATACTGTCGAATGAATGAGTTTCAGGTAACAATAGTAAACCAAATCAAACCAACTAGTTTTAATCAATTTTAAATTTATTAATTATTCGATTTGATATTTAATTTAAATATGTATATTTCATGATTCTCGACTAATTGCCTTAATAAAATATAAATTGTGTTCCATAGATTTAATTTCATTTGTGACATTAATCTAAGAGTAAAACTGCTCAGGTGATAAAATATGCAAAACGAAAGTCGTTATTTTTCCAGAAACGATTTTTATTGAGTATTTTTAGTAGTGACCAAGTACAACATTCACACAATATATAAAAAACAATAAATTTATAAAATAATAATAAAATATACATTTATATATACAAAAGTCACTCATACCTATATAAATTCTCAAGCATACAGCACGTGAGTGGAGAATCTAGCCAATGCTAGAACTCCAATATACATGTTTACAAGAAGTCTCTAGGCCACCGCCGTTTCAACCTTCTAAGGGGATGAGAAGGGTGTGTGGAGCTGGATAGGGATTGCGCTAGAAGATTGGGGTAATGGATCAGGTTCTGATGGAATTTAGAGAATTTTGATGTTATCAGGTCTAAAATAAATGGAATATTTAGGTCGTGGTGTAAGGTATGGTTGGTGATATGATAAGAAGAATTAACTATTGTTCGGCGGACTTTGAATTGAAAGGATTGAATGCGTTTGATGTTAGAAAATTTCGATGTCCCCTATAGTTCAAGTCCGTAGGTAGGTTTCAGTACCGTCATGTATATTAGCAGTTTATTTTCAATAGGTACAATAGCTTAGAATTTCTGTTCAGTGGTCTGTATAGTATGCGGGTTCCAAGTTAGTCTTTGGTCTAGAAGGAAGCCAAGATAACGGACTATATCAGAGAAAGTAAGCGGAATGGTGTAAAAGAGAACTAGAAGGCAGCTTTTCTTAGAAGGGTGAAGGTGACATGTTTGCATTTGGATTGATTGACTTTGATTCTCCAGTTGTTACACCATTGTTCAATTTGAGAAAGGTGCGTTTGGAAGCCTAAGGGTTCAATTTCTGGATCTAAGTGAGAAGATAGGATAGCTGTGTCATCAGCGTACGTTGCAAGGTTTATGACAAACAGGAATAACAGCCGTGAATATGTTGAAGAAGATAGGATCAAGGACGCTGCCTTGAGGAACAGCGGATTCGACTGGACAACAATTGGAATATTTTGCACCACAGCGAACTCGGAAGGAAGGGGCGGTGGTTTTTGAGCTTAAAGAGTAATCCCGCGTACCACAGCCAGTCAAATAATCGTTTTTAAAAATCTGGTGCGAGCAACACACGACTGAAGATGAAAAAAGATTAAAGACGTAATTACATAAAATTTCTATTGAAACATTTTATTAAATAATCTATTATATTATTATCTTCAACAATCAGTTTTATCGGCTTTTGATCTCCTCTAATTAACTTTTACATCTTTATTTTAATTTTTTTTAATATAATCTTAAGCTTTCCAACGGTATGCTATACATCTATATTACTATTAAAAACACGAAAATTGCATGCAAAAAATATCCTACCTGTTTTCTATTTCAGTTATATTTCGAATTCAAATAAATTATATATTTACCCGTTTTTTATCAATGCTAGCAAGGTTATACAGTTTTTGTTTTAATGCTAACAAGGTTATGCAGTTTTTTTTTTCTAATATACAAAATTAAAGGTACTTCAGATTTAAATAAAATTTAAATTATCGGCATTTAATACCTGTCAGACTATTTCAACCATAATAAGAGCACGTTACATAATATAGAGAGTTTAATCAAAATTGTTAGAGTCGATTTTGAGAAAATCGTTAAATATTGCAAAAAGAGCCTTGATGTCTCATTTGAATTGTTGATTTAGATGAAAAAGCTTATATAATATCTTGAGCGGATAGTTATCTTAAATATAAAATATCAGTTCATACGACTTTTCCTTTTCGTACTGGACTTACCTCACACACAGACAAGAAGACCCTAAAACGAGTATTCCCGGTGAAAACTGGAATTCGAAAATTATCACGATCGCAATACTTCCCCTTACTATATATTTTATATATAGGTAATTAAAAGTTAAATTCGAATATAACCAGTTGAATAACTAGTTGTTCACGCCATATGTTACGGCCTGATAAGGTTTTTATAGTTTTTCAATCGAAAAATGATAAGTTCATAATTTTTATGATATTCATAATAAGATCATTTTTTTTTGTTTAAATCTTTATTTTTTAATTTCTTTTTAAAATAGTTATTTTAAATATAATTAAAAGTTTTTAGACGAGAGCAGTAGAAGAGAAAGACAGAAGACGATCGTACTTCAATTGTTTTTTGACTGCCTCGTGCCAGTCGAGTCTTAAGCTAGCGTCTGAGCGGTGAAGAAGTGCCGTATATAGACCCAAGATTCCTCTCAACGTTTGTACGTTTGGAAACGAATTTCTTCATCTTCTCATCGTTCCCCTTGGAACTTGGAAGAGCCGCCTTGCGGTCATTTTCAACACCCAAGAGAACTTCGTTCAAGCCGCCCTGCGGTCGTTTTCTTCAACACTCAACTCGACATCTTTACGTGAATATAACCTATCTTTATCCATTAATGGAACATTTAATTTCTTAATTCTTATTCAAGAAACTGTTTAATTTGATAACTATTTTTTTTTACATCTTTGAGCATTAATTAAGTTAAGTTTGTTTCTTCTATTTTTACAATATTTTAATTAGGTTTATTTTGTTTCCTACATTTTTTTACAGCTGTTTAATTATAATTAGGTTAATTTTTCTAATATAAATTTATTAGGTTAATTTGTTTCTTATCATCCTTATATGTATTTCAGTGTATTAAATGTATTGTGATTCGTCGTTTGCTTTCATTATTTTAATTTATTTTAAATCTATACAGTCCACTTATTTATTTCAATAGAACCACCCTCAATTTTGAGTTGTCACTTGGAAGTACTATTCTTTCACGGATAGCCCAGCGTATACACTAGTAATAGTTTACTAAATGAATTAATAAATACAATTATTAATTAGGTTTACATTACATTAGTTCTTCCAAATTGGTGTTCAATTATACAACTATTCTATAATTTGTTCTATGGAATGCTGCCAATTGGTTTCTCACTTCATATATTAAGATTATGAAAGGAATATAAATAAATTTCGGATTTTTAATTCTGTATTTCGTCAAGCAGGTTGAGCTCCAGATGGGTGAAGTATTTGCAATCTGAGGATGAATTAGGAACTGATTTCTAATGAAATCAAGTAACCAAAAGTTAAATTTAGTTCTTCTTAGGCTCTACAACTCAATCCCAGAGAGAATTGAGACTTTAATTTCCAAAAGGTACTAAAGGACATTTTTTTCAAAACTGATTTTTTTACATATTTGTATTCTCATCACTTAAATGTATTTAAATCTCCTATTTGATTTTATCTAATGTACACCCAAGTCCTTAATAAACGAAATTTATTAATATAATTATTTTCTAAAGGAACTATTTACACTTTTAATTACGTTCCAAATTATACCAAAACATCTCATTTCATAACTTTAATATGATGTTATTAATATACCAAAACAATAATTCTGGATTTTAATGCGAAATAAATCATATTAGATGATTTAATAATATAATGAGTAGTGATTTTCGCGTCTCCTGTAAAATTTCCTAGAATGGATATAGTACCTTTTGGAACTCAACGTCTCAATTTGTCTATGATTCGTTTAGGATATGAGAATCAGATGATATTAGCACATAGTTTATGTGTTCTCTGCTAGGGCCTCCATCGTTTAACGTTAATTAATTTTCCACTTCCTTACACGATGGGTGCTTTATATGAGAGGCAGATTCAAAGCTATGAAACCACTGACTACATAATGTTAGTCAGCCTGGGAGGGAACGGGTTAAACGAGGAAATGACCTTCACAAATATCGTTCTTGTGCAAGTATTTTGTTCGTTCTGAAATGCAATCATCTGAAGCCAGGCTACAATCAGATATAAATAAACCAATGAGAAAAACGTGATAGCTATATGATTATTTAAGCGTATTATTATTGAAATTATGTTATCCATACTTTAGATGTCAAGAAGTTCCTGACATTACATTGAATGATTTTGCACATAAATAATTTATTAAAAATATTTTTAATCATTTTATTTTCTTCTATATTATTATTATATTTATGTATCGTATTTATCATTATTTTAAATAATTGTAATTGTAAAAAAAAATCATTGTAAATAATAATTAATCACGTTTATTTTGTCTATTGGCCAGACATATTATATAATTCAATTGTACATAACTGTTATTCTTAGGGGACCTAGTCTCAGAATATTTTTTTTTTTTAATTCTATTCTATTATATTACACAAACGATGTTCTTTCGTGTAGAGTTATGTTGACGCACATGCCATGCTTTTCCCAGAATTTTTGGATACTTACTTTTACGGGCTGTGTGAGGCTTAATAGATATTAGTAGTAGAAGCTCCGAACTTGAAACGATCTGCACCGAGCTGATAAAAGAATGAAACATATTTTATAAAAATTTAGTATATTAGAAAATATGTTAAGAATGGGTTGCCTAAAAAATCCTGGACAGACTATTTTTAATTATTTTGTAAAATATTATTTATAATTAAATCTTGCAACATCATGATAATAAGAAAATATTTACCCTGTAATTTGGCGTTTGTGTAAAAAATGGTCCTGTAATTTTATTTGGGATATCAAACTTACTTATATTCAATGTCCGATTACGTGCGGCTGCAATGTTGGGTCATTTATAATTACACGCTATACTCAACTCGGATCGCTCTGTTACGCATTTCCACTCGCGTTAAAATTTAATCTTTAAAATTCGGCAACCAGATTAGGACCAAGTTTTTTGCAGTCATGTGTTAGCAATAAAACAACGCTTATATTGATATCATTTTTTTTTTCTATTATCAAGCCGGTGCAGATAACTGATATCGACATAACCGCTTATACCTGACAACCGACAGTTTGTCCAGGAAAAGATTAGGCAACCTAACGGCTGCACATTCTATACCTTTGATACATTTTCCAGTGGCGCTACAGGCCGTGTAGGCCCTGGGCCTCGCGGTGTAAACTCTTGCGAGTTTACACTCACGTTTCATGATGCAAATTTTAGTGGAGGGTCATCACTCCCTACGACTAATTTTGTGAGTGGCCACCCTTTGGCTGACGGGTCTCACATACCCGGGGGAGAGGTTGTGAGCGAATCCACATTTTTTAACATCCTTATAAAAGCCCCGCCTGGACTGGGAATCTGACTCAGAACATGTAGCATGAGAGACTAGCGCGCTAGCCACTCAGCCACGGGCTCACCATTTGATACATTAAGTCAGGGTAAAAGTTTTCTTATTATCATGATGTTGCAACATTTAATTAAAAATAATATTCGTTAAAATAATTAAAACTAGTTTGTCCAGGATTTTTTTAGGCAACCCATTCTTAACATATTTCCTAATATACTAAATTTGTTATAAAATATGTTTAATTCTATTATCAGCTCGGTGCAGATCGTTTCAAGTTCGGATCTTAGATTATAGCTATATAATTATAGCCTAAATAATTATAATACCATCCAATATTTATTTACTATTTATAACAATTGGAGTGAAGTTAGTTCCATTTGCAGTCAAATTAACTATAAAATAAGTTATATATTAACTAACTGTTTCTTTAACTGCACCCGGAACCAACTCCTCAAAGATCAATCATATTTTTTTTTTCCATTTAATTCCATCCCGGATTCTACATATTTCAAAACGTAAACCTCATTTTTTTTTTAGATGTTTTAATTTAACTTTTTTTGAAGCTTCCTCATTTATGTTCTCATGATAAAAGTAATTGAATTAGAAAAAAAGAACCTAAGAAAGCGATTATTTTATGAAAGTTGGGAAATTCCCGAGCTGTGCTTAAGTTAAGTTATAATTAGCCATGAAGTAGATTCAAGTTGCCCAGCTAAGGGTCCTTCAAAGGTGATAACGTTTGTCAGCCAAAGAGAAAACCCTTCTAATTAGCTTCTTCACCCCCCCTGTAGGATTAATTCATATAGCCGCTCATTAATTCATCTCTCTTAAAGCGCCATCCAAAACTTATTTCGAAGGGTAACATGTTAAAGATTTCTCGTAAATGTTAAGTTCAACCTGATCTGACGTTTCACTTTTTCGAATAACGAATAATTCATCCTGTTACTTTTGAGGAAGTAATTGTTTCTTCTAATCCTCTTATGAGCACTGCTATGTCGCTATTAAAAGCTAGAACTAAACAACAGACAGTGTAAGGGATCTTAAACTGTATTTAGTTATATATGGAATAGTTATATTAAATGTATTTAGTTATATTATATATGGGAAAAAGGTCCTTTTTGCTCCCGTTGCCTAGTAATTATTGTTATTCTCGTGTAGTGGGTAATTAATTCCCTGCTTTGTCTCAGTTTAAATCCCTTTTTAAAACTATTTCGAAGTGTAACATGTTAAAGTTCTACTAGATCAGACATTCCTCTTTTTCGGTTAACGAACAATTAATTCTGTTACTTTTTAGGAATTTTTCCCCCTATCATCACACTTAATTTTTTGTATTTATTGAAATATCAAAACGATTGTTTAAAATGGCAAACATGTACTAATTTTTAATAATAATAATATGGCTTACCGAACCCAAGGTTCGATGCCGATACCACCAAACTGCCTGCTTAGACTCGTCCAATGTTCGCCGGTCAAGCCCAAGCCCACGAGATCAGCCTTAATGCTATCCTCCCATCGACGCTTCGGCCTACCTTTCGGACGCCTAACAGTCGGTTCAGCGAATACCAACTTTATCTGAATCCGTTCCTCACCAAGCCCAACAATACGTCTTATTCGCGATGCTACAATCATTTTCAAGGTCAATCCGCGAAATTTTATTAATGCTACAAAATTAATTATGTATTAAGATGTTACTAAATGATGGCAACTTTTTTTAAGCATATTATTAATAGTTTCGGTTTCATTTAATTATTTACTGAGATAAGATAGAATTTATTTACTTACTATTTACTCTTTAGGTGCCGTTGTTGAATTGTAACAAATTAGGCTGTAGATTAATATATAAATTATATTATTACTATATATATTTATTATTATTTGAATTATAAATTATTAGATTAATTTTTTTTAGTTTTATTATATTATCATTTAACATTTAATACTATTTAGTGCAAGATTACTATCAAGAATTCCATTAATAGGAGATATTAATTGCAGGTATTGATTATGGGTTCTTATAAAAAATACCACATAATTAGTTGTGAATCTTTTATCTATTTCCTTTATATTTTACTTTCACTAACCAATATATGAAATATATAGTAAGGAAAAGTATTGCGATTGTGAAAATTTTTGGATTCCAGTTTTTAACAGGATTTTCAATTTCAACTTAATTCGTGCAAATAGAAAAACGAAAATTCTTACGGAAATGAAATTTCATAATTTAGAGAACTATATGCCCGACATGGTACAGCAACATTTTTATGAAATTGGCTAACCATAAAAGCCACTTTATACCATGTATTTTGCACCTTTTTTCGATTTTCTCAAAACTCGATTTTGGTTAAACTCGCTATATGAATGAAAAATTTAATGAGCTTTAAGATGATGATGGTTTTATATTATTTGAAATAGTCTTATAGGGATTAAATGCCGATTAACTATAATTTTGTGGATTCGAAAAAAATACCCATATCAATAAAGAAAATATATAAGTTGATTTAGTATTAAAGAAGATTCTTTGACATCAAACACCCTTCAGAGAAGTAAGGTCAGGTAATTTTTACCGAATGTATTTTTCACTCGCTCTTTTCCCCTTTTCCTATAAAAGCCAACAGGTTTGTGAGTTTAAAGGGTTTCAACTTATGTAGGGTCGCTGTCTTTTCCTGTTAACAGAAGAAAAAACAATCCGGCTTCAACTGGATTCAAACTCGAAGTGCTTTGTTGTTTTACACAGCCATTTCAAAATATACAAGTAACTTCGTCACAATCTGAGGTTAATCTATTGCACGTTGAGTATATCAGAAACCCAGTAACTGTATATACAGGCGGTGAAGAGAGCATAAAGCTGTTACCCAATTATTTTAACTTTTCTGTTACTAAAACTACTGTCCACGTGCCCCCATATTAGGACAAACAACAAACTCATATTCAGTGCATAACAAGAAACCTGCACAAGTCATTCAAATACCAGAGATAGGTGATGTTAATCTGTGTTCAGAAATATTGTCTTCATCACCAAAATCAATCGAAGTCCGATCATTCCGATTATGACGATCATTCGATTATGCCCACCTACAGGTACCGTTCTTCTATATCGGACTCCATCCTACATTAAATTTCAACCCTTGCTTACCTCTTCGATTCTGATAATCCTTCGAAAAGAATGTCGCCACTGGACCACTGATTTAGGATTTCTATATGAAGTATTACACAATGGTATTATTTATTCAGTGTAATAAATTTACAAATATATTTCTGAGCTGATCGTTTGTAATTATATTTTAAGATTAATCTTTTTTTTTTTTTTAATTTAACAATAGAAAGTAATAATCATACCACAAGAATAATTTATTCGTTTACCAAGTATATTATCTAACTTTATCTATAATCATTGATTATAAGCTTTTCAGGAACGTTTTTGAGAACAAGACAGTTTCGAGTAGACATACAAATGATAAATAATGAGACCGTTCCTAAACGAAGGAGAAAGTGAAGCATGAGGCACGGAGCGTCGGAAGCAGATGAATTGTCTGTGCACAACGCGGCCACCGCTCGCATCTACTACTTCCCTAAGTAGTTTCATCCTCTACCTCATATTCAAAATACTGAGAGCAATAACAATTAAACTATCAAATTATTAACTGACAGTTATTACCTAAACATAAATATACTTATAACATTTAAAATAACAAAATACCTATTATAAGACAATAATAATAGTAGCTTAATTGGTATCAGAATTGACAAAAACCTCTCCCATGGAGAGGAATTTGTAGTAGTATAAGATAATATTGGGTTGTAAAATAAGTTTGTACCGTTTTTTAATACTTCAATTTATTCCCTCTGTGCTTAAAAAATCATATTTATTTGGCCAAAAATGTTTTGATATTCTAAATTGAGGTTAAGCATTAGTTATGAATTAGTGTCAACTAAAATTCCTTATCTTAAATGTCACTTTGCTCACTCAAAATGGAAGAGAAAAAAAATATTTTCGTCATTTAATGATAAATACAATTAACTGTTATGAAGAATATCATTATATTAATTAGAACAATCACTTCTTATACACACACACACACACACACACACACATATATATATATATATATATATATATATATATATATATATATTATCACATTAATTATACACAACGTTTCGAAGTCCTATCGCAGGGGAATGTTTTATAAATCTCACTACCCGGTTGTGTCAATGGAGCCATGGTACGGTAACAGTAATGCGCCTAGATCATAGATAAGAGCAATGTGTAGGATAAGAATTAATCATGCGATCTCAGGTGCCTACTTACAGAGGATTAATAGAAAAGATAATGAATATTGTTAATTGTGCGAAGTTAAGGACGACCTGAAACATATAGTAGTGTCATGCTTTAAATATTCTACCGGAAGCTACTTTTTAATCGATAAAATCAAAAGTATATTAAATAAAAACAATCTATCGTATATTGACATAATAGCTTATCCCAACCTTGTACATGAAGCGTTAGGCCACTTTATAAATAATACAGGTATTGAAATATAACCCAAAGCTTATAATTCATAATCATAATTTCGAATTATTTTTATTTGTAATTAATAATGATAATTGTAAATATTATTTTTAATATTGGTAGGTATATTTAATACCTTATTAAAACAAAAGCAAAACGAAACAAGTCCTATCGCCTCATCTTCAAAATAATTCATTACAACTAAAAACAATATTATGACATTAAAATTAAAACAATAATTATATAATTTTTTATTTTTATAATTATTCGTACTTTTCATTCGATCATATATCTTTTAAATTAAAACAATATACCTAGGTCATTTCTATCATTGAAATTCTTTTCACTGGTATTCCACAATTGTCATTATTATTAAAATTCACAGTCACATTTTCAACTAAATAATATATTTCAACATGTTGGACCAACACGTTTAAATTGGACCAAAATTCACTTTAAATCCTACTCCATACTTATATAAACTGGCTAATATTTCTATATCATAACAAATAAACCAGGGGTAGAAATTGTGAATATATATATTTTTTTATTTCCGAAAAGGAAAAACGGTTCACAAAATTTTCAGTGTGTATGACGTTCATTCTGTAGGAGAAAGCATCCGTCCGTAGGTAGTTTTCTTGGTCCAGAACCAAAAAGTTTGATTTGGATGAAGCAAAGCGCTCGAGTCATCCTTCAACTGTTTATTTGACCGAATTCGAGCATAATTGATCAAAAATATTAAATGTTTTATTAAATAAACACATCATATAATTGAATAAAAATATATACAAGGCTCTGAAGTTTTTATTTAAAAACATCAGTAAAAAAGGCTACTTATTTTACAACCTAATAAAATATCGAGAACCAGACGCGTTTAGCCTATTTCAGGAATAACATTTATATGTTTATTTTATAATGAAGTTTTAAATTTGTTTTATCATTATTTATGCGGAAAATAATGATTTTTGTATTATTTTCAAAACTAATTTTAAAATATCAATGGGCCGATAAATACGGCTTTTGTTATGTACCTTTTTTTGAAAATAAACATCAATCATGTTTTCACAAGCACTTTTTCTTAATAATTCTTAATTTAGTAAATTTTATTAATAAGGGTAATAATAATTCACATTAGGAGATTTATACATTGTTTATTGTACTTAAAATATTCAGCTTGTATAACTTATAATTTAGTCTAATATCCTATGTATTATATTTTTATTAACTGGACAAACTATAAATGATATAACCTCAATATCTTAAAGGAACGAAACAAACAAAGTGAAATATTTAATGTAAGAGAAGATTTAAATGGGAACAATTGGGTTCATGAAATCCCAGGCTAATCTTTATCAGCAATGAATAATCCAAGAATACAAGGTGTTTATAATACTTCCAAAAATAATAAATAAATATGAAAATTTTTATAGCCTTCAAGGAGAAAAACTCAATGACATAAAATTCATTCTTTGAAAAAAATAAAAATGATTTCAAATTAAAAGTCTCAATTTTCTTAATGGTGATCAGATTTAATATAGAAAAGGATAAGATCTATTATTTGATAATTAATTAATTGTAATTTTTGGTACCTAAGTATACTCATTTTATTTATGATAATATAAATACAATTATACAATCCAAAAAATCCATAGTCAGATAAGTTTAGAGGATTCTTTCTTGAGACTCCATTCCAGACCATACATTTATATATTTATTTTATAATGAAAAAATTTTGTTTTTTTTTTATAGAAATCCTGCGCAAAACAAAAAACATCTTTTAGTTTATTAAAATTTAGTAGATAATTTAGTAGCTCTTCAGTGATTTTCACCCAATTTATTTAGACATTATTCATCAGTAATTAGTTTTCTGATTATTCTTCTGTTTATTTCAAATATACGTAAACAATATATATCCTACAGCTATATACTAATTAAGGTGAAATAATTGTATTTGATGACTTCAGTGCTTAAGACATTTTTTAAGAAATATAGACAAAAAATTTTTAAAAAAAAATCCTTTATCTCCACAATCTATGAAGGATCTCAAGGGTTAAGAACAGACAGGGATTCCTATTATATAATATAAATAAATGTTTCAAGAAATATTTTTCAAATGAAATGCTGTACGGTTGAGAACATAAATAATTATATTATGGTTCAAAAGGATTGTTATTATCAGACAGCAAACTATATTTCTTAAGATGTAATGTTAGATATATTACGAAGTGTGGAGTATTCACTGACACTAATTCAGAATCAATACTTCCCGTCGTGATTAAAACGCAGTAGGTAAATTTCATCTTGTCCTGAACTATTATAAATAATATTTTGTGTGTATGTCATATCATATGATGTAGCTGGTTAGTCTTTCTTTAGTTCTTCGATTAATTGAATACTACACTTACAAGTTAATTGCTTTAACAGGTATATAATATGATAAATTATAATACCATAATACAATTATTACGAAATAATAAACCATTGTTTAATAATTCGCTGCATATTTTTCATAATAAAGAAAATCCAAAAACGCAAACATTTGCTAATCCATTCAAGATTAAAATAAACTTCCCAAAATATTTGAAAAATATATGTAAGTTTATCAAGCATTATCCTTTATATATTACTTAAATGACATAAAAAAAAAATCTGGCGCGCGCAACACACGACTTTCACTTACCTCTGTTATTAATGTCAATTTAGTGTTAAAACTACTTGGACCGTCCGGCGATGACAGCACCATCCAGTGTCCAAGCGGTGAAACAATGGCATTGAAAAAATATGTTTTCAGTTTTATCCTTTAGTTGGATATCAAATTCGTTCAACGTATATATACACTGCCGGAAAAAATTAAAGGATCACTTCAATATTTTGAAATTACTGAACTGTATAGGGTATTTTTGAAAATATTCTTTTTTATTTGGAAGTCACGCTTTATTATAAGGGTAATAAAAATTAAAAATTCTTTTCTAGAAATTTTTAATAAGAAAACAAATAAAAAAATAAAAATGTCCTACAGTCTCAAAATGAAAAAGTAAATTTTTGAAATGAAATGAAATAACAAAACTGAATAAAAAGGAAGAATTCGAGGAAAACGATCAATAGTTGGTATTCCCACCTCTAGCTCTGATAATTGCTTCCATTCTCCTGCCCATTCCAGCGACCAGGGCTCTTACATGTTGTTCTGGAATGTTGTTTCACTCTTCTCGGGCGCGGACGCATCTTCCAAGCATGTCCCATACATGCTCTATTGGGTTCATATATGGACTTTTGGGTGGCGAAACCATAACGTCAATTTCTTCTTGTCTGAGGAAATTTTGCACTGATCGAGCAACGTGAGGTCGGGCATTATCGTGCATAAAAATAAATTTCCTACGATATTTCTGGCGAAAGGTATTACATGTGGCTCAAGTATCTCCCTAATGTACCTGTCAGCAGTTATAGATCCACGGTTCACAAGAACCAACTCTGTACGGGAGTTGAAATTTATGCTCCCCCACACCGTCACTGACCCACCACCAAACGCAACCCTTGGAGAAAAAGTGCATGGAGCATACCTCTCACCCCGCCTTCTCCATACCTTTTCCGGTCCATCTAGAGATCAGAGACAGAATCTTGACTCATGGCTGAATAATAAGAGGTTCCAATCTTCCTGAGTCCAGTTTAGGTGCTCCCGAGTAAACCTCAAGCGCTCAATCCGGTGTTCCTTGGAGAGAAGAGGTCCAGTAGCTGAAGGATGGAAGGTCAATCCATAATCATTGAGTCGTCTTCTCACGGTTCGCTCTGAAATTTGCACATTCCTGAACCTCTGGAGGAGACACGCAGAATGTTACCAGTTCATCGGCGATCCCGAGCGTGCAGTTGCAAAAATCTCTCGTCACGGTGGGAAGTTGACCTCGGACGGCCTTGTCCGACTTTTCTTATATGCCCTCCAGTTTGACGGTGCCTATTAAGCACCCTGGACACTACGGATTGTGACCGCTGGAGCCGTTGCGCAATATGCCTTTGAGAAAACCCTTCTTCACTCAAAGCAACAGCACGAATTGATTCCTCTTCAGTCAATACCCTTCTGTTGGCCATCACAACGTTCTTACTAAACTCACAAGTAAAACTAAAGTCTCTTAAATGTTAAAAAATCTTCAATAAGATGAATCTTTGTTAACAATCAACCATTTACTGATAGGAAGAAGGAAAAGAAGAGGATTAACTGACCCTTTTCTCCATGAACGGGTGGGAATATGAACAGGCAGAGGATTAACTTGATAAGATACAACACAAAGTCCAGTCTGGGACAAAGGAATTAATATTTTTATCTCTTATGTAATAATAATATAAATATTTGTAAGTGATCCCGGCAGTGTATATATATATATATATATATATATATATATATATATATATATATATATATATATATATATATATATATTACCTGATTTTTATTAATGGTAATAAGATGATGTGGTTATTTTTATATAATATAAAAAATTAAAGGTACTTTAAGGAATGAAAATTAAAAATATATGCATTTAAGCCCCATCACACTATTTAATCAGAATGAAACCTACATGATATTAAAACCCATTAAATTTTACATCGATATAGCGAGTTTAATCAAAATCGTTAGAGCCGTTTTTTAGAAAATCGTAAAAAGGTGCTAAATGCATAAGCTAAAGTAGGACTCATAGACGGTTGTCTAAAATTGTCTAAAAGTTGCTGTAACATCTCGGGGGTATAGTTGTCTTAAATATGAAATTTCAGTTCCGTATTACATTTTGTTTTTGCGCTAGAGTTACCACACACACACAGACCTTTTTGCGGGACTTGGTTATTTTGACTTAAGGAACCCTAAAATGTGTATTTCCGTTGAAAACTGGAATTCGTAAATTTTCACGATCGCAATACTTTCCATTACTATATATTTCATATATAGGTAAGTGAAAGTATATACGTACTAATGTTTTTTAAAATTAAATTAATTGATAAATATTATGGCTGTATGTCTTACCAAAATAGTTTGTATAGAACAAAATTTTAATATAGATATTTTTATTAAAAGTATCTACCTAAAAATACTTGGAGATTGCTTCTAACAATTCCAAAAATAATAAATATATTTAAAAGCTTTAAAGACAAGGAGGAAAAAAAATCAGTGACATAAAACTGATACTTTAACAGAAAAAAATAAATTATTATATACACTTAGATGTGGAATTTGCTCTTAAAGGGCTTTGAAATTTAAAGCCTTAATTTCGTTAATAATGATCCGGTTAAAGAGGCAAAAGGAAGACTGTAATATGTAAATTTTCTAAATCGAGCATAAATTAGCTCGCGGTGTCCTTCGAGCGAACAAGCCCTGATATGAGACGAGCCCATCAATTTGCTGGATTGTGACCATCAACCGTATCAATTTCAGTCATCAGATCCTATGTACTGAATAAAACATAAAACGATAGTCAAATATAAAAATCATCCTTGTAATGGATGAAATTAGTGAAGAAGAAATCTTTCGAATCTAAAATGATATATATTTTTTATATTTATTTATGGTAATTTACGACTGTATCAAAGAGCACTGTAAATATGAGGAATAAAAAAAAAAAAAAAGTCATGAAAATGTCTTGAGGAAGAACTACCCAGTGGTAGCACTTCAATAATTATTTTAAGACAGTAGGTCCAGAGGCCACCTTCTTTTCAGTAGCCTTGGAGGGTTATCAAGGATATCTAAGGAAGATAAATTACGGACAAGTGGGTTTGTATGGGGAGGGAGTTTAGAATGAAAAGAGGAGTATCTCTAACGGGCTATGTCTGCAACAAATGAGATATATGGGTCATTATGGAGGAATTGATTTGTAACAAAATAAGAGGCATGCAGGATTTTGGATTGTAAGGACTGGATGCGGGAAGAATTTGATGGTTTCGTAGAGCCCAAAGCTCGATTCCATATGTCCAAATAAGTTTGATAATAGTGATGTAAATGAGTCTTT
Source organism: Piezodorus guildinii (assembly GCA_023052935.1). Taxonomy (NCBI): domain Eukaryota; kingdom Metazoa; phylum Arthropoda; class Insecta; order Hemiptera; family Pentatomidae; genus Piezodorus; species Piezodorus guildinii. The sequence goes on along the minus strand of CM041293.1, from coordinate 33,910,306 downwards.
TTTAATATACTGGAAGTTTTGAACGTCTGTCAAGTAAGTGTAATAGTAATCGATATCTTCGAGCAGTTTCTTGTCGTTTCAGTCTTCTGTGAGGATTCCAAGTAAGGCGCTTGTCAAGATGGAGACCTAGGTATCGGATTTGTACTACATGAGTAAGGGTAATGTTATTAAAGGATACTGGGGGGGGGGGGGCAGGAAGTCGTCAGTTTGCGACGAAGGGTAAAGGTGATTCGGTGGGAAAAACGATATTTAAGTGTGATTTTATCTCAGCATATTTGATTGTATAATTTATTTTAATATGTGATTATTTCCCTATCAGTTTTAACTACCTGTAACATCGAAAATGACAAGCCAAGTTTTACTTTTACTTACCTATATATGATATATATAGTAAGGGAATGTAGTGCGATAGTGAAAATATTCAAATTCGATTTTTCGTCGAAAAAACGTTTTTTAAGGTCCTCTGAGTCCAGATTATCAAGTTCCCCAAAAAAGGTCTGTATGTGTGTGTGTTTGTGTGTGTCTGTGTTTGTGTGTGTGTGTGTGTGTGTGTGTGTGTGTGTTTCTGTGTGTGGTAAGTCTAGCTCGAAAACGATATGTTGTATAAAAACGAAATTCAATGTTTTAGGAGAGTATATGCCAGAGAAGTTATAGAAACTTTTTCAGCAAAATCATCCGTCCAGAAGAGCTACACTATACCTTGCATTTCGCAACTTCCTACGATTTTCTCTATAACGTCTCCATCGACTTTGATTAAACTCGCTATAGCGATGTAAAATTAATTGGTCTCTAATATCATCAATTTCATAAAATGAATGAAATAGTCTAATGGTGATATTTCAAGTTTTCGCCCTCTGCGTTAGCAATTATTTTATAGATTCAAAACCATATCAACTTAAGAATTGATAAAAAAATGGCTAAGTGTAAACGTCGAACGAGCCAACTGAAGAATAATTGATAACAGATAGTAAATTTTACCTGGAAATCGCCATACAAATTAAAAATGGCATTCAATCACAAATATAGAGATGGTAAAATGGTAAAATATACTAATTTCAAAACTTTTAAGAATGATAAGTAATATGATTAAGGTAATATAGAAATGGAAATGGAGTTGAGGTTTTATTAAAGCCTTACTAAGTTGCGCAAGCTTGAAAACTTACGTAAGGGTCTTGACAGTTGGGTTCAATTCTCTGCAAACGACATAACAACATTAATTCCCCTTTTCATCCAATTGTAATAGCAGTTCCTTTCCACTCTTTTTATCGTATTAATATTTAAAAAACATTATAGAAAATAAGGTAATATTCCACATTCATTAATTCATTTTAAAATAATTACGGCAGATGTGTGTTATAAATAAGCAATGAGGTGTAATTAAATTTGGAAATATATAAATTGCTTAATATACGTCATTTTTACATGATGAAAGACTCTTCCTAAAACGAGCTTTATGGCTCTAAAAATATTATATATTTCTTATAAGAATTTATAAAAAATACTATAATCTATACATATATTAATTAAAAACGCAACTATAGGACTACAACTCTCAAAACGGACTAGCCTTGAAGTCTGAAACCCTTCAAGAAAAGCACAAGCTAAGGTGGTTCGGACGGGATCACCTGCAGCAGGGCAGCTATCATAACGGCCAAAGGATTTTTTTATGGGAGTAAAAATCCGTAGTTATGCTGTCCTTCGGAGGGGACGTTAAAAAGTAATACCCAGCCTGTGCGATGTAAAATTTAATGGTCTCTAATATCATCAATTTCGTAATCTGAATGAAATAGTCTAATGGTGATATTTTAAGTTTTCGCCCTCTGCGTTAGCAATAATTTTATAGATTCAAAATCATATCAACTTATGAATTGATAAAAAAATGGCTAAGTGTAAACGTCGAACGAGCCAACTGAAGGAGAAAAGAGCAAAAGTATTTTTAAGGAAAATTTTTTTTATAACATAAGAATAGTAATATGGATGTATAATATACAGCTGGAGAGCTAACGCTAATGCTTCAAATTATTCCAGAACACCTTACATTTTTCTCTTATTAATAATAATAACCGAATTACTCCCATAAAAAATCCGTAGTTATGCCGTCCTTCGGAGGGGACGTTAAAAGGTAGTACCGAGCCTGTGCGATGTCAGGTACTCGTTAAAGAACTCTATCCTAATAAAAATTAATTAAAAGAGAAAATATAAAAATTTAAATTTTATACATAAATAATCCCATAACTTTTGAAAATATAGAAAAATATGTAGAGAGTTTTAGTTTCTGAAAAGCGCGATAAACATAAAAAAAAAGTTGATCACTGATGATAGAGAAAATCGAAAATATTTTCGAGATCAAGAAACTGCGATGCGAAAAGAGAAAAAAAATTCTCATATGGTCAAGCCACAAATAATAAGAGATTTGATTCCCTGATAATTCGGTTATTATTAATAATAAAAGAAAAATGTAAGGTGTTCTGGAATAATTTGAAGCATTAGCGTTAACTCTCCAGCTGTATATTATACATCCATATTAAAATAAAATATATAAAATATTTTCGATTTTCTCTATCATCAGTGATCATCTTCTTTTTTATGTTTATCGCGCTTTTCAGAAACTAAAACTCTCTACATATTTTTCTCTATTTTCAAAAGTTATGGGATTATTTATGTATAAAATTTAAATTTTTATCTTTTCTCTTTTAATTAATTTTTATTAGGATAGGGTTCTTTAACGAGTACCTGACATCGCACAGGCTCGGTATTATCTTTTAACGTCCCCACCAAAGGACGGCATAACTACGGATTTTTGTATGGGAGTAATTCGGTTATTATTAATAAAAGTAAGGTGTTCTGGAATAATTTGAAGCATTAGCGTTAGCTTTCCAACTGTATATTATACATCCATACTACTATTCTTATGTTTAAAAAAAAAATTTCCTTAAAAATACTTTTGCTCATTTCTCCTTCAGTTGGCTCGTTCAACGTTTACACTTAGCCATTTTTTATCAATTCTTAAGTTGATATGGTTTTGAATCTATAAAATTATTGCTTACGCGGAGGCGAAAACTTAAAATATCACCATTAGACTATTTCATTCAGATTACGGAATTGATGATATTAGAGACCATTAAATTTTACATCGCACAGGCTGGGTATTACTTTTTAACGTCCCCTCCGAAGGACGGCATAACTACGGTTTTTTATTCCCATAAAAAAATCCTTTGGCCGTTATGATAGCTGCCCTGCTGCAGGTGATCCGTCCGAACCATCTTAGCTTGTGCTTTTCTTGAAGGGTTTCAGACTTCAAGGCTAGTCCGTTTTGAGAGTTTTAGTCCTATAGTTGCGTTTTTAATTAATATATGTATGGATTATAGTATTTTTTATAAATTCTTTTAAGAAATATATAATATTTTAGACCTATAAAGCTCGTTTTTGGAAGAGTCTTTCATCATGTAAAAATGACGTAAATAAAGCTATTTCTATATTTCCAAATTTAATTACACCTCATTGGTTATTTATAACACATCTGCCGTAATTATTTTAAAATGAATGTGGAATATTACCTTATTTTATATAATGTTTTTTTAAATATTTATAAGATAAAAAGAGTGGAAAGGAACTGCTATTACAATTGGATGAAAAGGGGAATTAATGTTTTTATGTCGTTTGCAGAGAATTGAACCCAACTGTCAAGACCCTTACGTAAGTTTTCAAGCTTGCGCAACTTAGGAAGGCTTTAATAAAACCTCAACTCCATTTCCATTTCCATATTACCTTAATCATATTACTTAGCTTTCTTAAAAGTTTTGAAATTAGTATATTTTACCATTTTACCCTCTTTATATTTGTGATTGAATGCCAATTTTAATTTGTATTCCGATTTTGTGGAAATACCCAGGTAAAATTTACTATCGGTTATCAATTTCCTCAAATAAATGTCACTTTATTTACATTTTCTGTAAATTTTTCAAATTTATTTAACGCTCATATCTTCAGTGGTAATCATTCTTTCTAAATCAAACCGATGAAGATCAATTAAATATTATATACATAACAGCTAACCGTAATGCTTCTATATTTTGTAATATATTCTTTTAAAAAATATTTGGAGTTATTAGACACCATAAACAAATTAATTAAGCCAGAACTTTAATTTTAGTCAAAAATATTTATTGTAGTGGCCAGTATAAAAGCTCTCTGTGCCAAAGCTCGCGATGGCTCTAGGATTTTTTATACGAAGTAAAAAATTCTTGGTTTCACCGTCCTTTGGAGGGGACGTTAAATTTTGAACGCGGGAGTGTGCGATGCCAGGTACTCTCCCAACCTAATTAAACCTGGATAGGCCAATTTAGTATTGCTACTCTAGCATCGTCCGATCAGCCGCAGTAGCATGAAAGTGTCGTTAAATGAATATAAAATTCTTGTTAAGAGAAATGAAACCTTCCTTAAATAACAGCGTATTTGGACGACATAACTATTCCAACTCCGAAGTACGATATTTGAGACCGTACGTAGACAAATGACTGAAATGGAGGAACCACATTAGACTTGAGGGAAAACCGCTGAGTAAACGATTTGGACTATAATCCAGGCTACTTATAAACGATCAAAATTATCCTTGAACCCCAAAATTACGATTTACAAAGTACTTATCAAACCCTTATGGAAATACGGTCCACAATTATTGGGCTCTGCCAAAACCTCCAACATCCAAATAATTCAGTCTTTTCAATCCAAAATGTTACGAAAAATCGTGAATGCACGATGCACACCATTTTATGTGACAAACGAATCACTTCATAAGGGCTTGGACTTATTCACAGTTTCGGATACTGCCACAGAATGTTGTAAAATAAATTACGAAAAACTGACTTAAAACATGAATCCTTCGGCCCATACACTTAAATCCATCACCAATCCGTACAACCGACCCCGACGACTTTCCAGGCGGTGGTCAAAAGATACTATGAATTAACCATTAATTCGGAAGTTGACGTATTTGCTTATAGCAGATATTTTTTTTTTTTTTGCATATGTCAAATAGCAATTTGGTCAAAACAGTAAATTTTAAATAAATAAATCGCTCAATAAAAAAAAAATTGTTAGATGCCAAGGAATTAATCTTAATAATAATAATAAGATCAGCTGATGCGCTCGATGATAACAGTCATACGCTACATCGTCTCTCAGATTTTTGCTTTTTTTCAGTAGGAATTCGCTTGAATTCAGTCTGGAGAACATCACTAGACCTCAGGAATACTACGGCAGTGAATATTGTAGAAATTTCGGTAAGCAAAGTTATAATTTACTTTGTGCAATCACGAAAAAGTGAAAGGAGGGTCACTGATCAGCTGATTGCCGCTAGCTCGGCAAGCTCGAGCTTGCTTTTCTTTTACTTATCTTTCTTTTATCTTTAATTCTTATCTCATTATTTATTTATTATTATTATTATTTTCTTAATCAATGAGATATTTTCATCAAGTCATGTCCTCAAAGTCTGCAAGTAAAAGATCTAGATCTGCAGGTTCAAACTCGTCTCCCACAAAACAGAGACCCCGCCGTGAACAAAATAAAAAAATGATTCCACCAGCGACCACGTCAGCTACATCATTAGGATCTGAACCACAGCCCAGCACATCTTCACAAGGAATAACTGATGAATCCCCGTTTCTTACACCGAATCCATTTCAAATCCTCCAAAATGAAAAAAAAAACCATGGAATCTTCTCCTATACCCAGGGAACCACTACCTCCACCAATATTTGTTAAAAATATTAAAAATTTTAAACTTATGTGTGCGCATTTAAACAAAGTAACTGATCCTAATAGTTATTATTGTATAAGTAGAACCAATGATACTAAAATATCTCCGACTACTGCTGAAACCTACAGAAAGATTGTGAAATATCTGACTGAGACCAAAGCTGACTTTCATACTTATCAGCTGCGCCAGGAGAGAGCATTAAGGGTCGTAATCAGAAACCTACATTCCTCAACACCCGTTGAAGCTATCAAAGAAGAACTGACAGAACTAGGATTCCAAGTGAGGCAAGTCACCAACGTTCTAAAAGATAAAAGTCCACTGCCTCTATTCTTCGTGGACTTGGAACCATTAGCAGGAGTAGAAAATATCTATGACCTCAGTAGACTCTACTATACCCGTGTAAAGGTTGAAAAACCTTACACAAAGAAAGACATTGTTCAGTGCCATAACTGTCAGGCATATGGTCATACCAAAAGTTATTGCCATCACATACCACGCTGTGTGAAATGCGGTGAACAGCATAAAACAGAAGAATGTACAAGATCAAGATCTACACCCGCTGTATGTGCTCTGTGCCTCAAGGACCACCCGGCTAACTACAAGGGATGTGAAATCTACAAGAAACTCCGAACCAGATACCAAAAACCTCAGGATACGAATGAAACAGCTGCACCAACCAGAAGCAGAAGAGAACCATCTAAACATGTAAATTCTAACGTGTCATTTGCCCACTTGCTTGGAGGTGGAAACCAGAATCATGAAGTCGAGGCACTGCCGGAACAACGTTTTCCTCAACAATCTCAATCTATTGTACAACAATCTACTTCTCAAAGTTTACCTAATCTTCAAAAAACTCCTCAACATCAAATTTCTCATATCCCTTCACCATCAAACGTCACAGATCTTACCAGTCTAATGACATCGTTTATCTCCGAAATCAAATCTCTTGTTATGCCGCTTATATCACTCCTTACAAATCTAGTATCAAATTTAATCCCTGCCTTGAAAAATCCTTAAATGAATTCACCTAACTCCTTATCCATTCTCCTTTGGAATGCGAATGGTGTTAGAAATCATACTGACGAACTAACAGCGTTGTTGCAAGACAAAACAACCGATGTTGCACTTATAACTGAAACAAGACTAACGACTAAACAGTACTTCAAAATACCGCAATACATGACATACCGTACTAACCACCCAGACGGCAAAGCCCATGCCGGTTCTGCTATCATTGTCCACCAATCCCTCTCTCATCATTTACTCCAACTTCCCACCTATGATTTCCTACAAGCCACAGCCATAGTAATCAAGACTTTTTCCTTTCCGGTAACCCTCACATCTGCATATTGCCCTCCTAAACATTCCATTTCCAATTCCGAATTTGTATCCTTCCTGGATTCCTTAGGAAATTGCTTCATTCTGGGTGCAGACTTAAACGCCAAGCATCAGCAGTGGGGTTCCAGAACCACGAATTCTCGGGGACGAAATTTGCTGTCTGCACTAAACTCCCGAAATTTTAATATCCTGCCTCCTGACTCCCCTACCTACTGGCCAACCGATCCTAACCGCAATTCTGACATCCTCGACTTCTTTATCCACAGCGGATTAGGCTCCCTCAACTTGTCTGTAACTCGCCTTGATGAACTATCCTCAGACCATAGTCCACTGATCCTAAAAGTATCTCTCACTCCAATTCCAAAACCCATTCCACCATCATTCATCCGAGGCCCTGTCAACTGGAACCTTTTCCGCCAAATCCTAACCGATAATATTGACCTCAGAGTAACCCTCAAAACCCCAGATGACCTAGATAATACCGTCTATTCCTTTACCACCGCCATCCAACAAGCTGTCTGGACTGCCTCCTCTCCTAAACACTCCAATATAAATCGTTACCAAAATCATTTTCCACAACATATTATAGATCTCATCCATACCAAACGCCGAGCAAGATCATTATGGCAGCGCACCCGACACCCAACAGATCGCCGCTCCTATAACTTCTATTGTAAACAATTGAAGAGGGAGTTGGCGACCTTCCGTTCCCAGTCCTTTAATTCCTACCTCTCCTCTCTATCAGCTCGTGATAATTCCCTGTGGAATATCACGAAAAAGATCCTAAAATACTATCAAGTTTCCCATCCTCTCCGACGTGGTGATGACTCCTGGGCTGCGTCTGATGAAGATAAAGCCGAGGAATTCGCCACACACCTCTCCAAAGTTTTCACTCCTCACCCGGAATCCCACGCCAATCACACCGCAACAGTGCAAGACTTTCTTATGTCACCAATTCCACTTTCCCTACCTCCTAAAGCTATTTATCCCTCTGAGGTCAAATATCTTCTCCAAAAACTGACCCTCCGTAAATCTCCTGGACACGATCTCCTTACTCCCCAGATCCTCCGACAACTTCCGCAAAAAGCTATTGTATTCCTTACTTATATTTACAACTGCATCCTACGCACCACCTATTTTCCTCTGTTATGGAAACATTCCACTATCATTCTTTTTCTAAAACCAGGCAAACCTTCCAACAACACTCCATCCTACAGGCCTATTAGTCTACTCCCCATCCTCTCAAAAATCTTCGAAAGGCTTCTTCTTAAACGTATCCTACCCATATTAGAATCTCAAAATCTTCCTTCCCATCAGTTTGGATTCCGTCCTCAGCATTCCACAGTTCAACAGGGGCTCCGAGTTGTAGACCATATTTCCTCAGCTCTTGAATGCAAAGAGTATTGTTCTGGTGCGTTTCTGGACATTGCGCAAGCTTTTGACCGGGTATGGCACACTGGATTACTCTTCAAGCTGAAAACCCATTTACCCCAGTCTCTATACCTCATTCTTCGATCCTATCTCTCAAACCGTTCCTTCCGCGTTCGCTGTGGTGTAGAATTTTCTAACCTTTATCCCGTTGAGGCCGGTGTTCCTCAAGGCAGCGTCTTGGGACCCGTCCTCTACATCCTTTACACTGCTGATATTCCTACACATCCTGATACCTTTCTGGCAACTTTTGCAGACGACACCGCCATCTTATCATCCAGTTCCAATCCTGAAACAGCATCCTTAAACCTGCAAAGACACCTTTCTCTTATCGAAGACTGGTGTAATGCTTGGCGCATAAAGGTGAACGAAGCCAAATGCAAACACGTAACCTTCACTCTTCGACGAAACTCCTGTCCGCCAGTTTATTTCAACTCATTACCAATTCCTCTCTCAGATACAGTCCGGTATCTTGGCTTACTTTTAGACAAAAGATTGACTTGGAACCCACATACAAGACTTAAAAGACAAGAACTCAACCGACGATTCGGACAGTTATACCGACTACTCAACAGAAAATCTGAACTTACAGTTGACAACAAATTATTAATCTACAAGACAATACTGAAGCCCATCTGGACCTACGGACTTGAACTGTGGGGGACAGCTAAACGTTCTAACATCAAACGCATTCAATCCTTTCAATCCAAAGTCCTCCGTACAATAGTAAATGCTCCTTATTATGTCTCCAATTATACCTTGCACCACGACCTTAATGTTCCATTTATTTCAGACCTAATTCCATCCAAATTTTCCAAATTCCACCAGAACCTCATTCATCATCCTAATCCTTTAGCTCAATCCCTATCCAGCTCCACTCATCCATACAACCCACCTAGAAGGTTGAAACGGCAGTGGCCCCGCGACTTTTTGTAAATATATTGGAGTTCTAGCACTGGCTAGATTCTCCACTCAATGTGATGTATGTATGATTGTGTGTATGTGTATATAGGTATAAGTGAATTATTGACTTTTGTATTGATTCATTATTGTGTATATATTTTATTGTAATTTTATGTTGTGTAAATATTGTATGAATGTAGTATGTATGATATCATTCAGCACTACTATTAATGTCCAAATTGGGACAGATTGTAAAATTTTCTCAATAAAAATTGTTGTTGACAAGTTAATAATAATAGGCTTACCGAACCCGAAGGTTCGATGCCGATACCACCAAACTTCGCCTGACACAGACTCGTCCAATGTTCACCGGTCAAGCCCAAGCCCCCGAGATCAGCCTTAATGCAATCCTCCCATCGACGCTTCGGCCTACCTTTCGGACGCCTACCAGTTGGTTCAGCGAATACCAACTTTCTCGGAATCCGTTCCTCACTAAGCCCAACATATTAATCTTAAAGGGAAAAAATAATATTCATTATTCTTTTGGGCTCGAAAAAATTATATTTCACATGTTAAATAGACATGTACATGAAAGGAAATTTTTATTAATTTCTTGCCTCGGAATATCTTCCAGAAGTATGAATTTTTTATCTAAATTTTATGAATGAATATAACTGATTTAACAATTACTTTTTCAAAGAAAAAAATGATAAAAAATAAGAGGTTTAGGTTTGCTCTATATTTTTATGTATGCTATTTTTAATTTTAAAATAATTCAGTGCAATGTAATCAGCAGTGGGCTACACTAGGGAAAGAGACTCTTTAAAGATACTCTCTGCTTGTATAACATGGTTTTCAAATTAAAGTAAAAAACCTCATGTGTTTTAGAGGAGCAGGTTCAAAAAACAAATATATTGTGATTTTAAAGAGATAAAACATTCATTTTACTAAACGTTTAATCTCTGGTATTGGGTTGATGCAAAATTAATGCAGGTTTTTAGTAGGTATTGTAAATACGCCATATCTTTACTTTAACCATATATATTTAATCAAAATAATTTCCATCTGAATCAATGCACTTTTGCCAACGTTCAACAAGCTTTCTTATTCCACCAGAAAAAAAAATCCGAATCCCTGGACTCAATGAAATCACGAAAAGAATTTTTAATGTCGTCCTGGTTTTGAAAATTTTTCTCCCTCAAAAAGTTGTCCAGATGCCTGAAAAAGTGGAAGTCTGTAGGAGAGAGGTCAGGTGAATAAGGCGGATGTTGGAGAACTTCGTAGCCCAACTCGTGCAGTCGTCGAAGCGTTGGTTATGCAACGTGTGGTCTGGCGTTATCGTGGAGCAGGATCGGCCCCTTCCGATTCATCAATGCTGGGCAAAGACGTTGCAATTTTTGAGTTCCGAGTTCCGCCGCCATTTCTCGTGTGGTTTTGGTTGGGTCTTCTTCCACTTTTGACCTCAGCTGGTCGTGGTCCAGAGCAAGATGACGGCCCCGACCTTCCTTGTCTTCGAGGTCGAAATCTCCTCTGCGAAACTTCTGGAACCAACGCTGCACAGTGCACTCATTAATAGCCCCCTGACCCCACACTTCATTAATATTACGAGCCGTTTGCACAGCGCTGCGCCCTAATTTAAATTCGTAAAAATAAATTTGACGAAAATCGCACTTTGACATTTTCGATTCAAGACCTTTGAACACACTGAACAAAACGATTTTACTAAACAAATTCATGGTGAAAGAGAGGGTATTAGATAAGGTTTGTTTTGGTATAATAATGATCAATGTTAGGATTAGCTTTGTTTACACAATTGGAATTAAGATATTGCAATAGAGGAAACCTGCATTAATTTTGCATCAACCCAATACTTTCTTAGTGCAAGAATATCTAAAAATAAATTCCAATGGATAAAAGCTATTATTAGGAATGTAATTAGCAATTAACGAAATAGAATCATTAATTAAAAATATTCTATTTTTACCATATATATATTTTTTTATAACTAAATGGAATTCCTAATGGATTTGATAATATTGTATTATGGAGGCGGGAGTGCATTACGTAAAAAACATAATAAAAAATGGTATCGCTGTGAATGCGTTGATGTATGCCATTAACATCACAAAGAAGAGGTGTGGGTTTCCTGAAGTTCTTATCACTCGTCATAAGTGCATTCACAGCACCCACCTCACCATTAAGTTTTAGAATCCGTTACATAAATTTACTTTTCAAAACTAACATTCAAATGTTATTTCCTAACAAATTTAAATTGTAATCATAAGCAGTATTAGGCTACTTCGAGACTTTTTATCAAACGGTCTAACCTCCTACTTAACATGAAGCACTCATTTATACCACAACTATAAAGCAAATCTTGCCTTACAATGTTGAGCTTTAGGGCTCTATTAAACTATCGTTATGATCTGCAATCCTCACGATCGAAAACTCCTCAACGCTTCTAACTTTATCACGATTATACTCATCTGTAATAATGTTACACCGTTCTGATTCTGAATTGAACATCTTCTTCTTCTTCCAGTAGCACGACAGGCCGTGTAGGCCCTGGGCATAGCGGTGTAAACTCCTGCGAGTTTACACTCACCTTCACGATGCGATTTTTAGTGCAGGGTCATCACTCCCTAGTAATAATTTTGTGAGTGGCCACCCTTTGGCTGACGGGTCTCACATACCCGGGGGAGAGGTTGTGAGTGAATCCACATTTTTTTACATCCTTATAAAAGCCCCGCCGGGACTGGGATTCGAACTCAGAACCAGTAGCATGAGAGACTAGCGCGTTAGCCACTCATCCACGGACTCCCCCTGAATTAACAACACCAGGTATTATCCCTAATAATAATAATAGGCTTACCGAACCCGAAGGTTAGATGCCGATGACACTAAATGCCACCTACACTGACTCGCCCAATGATCACCGTTCAAGCCCAAGCCCCCGAGATCAGCCTCAACACAATCCTCCCATCGACGCTTCGGCCTACCTTTCGGACGCCTACCAGTTGGTTCAGAATACCAACTTTCTGGAAATCCGTTCCTCACCGAGCCAAACAACTTTACTCATTCATTAGCTCCGTGAAGCTATCAACTCAATCATACTCACAGAATACAAGCCCCGCAATTCAGCGTTGTGCAACCTTCTGAACTCCCCAGTGGATTCATCTCTCTTCGGACCAAAGGTATTATCCCTAACATGAAAAATTCCATTCCCACTCTAACCTAGTAGTTCCAATATTTATTTCCGATATTGATAATCAATACTTCAAGGCACCTAAAAACTAAATGGCAGCGAGACCTTCTGACTGAAATTCTGATTGGATTGCAACCATTGGGTAGTTTTTCTATGCGCTTGTTTCAAGTTATTTTAACGTTGTGTGTACTAAATCTAAATAGAGTTGTAAATTTTTATTTGAATAGACAGGGTTATTTTTTTTAACCTGCAAAATAATGTTACTATAGAGGAAGAAAAGTTAATAGATAGGCATTTAAGCCTTGTCAGACTTTTTCAGTCAAAATTAAATTAACATGTTCAGATAGGCCAATTAATAATTAATAAGTTCGTCAAATCAGATAAGCCCATTAAATTTTACATCGATATAGCCAGTTTAATCGAAATCGTTAGTGCCGTTTTTGAGAAAATCGTGAAAAGGTGCAAAATACATGGTCTAAAGTGGTTCTGTTAGCTGATTTTGATGAAAAAAAAGCTGTAGCATGTCGAGCGTACAGTTGTCTTAAATATGATTTCAGATTCATAAATTTTTCGTTTTCCCGTTAGACTTACCACACACACAAACATACGAGAGTTTATATGTTGATGGGATCAAAACTTTTTATTATAATTTATAGAAAAAACAATCCGTATACATATTAATTGATTAGCGAATTAGCAAATGTTTACTTCAATTACTTCTTAATGTATTTTTAATTGAGTTGAGTATATATTCGAAAACAATATTTATACATAGAATACGTAGTGATGTATGTAATGAACACAAGTTTTTTTTTTTATGCTTGATATTGAAAAAAATATCACATTATATAAAATTTACAAACGAATTTACACCACTTAACAATATTGTGAAAACAGTTTGGGAAGGCAATCTTATCAGATAAGGCTCTTGAGAATGTTTGGTGTGCATTCTTTTTCACAACACTCACCTACTCACAGGCATAAAAATTGATGGTTTAAAATATTATAATAGAATACAATAAGAAAATTAATTAATATGTAGAATGAGATCAAGAAAAGAAAACATTTTTGCGGTAATATTTGTGTACTGTTAAAATAATTATATATGCATTCAAACGATACTGTGAGGAATATTGGGTTTAGAAAAACATAAGTTTTTACTTCAAGAGTTTTCATAAAATGAAAGCCGTGTATAACTACAACCATTGAAGGTCTTAGAATTAAATATTACATGGTAAACAAAACATTTTTAGATAATTTTGTGATCATAGTTAGGATGAACAAAGGCTTAAGGTTTTCGAAAATAAGGTACTGCGTAAAATATTTGGTCCTAAGAGAGATGAGGCAACTGTGGAGTTTAGAAGGTTGCACAACGCGGAATTGCGGAACTTATATCCTGTGAATATAATTGAGTTGATAGCTCCGCGGAGACTAACTAGGCGAGTAAAATTGTTATAATTGGTGAGGAACGGATACCGAGAAAGTTGGTATTCACTGATCCGACTGGTAGGCCGAAGCGTCGATGGGAGGATTGCGTTAAGGCTGATCTCGGAGGCTTGAGCTTGAACGGTGAACATTGGACGAGTCTGTGTAGACTGAATTTGGTGGTATCGGCATCGAACCTTCGGGTTCGGTAAGTCTATGATTATTATTATTATTATAAAGCTGCAGATAATGATAATATCACGAGTAAATTAATCAAGGCATGTGGAGAAGCGGGCGTTTCCAAATTACATGTTTTAGTTAAAAAGATCTGGGAAAATGAAAAAAATGCCCGAAGAATGGAAAGAATCAATACTTATTCCGATTCACAAAAAAGGACTGAGGACGGATTGTAACAACTATCGTGGGATCTCTCTTCTCCCAGTATGCTATAAAATATTCACATCAATACTAACTAGCCGAATCACTAAATAAGGTGAGGAAATTATCAGAGACTACCAGCCGGAGGTTTTAGGCGGAATCGCTCGACTAATGATCAAATATTTTCCTTACGTCAAATATTAGAGAAAAAAATGGAGTACAACGGTTTAGTCCATCAACTTTATATCGATTTTAAAAAGGTTTATGATTCAATAGACCGTCAGAAGCTATATAACATCATGATTGAACAGGGAATACCTAGAATGTTAGTAAACATAGTAGAGATGTGTTTGTCGGAAACATTCCATAAAGATAGAATCGGTCATAATCATAATAGTCCGAGAGATTTGAGGTGCGATCGGGTTTGAAACAGGGTGACTCCTTTTCACCTGTGTTATTTAATATACCTATAGAATATGTCATAGAAAAGGTGATGTGTACCGAGAAAGGCTTAAATAGATTCCGGTTTTGGGGTATGCCGATGATCTGGTACTACTAGATGAAGACACTTAAACCATACAACTAAATACAAGTGTGTTAATAAAAACCGGTAAAGAAATAGGCCTCGAATTAAATACCAATAAGACGAAATATATGATTAGTAGCAGAAACGGTGTCGATCTTGGTGATATTGATGTATCGGGTCATGCTTTTGAACACGTAGAGAGGTTCAAGTATTTAGGTTCAATGATAACAAGAAAAAATGAAATCCAATTAAAGGTGGGAAATGCGTGTTATTATTCAGTTGCTAAGGTACTTAGTTCGCGGCTTCTATCTAAAAACTTAGAGGTTAGAATTTATAAAACTATTGTTCGTTCGACGGGTCTTTACGGATGTGGAACGTGGCCGCTTACTTTTAAGGATGTTAATCCTTTGTTCATCCTTAATACCTTATTTTCGGGTTAAGGTTTTCGAAAATAAGGTACTGCGTAAAATATTTGGTCCGAAGAGAGATGAGGCCACTGGGGAGTTTAGAAGATTGCACAACGCGGAATTGCGGAACTTATATCCTGTGAATATTGAGTTGATAGCTTCGCGGAGACTCAAATGGGCGAGTAAAATTGTTGGGCTCGGTGAGAAACGGATTCCGAGAAAGTTGGTATTCGCTGATCCGACTGGTAGGCGTCCGAAAGGTAGGCCGAAGTGTCGATGGGAGGATTGCGTTAAGGCTGATATCGGGGGCTTGGGCTTGAACAGTGAACATTGGACGAGTCTGTGTAGACTGAATTTGGTTGTATCGGCATCGAACCTTCGGGTTCGGTAAGTCTATTATTATTATTTGTGATCATAGTTAACTTTATCCTCCCAAATTTCTAAAAAAAAAAAAAAAAATGTATATACACTAATTATATATATATATATATATTATATATATATATATATATATATATATATATATATATATATATATATAGCACTTCCAAGTCAAATTCAACCTTTTCCAAGTCAAATTCAACCTTTTCCAAGTCAAATTCAACCTTTTCCAAGTCAAATTCAACCTTTTGAATTTCAAATTCAACCTTTTTCGATTTCAATAAAATAATAAAAATAAAATTAACATGATTTTATGTTTTAATGATTATTTTAATTACACCTTGTGTTTTTAACCCTTGTGGCTTGTTAAATGTTCCCAGGGGCTATGTTCTACATATAATTAATCACGAATATAATAATAAGTATAACCGATACTTTAATTTTAAGACATTTGCGATACAAGGTCTGGTAGTCGGATTAGCGGGATTCGTTTTATTTTAGTTTTATAATCGCTGGCGAAAATATTATCAATAGAGGTTTATTTTAACTTTTTCGTATTTATTGGATAGTAGGCTCAGCAGATGCGTTCCCAAAGGTTCGTTACCGATTATACTATTAATTTTAATCGCGCTCGCTCAAATATGGATTTATTATAACTTTTTCGTATTTATTGGATACAAGGCTCAGTAGCTGCGTTCCCAAAGGTTCGTTACCGATTATACTATTAATTTTAATAGCGCTCGCTCAAATATGGGTTTATTATAACTTTTTCATATTTATTGGATACAAGGCTCAGTAGCTGCGTTCCCAAAGGTTCGTTACCGACTACACTATTAATTTCAATAGCGCTCGCTCAAATATGGGTTTATTATGACTTTTTCGTATTTATTGGATGCAAGGCTCAGTAGCTGCGTTCCCAAAGGTTCGTTACCGATTGCACTATTAATTCTAATCGCGCTCGCTCAAATATGGTTTTATTATGACTTTTTCGTATTTATTTAATACAAGGCTCAGTAGCTGCGTTCCCAAAGGTTCGTTACCGACTACACTATTAATTTCAATAGCGCTCGCTCAAATATGGTTTTATTATGCCTTTTTCGTATTTATTGGATACAAGGCTCAGTAGCTGCGTTCCTAAAGGTTCGTTACCGATTACACTATTAATTTTAATCGCACTCCCTCAAATATGGGTTTATTATAACTTTTTCGTATTTATTGGATACTAGGCTCAGTTGCTGCGTTACGAGGGGTTCTTTTCCGACAATTCTATTAATTATTCGTACGCTCGCTCAAATATGGGTTTATTATAACTTTTTCGTATTTATTGGATACCAGGCTCGGTAGATGCGTTCCCAAAGGTTCGTTACCGACTACACTATTAATTTTAATCGCGCTCGCTCAAATATGGTTTTATTATAACTTTTTCGTATTTATTGGATACAAGGCTCAGTAGCTGCGTTCCTAAAGGTTCGTTACCGATTACACTATTAATTTTAATCGCACTCCCTCAAATATGGGTTTATTATAACTTTTTCGTATTTATTGGATACTAGGCTCAGTTGCTGCGTTACGGGGTGTTCTTTTCCGACCATTCTATTAATTATTCGTACGCTCGCTCAAATATGGGTTTATTATAACTTTTTCGTATTTATTCGCTATTAGGCTCAGTTGATGCGTTGCGGGGGTTGCTATCCCAATTATTCACTTTATTTTAAGTGCTGTCGCTCAAGAAGAGGTTTATTTTAACTTGTTCGTATTTACTGCATACTAGGCTCAGTCGCTGCGTAACTTAGGACTCGTTACAGATTATACTATTGATTTTAATTGCGCTAACTCAAGTAGAGGTTTATCAAATAAGAATGTACTTATAAAATCGTTCTGTTTAGCTGATTTTTATCTAACGCCACAATATTAAACAAAAAGAAAACTTACTATCCTGAAAAAAAGGATAAGCGGTAACCCAATACATGAAAAGTTACAAAAAATACGAAATAAACATACATTAGACCAACTGACTAAAAAAACATTAACACATTCACTAACAAAACTCCCGAAACACAAATACAGAAATTAGCATAGAAAAGAAACACGAATTTATAATACACCCATAATTGAGCGATCGCGATAACAATTAATAGTGTAATCGGTAACGAACCTTTGGAAACGCAGCTACTGAGTCTATTATCCAATAAATACGAAAAAGTTATAATAAACCCATATTTGAGAGAGCGCACGAATAATTAATAGAATGGTCGGGAAAGAACCCTCCGTAACGCAGCAACTGAGCCTAGTATCCAATAAATACGAAAAAGTTATAATAAACCCATATTTGAGCGAGCGCACGAATAATTAATAGAATGGTCGGGAAAGAACCCCCCGTAACGCAGCAACTGAGCCTAGTATCCAATAAATACGAAAAAGTTATAATAAACCAATATTTGAGTGAGCACACGAATAATTAATAGACTGGTCGGAAAAGAACCCCCCGTAAACGCAGCAACTGAGCCTAGTATCCAATAAATACGAAAAAGTTATAATAAACCCATATTTGAGCGAGCTCGATTAAAATTAATAGTGTAGTCGGTAACGAACCTTTGGGAACGCAGCTACTGAGCCTAGTATCCAATATATACGATAAAGTTATAATAAACCCATATTTGAGGGAGTGCGATTAAAATTAAATAGTGTAATCGGTAACGAACCTTTAGGAACGCAGCTACTGAGCCTTGCATCCAATAAATACGAAAAAGTTATAATAAACCCATATTTGAGCGAGCGCTATTGAAATTAATAGTGTAGTTGGTAACGAACCTTTGGGAACGCATCTGCTGAGCCTATTATCCAATAAATACGAAAAAGTTAAAATAAACCTCTATTGATAATATTTTCGCCAGCGATTATAAAACTAAAATAAAACGAATCCCGCTAATCCGACTACCAGACCTTGTATCGCAAATGTCTTAAAATTAAAGTATCGGTTATACTTATTATTATATTCGTGACTAATTATATGTAGAACATAGCCCCTGGGAACATTTAACAAGCCACAAGGGTTAAAAACACAAGGTGTAATTAAAATAATCATTAAAACATAAAATCATGTTAATTTTATTTTTATTATTTTATTGAAATCGAAAAAGGTTGAATTTGAAATGGAAAAGGTTGAATTTGACTTGGAAAAGGTTGAATTTGACTTGGAAAAGGTTGAATTTGACTTGGAAATGCTATATATATATATATATATATACATATATATATATATATATATATATACATATATATATATATATATATATATATATATACATATATATATATATATATATATATATATATATAACATATATATATATATATATATATATATATATATATACATATATATATATATATAATATATATATATATATATATATATATATATATATATATATATATATATACATATATATATATATACATATATATATACATATTATATATATATACATATATATATATATATATATATATATTATATATATATATATATATATATATATATACATATATATATATATATACATATATATATATATATACATATACATATATATATATATATATATATATATATATATATTATATATATATATATATATATATGTATATGTATATTATATATTTACTTAGCTGTAAAAACAATAAAATAGAACAAGTTCAAAATTACAAAATGATTAAAGGAATGGAAAAGATAAAATGGAAAATTTTCAATTCTCAAGAGAGTAAACAAGTAAATGTATATTTTTAATAAGTATTACCAATTTATTCAGTAAAATATTTTATAGTCCTAATTAACTTTCATAAATGAGTACCATTGGTTTTTCCAATTTTTCTTAATATTTGAAAACTAATATTTACTAGCTTTTAAAATGAAGATGAAGATTTAAAGGATTATTCAAAGAATAATATAAAGCTATTTCAAATCTAATAATTAGTTTGTTAGTAATAGCTAAAATAACTCTTTATTTCACATTATTGAATTTCAAATAGCTTTTTTTCTAACGACGAAAATATTCTAAAATTCTTATGAAGGCTTTGTAACTTTGTTATTAAATTAACAGGCAAAAATACATAAAATTAAATGAATAAATTAAAATAAGGTTTAAATTATTCCTGAAATATAATCTTTAACGATTTTTATTGAGTAAAATTACAATCTGTCCTAATTTGGACATCAATAGTAGTGATGAAGATATCATACATACCGCATTCATACATTATTTACACGACATAAAATTACAATAAAATATAAATACAATAACGAATCAATACAATAAAGCCGAGAAAGCACTCAAACCTACATACACATACACACACTCATACATACATCACATTGAATGTAGAATCTAGCCAGTGCTAGAACTCCAATATATACATATTTACAAAAGGTCGCGGGGCCACTGCCGTTTCAACCCTCTAGGTGGGTTGTATGAATGAGTGGAGCTGGATAGGGATTGAGTTAGAGGATTAAAATGAGGTTCTGGTGGAATTTGGAAAATTTGAATAGAATTAGGTCTGGAATAAATGGAACATTAAGGTCGTAGTGCAAGGTATAGTTGGAGACATAATAAGGAGCATTTACTATTGTCCAGAGGACTTTGGGAAATATAATTGGAAATATGGGAAAGCACAAGACTTAAGAAAAGTTAATATGAAATAAAATAAATCGTACAAGTTAATAAAAAGTTGTTGTGAGCCATAAACTTATGAACAGATGTAATGGTAAAGAGGGAGGTTATGATAGTTAAATGTTGCAACCGTCGCACAGGATCGTGCAAGTTATATTCTTGCATTTAGTACGCAAGATTTTAGAAAAAACATTACATATCGAATTGTAACTAAGTAGTTAATAAAAATGGTAAGTTGTTATAAATCTATTAACTAACATCGCTATTAATTATTTCAATATTTATTCAGAAAAATTTAGAACTGTATTTATTAAATACAACAATTAAATGGGACAGATTTGAGATTAAGACACATGATTGTCCTGTGAAGAAACTACCCATTGGTAGAACTCCAATGACCAATTTATGGTAAGAGATCTCTTGGCCATCTTCTTTTAAGTCGCCTCGGTGGATTGTCAGGAATAGATGTTGAGGAGAGGTCACGGATAAGCGGGTTTGAGTGGGCAGGAAGTTTGAAATAGAAGGATGTATATCTGGATCGGGCCAAGTCTTCAACTAATGGGATATTTAGATCTTTATGGAGAATTTTATTTTTAACAAAGTATGGAGCATTAAGGATTTTTCGAAGGATCTTGGATTGCAGGGATTAGATGCGAGAGGAATTTGATGGTTTAGTGGACCCCCATAACTCAATGCCGTAGGTCCAAATAGGCCTTATAATGGTTATATAAATGAGTTTTTTTTTTTGTAGGAAATAGAAAGTTTTGAGCGTTTGTCAAGTAAGTGTTGTAGTAACCGGTATCTATGAGCAGTTTCCTGTCGTTTCAGTCTAGTATGAGGGTTCTATGTGAGGCGTTTGTCTAGGTTTAGTCCTAAGTACCGGATCTGTTCAACAGGAGTAAGTAAGATGTTGTTAAAGGATACGGTGGGGCAGGAAGTCATAGGTTTACGTCGTAGAGTGAATGTTATTTTATGTGATTTATTAGGATTTATTTTGATTCTCCAGTTCTGACACCATTCTTCGATGGCTGATAGACGGTTCTGTAGGATTCGGGATGCAATAACAGGATCATTATTCACAGATAACACACATGTGTCATCGGCGAAGGTGGTAAGGGTAGTGTTTGGTTGGATGGGAATATTAGCTGTATACACTGTATAAAGGATCGGACCCAGGATGCTACCTTGAGGTACACCGGCTGATTGGGTGAATACGGATGAGTAGGAGAGATTATGTTGAACTTGGAAGGTTTTATCAATTTCAAATTTAAAACTATTTTATGAAAACAGATGTTACGCTGTAAACTAAATGGGATTCGTATGAAAACCTAATTTAATTTTTAAAATGTAATTTAAGCAGTTCATTTGGAATATAAAATAGTAATAAACCGAATAAAATAGGAACCGTTGTTATTTCTGTAGTTTTTGAATATGTAAATAGCAATCAAGTTTTCTATATATGGGAAAATTAAATTTTCCGTTATCTGTGCTTCATTTTCAAAGAACAAAGAAATAAACTTAATTATTTTGATTTATGTTTTTCATTTCTGCCAAATATTAAATATAATTATGAATAGACGTTATAAAATAAACATATTTTCTAGCTAATTACACTTTTTGTTACGGTAAACTAAACTCTTAAAGCGATAAACTCTAAATCGGTTGTACAGAGATTCATTTACAAATATATGATACCTCATTTAATTTGCAATCAGAGGCGGGCATTAGTAGACCATTTACTTAGAATCGTTTTTAGTGTTTTGCTCGATTATTGCATATCCAATCAATTTCTACTATTTATTAAATTATTCTGTGTGAGTTATGAAATGTTTAAAGATTAAACGAAAAAAATAAAAACTACAACTTTTTTATACCAATAAAGGGTTATTGTACGTACAGATCCGATAAAAAAAGAACAAAAAAACACAAACACATTCAAAAGCTAAAGGAAAAGTTAAAGCGAGGATTTTCTTTTCATCGAATGCATTATTTAATAATACTTAGAACTTATCCCTTTCGAACAAGGGAGGATTTATTCCGTTTAAAAAGGTTTAGGGGGTCTCACCTTACATTACTCTAGAGTGGGTGGAAGAAATGGAAAAAAAAGTTGCTTGATATTTTTCTGGACTGACTCAACTAGATGTGGAACATCTGTTTACTCTCAGTTGGGGGATATTTTTCAGTGAAGTTCCACCACTCGCAGCTTACTCTATTATTGTCCAGTCGTTGTGAAGTTTTATTTTGTCGAGCATCAAGTGATGGTTTCATTAGGTTTAACTTTGTCCTACATTAAATATTATTCATTGTAATATATTTTAGCGATTTCATTTAATGCCGATAAATTTAATGAATTTGAAATATCTGTAATATTAATCACTTAATTATTTAAAATCCTGTTTTATTTAATATAGCACTAGATTATGTCATATAAAAGGTGACACACCGATGATTTGGTACTGCATGGGGAAGACACGGAAACTATACAGCTAAATACGAGTGCGTTCATAAAATCCGGTAAAGTAATAGGGCTTGAAACAAATACCAATAAGACGAAATATTTAAGTCGCAGAAACGGGGGAGATCTTGTTGATATTGATATATCAGGAAATAATTTTGAACGCTTAGAGAAATTTAAGTATTTAGGTTCAATTATAACAAGAAAAATGAAATCCAGGAGGAGATAAAGTCTCTTTTAAAGGCGAAAATACGGGTTATTATTCAGTTGAAAAATTACTTAGCTCACGACTTCTATCTAAAAACTTTAAGGTTAGGATTTATAAAACTACTATTCTTCCGACTGTTATTTGTGAATGTGAAACGTGGACCCTTACTTTGAGGGTCGAAAAAAGTCTTAAGTTTTTCGAAAATAAGATACTGCGTAGGATATTTGATCCAAAGTGAGATGAGGCCACTGGGGAGTTCAGAAAATTGCACAACGCGAAATTGCGGAGCTTGTACCCTGTGAATATAATTGAGTTGATAACACCGCGAATGCTCAAATGGGCGTGTAAAGATGTTGGGCTCAGTGAGGAACGGATTCCGAGAAAGTTGGTATTCGCTGAAACTGGTATGCGTCCGAAAGGTAGGCCTAAGCGTCTATGGGAGGATTGTGTTGAGGCTGATCTCGGGGGCTTAGGCTTGAACGTTAATTACTGGACGAATCTGTGTAGGCAGTATTTGGTGGTATCGGCATCCAGCCTTCGGGTTCGGTAAGCCTATTATTATTATTAATTGTTTAAATTAATGATTCAACATATAATTCAAATTTTTACATAAACATTAAAATCTACTAAATAAATATTTATCGCGTCATACAATCCTTGGGTTGAAGACGCGACTCTCCTACTATAAAGTGGATATAAAAAAATATGGAGAAAAAACTATAGAATAAGCGTGATCTTTGCCTAATCAGCTCATTGAACAGCCGTTTGGGAAACATAGGAAAAACTAATTAATTGATGTATAAACTGGTGAACAAACAATATTAAGATTTAATCCTAGTAATGATTCAAACAATTGATTACAGGTTTATAGCACTAATCACTTTTCATTAACTTGATATCATATTAAACCAACAAGGAAAGTGTTCACATACGAATTAAGGTTCAATTAAATATTAATTACACTTCACCTCTCTTTAACATTTGCTTTATTATCTCAGTAGATGTATCGAACTGAACAAAATCAAGATGATGGATTTTATAGCAAGCGAATTAACCTTTAAAATCTCTATTTTTAGTTATGCTATATAATTTATTACATTGAAACAAAAATAAAGCCCTGTGTTTTCATTGCCTGGGGATTCGGCTTGGCTTTAATTAATTCATAATGAATTTAACACAATAGTAGCTAACAAAAAAAAAATAAAATGGACTTGATTCGAGATTTCCAAGGAATAAAATCATAGTTACTAAACTGAAGACTGGATTATACTGATCAATAGCATATATAAAAAAATAAAAACGCTGCATATTATTACACAATGGTTCATTATTTCCAAATAACAATATTGGGGCATAACTGTTAATATTGCTGTCGATAGGCAATTAAGTAATATGAAAAGCACTAATTCAAAACATCATATCCTAACACTACCACAAAACGCAATATCCAAGCTAGTTGTTAACCTAATTTAATGATTCTTTTTTTCATTTGGTCCAAAATTTATATTTATTTGTAAAATTTTCTTTTCTTTTATACAATTATTTTTTTGTTAAAAACCAATAATAATTTTTTTTTTTTCTATCTTCGAAAATAACGTAGTTACAAGCTAGATTTCAATTTTTGTTTTTTTATTGTTATCATAAAATCTATCATCAAAAATAACTGAGTTATGAGCGTATTTATTTGTAAAATTTCAATTTTTGTCTTTTCTTTTATAAAATTATTCGCGGTTTTTTGGTTAAAAAACACTAATAATTTTTTTTTCTATTTTCAAAAATAACTGAGTTATTGAATAAAAACCATTTAATCGGCCAGCATTTTAAAACTAACCAGCTTATAGCAACGTCTAGGTGTTAGGATCATTGTTGAATTGACTTGTATTTTTGTCGTGAATTTCGAAAAAAATGGTCCAGTAGTTTCGGAGAAATGCCGCGAACGGCTGACGGTGGACAAACGGATTTTTTTTTTATTCGTTATTCGGGTTCTACGCATCTTGAAACGTAAGCTCTTATGTTTTTTTCGTCGATTACAAAGGTCGATTATTGAAAATAATAAACCCAAATTTTTGTATATAAGATTTTAATTTGTTCATAAAAATCTGGCAAGAATCAATGAAGCTAAGGAATTCAAAAAATAAAATTTTTAAATTCGGCACTAGAATGCGTTCATAACTGTTAAAAAATACTGTATTAAAAACCATCATTTTTATCATTATAGCATTAAATTTAATTTTAAGTGTATTATTTTTCACATGTTATTTAAATATAGTAATTTTTTAAATACCAAATAGTGTTAAACTTATTAAACAATTTGTTAGTAAAATTCAAGACTTATTCATTGGTCAATCAAACGGCAGATATTAATTTATATATTTTCATATTTTTAATTTTCTTATTCTAAATTTAGATATTTTTTATAAATCTTATTGGAATAAGCGGATCGATAAATGTAGATATAAATATACTTTTATGCTTTGTAAAACAAAGAAAGACAACAATTTGGATATATTATGGAATAAAACCAATATTCACAGCCCAAGGCAAATTATGTTTGTTCTTGGACCTATATCGGCTTCATATTACATCGACAGAACCATGGCCGTATGACAAATATATAATGCAGAAAGCAAATAGGAAATATTCAAGGAAAGGAAAATACAGTGTTGTAGGTCAGAACGATTGGGAACTGATCCAGGTTTTCTGAACAAAGTTAAAACTATTTGTTGAGTATCACTTATCTCATGTTCCTGACACTTATTGTATTAAGTCAATTTTTCTTTTAAAGGTAATAAAAATGGATAAATGGGAATAAAAAACTTAACAAATAAAATAACTGATTTTACTTTCATTTACTACATATAGTAAGGGGAAGTATTGCGATCGTGAAAATTTTCGAATTCCAGTTTTCAACGGAAATACACGTTTTAGGGTCCCCTGAGTCCAAATAACCAAGTCCCGCAAAAAGGTCTGTGTGTGTGTATGTGTGTTTGGTAACTCCCGGGCGGAAACGGTAAGTCCTATGAAACTGAAATTTCATATTTAAGACAACTATACGCCCGAGACGTGACAAAACTTTTTTCATCGAAATGAGCTTACCAGAAGAGGCACTTTATACAATGAATTTTGCACCTTTTTTTGATTTTGTTATCTAATTCTTAGGAGTTAAAACACGAAAAAATGATATGGTCTTGATTCTGAAACAAAAAAAAACAAAACAATTTTTAGCGGAAGAAAGAAAGCCAAAATATGTATTTCTTTAACCTTTTTGAAAAGTGTCAATCACCGATTTTTTTTCAGAAAATATCTTTGTACTGCTCTATACACAGGAATAATATGAAAAAAAATAAATAAATAAAAACTTATTTTATTGAAATCTTGCATTTAACTTATATTTTTCATTATCGTTGAAAAATGTTTAAACAATTATTTCTCACAAAAAATTCAGAATTACATTACTTATAAAACATTTTCAATCATTTTACTACATAATGTAGGATAAAAGCTGTTTTTCAAAACGCGCCCCAGACTAGCACTCTCAACCGTTCTTTGTTAAGAGGGTACCCAAATATCATATTTTTACTTTCACTTACTATATACAGTAAGGCGAAGTATTGCGATCGTGAAAATTTTCTAATTCCAGTTTTCAACAGAAATACACGTTTTAGGGTCCCCTGAGTCCAAATAACCAAGTCCCGTTTTATTCTGATTAAAATGGTTTGACAGGGCTTAAATGCCGATATTTTAAATTTTCTTCCCCTAAAGTACCTTTAATTTTGTAGATTCAATAAAAATAACTATATTATCTTGTTAATGCTGATGAAAACAGGTAAATATATAAATTGAATAAATTCGATACCCAAATAAAGGAGAAAACAGAAAAAATATTTTTTTAATGCAATTTTTCGTTTTTGAACATAAGAGCAGTAATATACATGTATGATATACCGTTGGAAAGCTAAAGATTTTAGAAAAAATATTATCTCATACACAAGCTTTTAAAAGTTAATGGAGAGTGACAAAAAGCCGATAAAACTAACTGATTGTTTTAGATAATAATTAATAGATTTTTTAATATAACACATGTTTCTATAAAAATTCAATTTAATTAATTCTTAAATAGTTTCACGTATTTTTATCTCTAACTGTATTTGAAAAATCATTCATTGATTTTAAAAATGGAGGTAAGTGAAAGTCGTGTTTTGCCCGCACCAGATTTTTTTAAAATTGCATTTCTACTTTTTTAAGGTGTAATAATGTAAAATATTTATCACTGCTACTGAATTTTACATAACGTTTCATTTATAACCCAATTTTATTATATAAGTAAGGAAGGTAACTTAATTACTAAAATATTTAAATCAAGAAAATTTTGTAATGGAATGAACATTTAAAATCAATATATTAAAACAAATATATATTAGGCTTAAAAATACTAATTAAAAAGGCCAGTATTCCACTATGGCTTCGACGGATTTTTAATTTCGCTGTTATTGAAATATTTAATGTGGTCTAGTAGCGAGTCCAAAATAATTTATTGTACGATTTTACATACCTAAACCAATGAAACATTCAGATCTAACACATATATTGATACAATTTGAGAATAACTATTTAAAATATTTATATTAAAAGAAATATGCAATAAGGTTTGAGATGAGAGGTGATAAGTTCACTGTTCAGTCTTTGGCGGCTTTTAATTTCGCTATTAGCAATGTTGCCAGATCTACCACTTGTATTAACACATTAAGTTTAATTCTGTTTTAAACCAAAATTATTTCTTCTAAATATATATAACTATTTTACACATAAATATATAAAATAAATAATTTTTCTTTTTATATTTATAAAGTTATACATGTAGGTTTTAATATATAGTTAAAAATACATATATATTAAAAACATATATACGTATACATATATGTATATAAAAAATATATATAATAAGCTTTGGTAGGAAAATTAATATGAACAGTACTTCGCTCTAGCTTAGGATTTTTTTTCCTTAATCTTGGAATTGTTCAAATATTTCTTTTTCATGTGTAAAATTTTGAATTTATATCCGGACATTTATATAACCAAATTTCAGAATAAGATAAAAAAGGAATGGGAATATATCAGCCTGTATAAATTTAATTAAAAATTTATGTGAGAAATATTTACTGATGATACTAAGCTTATAATAAATATTTATATAGAAAAATGTAGCTCAAATAAATACCTCAATTGAAGTAGGAAAGTTAAAATCATCCTACAAATTTATCACATAGTCATTTATTTAATATTCAATAAGTCTAATAAACATATTCAATGATATGATAAAGAAAAATATAGTAAAAATGATAAAGTTACAATTTCATAACCTACATATTATATTATATTCATATCAGTTATTATATTTTAATTGGCTTTATCATTGTTGTCAAACTAAAAAGTAATTAATAATGAAAATTAAATTAGTCAAAAAAGAACATTGGTATAAGACACTGTTATTCATATTGTAAGTAAATTTATTACATTTCTAATAATAAATAAGGTTTTCAAAAGTCATTATAATATAATAATAAAATATGTTGAAGTACATTTCTAAAAAAAAAAAAAAAAAAATTTAAGTCATGCTTAATTTTAAATTCCTACCTTTATGTTGAGATATTCAATATGGCCGATCTTCTGTCTTTCAGAAGTTCACGACTACCTACACTAAAAAAAGGTATATCTCGGAAAGAAAAAAAAAATAATAAAATGACAGAGCACTTAACAAGTTTAAATAAATCATTATTTCACATTTACAACATATTTTGCACTTCTTTAAATATAAAGTTAACCGCTTAACACGGACCCGAAACGAACTGAATATAAAGAGACAGATGTCTTAGGAAACTTCATTTGACTAGAATCGTGGCTTCTGATTGGCTGAGCTTATAACCACCGAGCTCAAAACACAGATTGAAATAATTTTCAGTCTCATTATAACATTCATCTTAGTCACAGTGTTATCTAGTCTCCTTCCACAGGTATTTATTAAACATATTATTAATTAATGGAATCTAGACATAAGGTTAAAATATTGTTTTAATTAGTTATTTATAGATAAAAATGAATATTCATATCTTATTAATGGACTAAAATTAACAATAATTTTCAATTTTTTCTTTTTTTCTTTGTTGATTGCTATACCCTGAAGGGTCATTCGCAAGTGGGGCTTATTAAATTAATATTTTTAATTTATATTTTAATACATTAATTATATATCTATAACTATATATATATAGTTTGATTTAAATAAAAATATTATTTAAATTATAATAATAAATATTATGTGCGGTATATATTTGGCCGCTCTACAAAATAAGTCTTTAATACATTTTTTTTATTTATTTAATTTTTAGACATCACAAAGTTTCACAAAGAATAGATATATAACATGGATATGCATGGTAGGTAACTAATTTATTAAAATGTTGGCATTAGATGTATATTAAAAAAAAAAAATGCCATACAATTTTTTAAATTGTTTACAGATGCTTGAAAATGTCCCTAGAGGCTGAAACGTTGTTATTTCTAAAAATTAATAAATAAAAAAATTTATCAAATACTTCTTTTGTAGAGCTGTTAAATATATATCGCACAAATATTGAACCAAAAGAAAACTTAGGACAATAATGAGAAAATAAATATTATAATTTAAATCATATTTTTATTTAAATCAAACTATTTATATACAGATATAGATATATAATTAATGTATTAAATTACAAAAATAATATAAACATAAAAATATTAATTTAATAAGCCTCAGTTACCAATGACCCTTCAGAGCAAGGGCAAAAAATAATATTAATAATAATAATAATAATAATAAAAAAGAAAATTATTGTAACTTTTAAGCCATTAATAAGAGGTATGAATATGCATTTTTACCTAAAAATAACAAATTAAAATTTTTATTATATTATTATAAGAGCTTAATATTCACCACCATATTCGAATAGTTCCATGTAAAAACACAATTATAAACTAAACACTGTAAGATAACGGTTTTTTAATTAATTATCATTTTAAAATAAAAGTAAACTGAACAAAATTAATTTAATAATTAACACTTTTAAAATGTATTTAAATAATAACGGACAGAGAGTAGAACCGAACCGCACAGACACCAGTTCTCAACTAAATGATGTTAAGGTAGAAAGAGAGAGACAGCTATATGCAAAATGTAAACATTCGATAATTTAATTAGGAAGTTGTTGGCTATAATGATATTGGCTCAGGAGGCATGGAAACATCATAATTAGATTTATCTTGACTTTTAGAATGTTCGTTTTGACCATTCTAATTATAAGTAATATATTTTTTCTAAAAACATATAACACTAGTAGAAAACTTCCAATCACTAACCCTCGTTCAATACAAGATTTAAATAAATAAATAAATGTTGCTTCACAGGACTTTCATGTGTTTTAATAATATATTAATCTCTTTTACTAGTTGCATTAAATCAGTACAGTACAGTTTTAAATTTCTTTAAATTAAAAAAAAATCTGGTGCTCGCAACACCCGACTTTCACTTACCTCTGTAGCTAAACTTAATCAAAGAATTTTCAAATGAAGTTAAAGAGAAAATTGAGTAAAACTAATAAGTAATTAATTTAATTTATTTTCTTTAGAAAACGTGTGTTTTATTTAAAAAATCTCTTAAATTATTATCCAACACAATCAGTTAGTCTTATCTTTCGTCATTCTCCATTAACTTCTGCAATTTCGTCTCTAAGATAATTTTTTTTTTTAATATTTAGCTTTCTAACGGTATATTATACATGTATATTACCGGTCTTGGGTTCAAAAACAAAAAAAAATAATTGAAAAAATACGTTTGCAGTTTCCTCCTTTAGTTGGATATCGAATTCGTTCAACTTATATATTTACCTTTTTCATTTTATTAATTGTTATTTTTATAGAATCTACAGAAGGTACAAAGGTAAAAGTGTAAAGGTACTTTACAGGAAGAAAATTTAAACTATCAACTAAAATTTCATATTTAATATACCGTTGGTAAACTCAGATTAAAAAAAAAATCTGGTGCGAGCAACACACGACTTTCATATACCTCCGTTGTAAAAATTAATTTAAGAATTTTCAAATAAACTTAGAGGTGTAAAAATCTGGTGCGGGCAACACACGACTTTCACTTACCACCGTTTTTAAAATATATTAAAGAATTTTCAAATACATTTAAAGATTAAAATGAGTGAAACCATTAAAGAATTAATTAAATTGGTTTTCGATAGAAACATGGGTTTTATTAAAATATGAAATTTCAGTTTCATAGGACATTTCGTTTTCGCCCGGGAGTAATCACACACACACGCGAACATACAGAAACACAGACGTTTTTGCGGGACTTGGTCATTTGGACTCAGGGAACCCTAAAAATTGTATTCCCGTTGAAAACTGGAATTCGTAAATTTTCAAGATCGCAATACTTTCCCTTACTATATAATTCATATATAGGTAAGTGAAAGTAAAAACGAAAACCAGAGTGAATAAAGTCACGGTTAAAGGCGGAATCACTTAGCTCTAGGCTTTTACCAAAAAAAACCTAAAGTTAGAATTTATAAAACTAATTTTCTTCCGAAGATTCTATAGCGATGTGAAACGTGGTCGATAACCTTTAAGAATGAACATCGCATTAACGTTTTCGATAGTAAGGTAAGTGGGGAATGTATTACACAGAGCAAAATTACGTGGCTTGAAACCCGGTCAGTATAATTGAGTTGATAGCATCACGGCGAAGTTAATATGCACTGAACCGAATAGAAGGCGTCCGAGTCGTCATAGACCGAGAGGTCGATGGGAGGACTATGCTAAGTCTGATATCGTGGGCTTTGGTTTGAACGGTTATCATTAGACAAATTATATGCAGGCAACATTTGGAGGTATCGGCGTCGATCCTTTGAATTCTGTCAGGCAATTATTAATATTATTCAATTAAGTGGCGATTGAAGGCGAAAAAGTACGTGTAATTATTTAATAGCGAAACTACACAATTATGGTTTCTGTCAAGAAACGTAAAAATTATAATTTGTGGTCACTTACTTTGAATGGTGACCAACGCATCAAGGTTTTCGAGAATAAGGTTTTACATAAAATGTTTCGTCAGAAGATGTATGAGGCCATGGGTGAATTAAAAATGCTATGCAACTCGGAATTTTTGAGCTTTTGTCCTCTAAAAAAATTAACTTGTAGTTAGTCGGCATTTCAAACGGGCATACAAAGTTGTTAGCTTTAGTGAAGTACAAATTTCTAAAAAGTTTATATGCGCTGAACTAAGAGGTAGGCCGAAGCGTAGATGGGAGAACTATGTCGAGTTACATCTCACTTGCCTGAGTGGAAGTCATTAGGTTGAACAGCTAAGGATGGGTTTCTAATAATTTGGAGTAAGTACTGAATAGAGTAAAGGTGCTAACAGGCAGTAGGTATATCCTGTTTATTTACGCTAGGGAATCCTGAACAAGAATACATAAATAATTTATCAACCAAATTTTAAGCTCGTTAGATGTACAGCCACGAGCGCGCAATTCTGCAGTAAATAGCCCAAGCTAAAATTAAAACCAGGAGTTCGTTTCTGTTTGGATTGTTTACGCCTTGCTCTTTGTGCTGGTGCATCCCAGTAGCATCACAGTCTTCACACTATATTGAAGATAGGGTTCAGAAATGGATGTATTGTCAGATATTAAGATCTAATATTTTATAAAGGTAGATATACTATAAGAATGGAGCGTCGTGGTCTAGTGGATAGATTAAAACTTTTATCTGGGTCCCGGCTGTAGCATAATTGTATGAGAAAAAACCTGGTGTCTGGGACGTTGATCATTGGACGAATCTGTGTAGGCAGTATTTAGTGGTATCGGTATGCAACCTTCGGGTTCGGTAGGGCTATTACTATTATTAAGTGTTTAAATTAATGATTCGACATATAATTCAAATTTTTACATAAACATTAAAATCTACTGTATAAATATAGATATTTTTTATCGTGTCATACAATCTTTGGGTTAAAGACGCGACTCTCCAACTATTAAGTGAATATAAAAAAAAAATGTGGAGGAAAAAACCAATCGAATAAGCGTGATCTCTAATCACATCATTGCACGCCGTTGGGGAAACATATGGAACTCTAATTTATTGATGTATACACTAGTGAACGAATAATATTAAGATTTAATCCTAGTGATGATTGGTTACAGGTTTATAGCACTAATCACATTTCATTAACTTAATATCACATTAAACCAACAAGGAAAGTGTTCACATACGACTTAAGCCTCAATTAAATAATAATATTGTTTCTAAAATCTTTAGCTATCCAACGGTATACTATACATCTATATTACTCGTCTTGTATTAAAAAACACAAAAATTGCATAAAAAGACATGTTTGCATTTTTAACTTCAGTTTTTTATCAAATTCGCTCAACTTACATATTTATCCGTTATTTATCTATGTACCAATTTTTTTGAAATCTATAAAACTAAGGGTACTTTAGAAGAAGAAAATTTAAAATGTCAACATTTAAATTAAAGTGGTCTCGGACTAATTACTCCCTTACTTTATTTGATCTGAAACAGTAAGAACCTCTATATGTAAGCCTCTACAAGATCCCTGCATGGGTTGTAGAGACACAAGATTTTATTTATTTATTACAGTATACAAATTATTAAGTATTGAATATTGCACATTTGAGCAGTTTATTTTGAAAGTCATTTAAGTCCATTTATACTTAAATTAATATATTTATTATTGATAATGTCCGAAGGCAGTGATGAAGGTAATTTTAATTAATTAGAGTTTTACAAGTTAATATCAGTTTTTGGACAGCTGGATTAGTTAAATAAACAGTACGTTTAGATAATCTAGTTAAACAAACAAAAAAAAAAAAGAAATTCTCAACTTTAGTATAAATGGATTTAGGCTACTTTCGAAACAATTTCATCTTTGGAACACACGCCTTATAAAACGCGTTTGAGAAATGAATTTATTTCCTAAAGGTATTAATTATACATTATATTTTGTTCCGACATGTACTAAAAATGACTCTCAAAACATAAAAATATTATTATGATCGTAAATAATATTCTATATTACAATACGAAAAGATTCGAATAAATTGTTCAAATAATAAATTAATCAGAGATTTTTTCGGCTTCCTGTAAAATCACATAGAAAAGATATAACAATAATAATAGGCTTACCAAAACCGAAGGTTGGATGCCGATACCACCAAATTCCACCTACAAAGACTCGTCCAATGACCACCGTTCAAGCCTAAGCCCCGATCAGATCAGCTTTGACACAATCCTCCCATCGACGCTTCGGCCTACCATTTGAACGCCTACCGGTCGGTTCAGGAAGTACTAACTTTCTCGAACTCCGTTCCTCACAAAGCCCCACAACATTAAATTCGCGATGCTATCAACCAATTATATTACACAGGGCACAAGCTCCGCGATTTCGCGTTGTGCAATCTTCTAAACTCTCCAGGGGTCTCATCTCCCTTTGGACTAAATAATTTACGTAGCACCCAATTTCCGAAAACCTTAAGATATTGTTCATCCTCCAAAGTAAGCGGCTACGTTTCACATCCGTAAAGGACCGTCGGAAGAGTAATAGTTTTATAAATCTTGGCCTTTAAGTTTTAAGACAGAAGCCGCGAGCTAAGTGATTTCGCAACTGAATAATGAATGAATTTCCCGCTCTTAATCGGGATTCATTTGTTCCAAAGAAAAGATATATTACAGTAAAATTAGGTTTTAAAAAAAGGCAAAAGCCGAACATAAATAAAAATTACAGAGGTCTGCCAGAAACGGTTCAGTGCCCTTTCCTTATTAACTGGAAAAAGCCTCGTTTTCCACGTCGGATTATCTTACGAAGAGAAGGAGAATCAGAAAAAAAAATTTTATTATTATTTTCGTAAATATTTAAAAATGTATGACGTTTTTTGCAAATATTGTTGATTTTTGGAAATCAATGTTTTAATTGAATGTTTAAGAAACATATACCTATTTACTAGAAAATTAAATAGATATACTAATATTCTCTTCAAAGGTTCAATATTTTTATTCAGTAAATTTTTTAAACCTTATATATGTAACACGTTTGACGCTCTAGGTCTGTTGGAGTTGCATCGAACGATTTGACGACAGTTCATCATAAATTTAATGGCAAATATTTTCTGTTATATAAAATTTTCGCTAGAACTTACGGTTTTGGTGCAATATTGTATTAAAAGAAAAACGTTATTGATGTACCAATGTCTTAATATACATAGATGATTTAAATATTTTTTTAGTAGATTATTTATTCAACTTCTATAATTTACCAACCTGCACGTCCGTTCGTAAAATCAATTTCTTCCTGACTTAAAAAAGTCGAGAGTTAAAATCGAATATCAATATTCGATATATGTCAATCAATTCGAAAATAAGATACTGCGTAAAATTTTTGGTCCATAGCGAGATGGGGTCACTGGGGACTTTAGAAGGTTGCACAACGCCGAATTATGGAGCTTGTACAATGTGAATAGCATCGCGGAGACTCAAATGGGCGAGTAAAGTTGTTGGGCTCGGTGAGGAACAAATTCCGAGATAGTTGGTATTCGCTAAACCGACTGGTAGGCGTCCAAAAGGTAGGTCGAAGCGTCGATGGGAGGATTGCATTAAGGCTGATCTTGGGGGCTTGGGCTTGACCGGCGAACATTGGACGAGTCTGTGCAGGCGAAGTTTGGTGGTATCGGCATCGAATTTTCGGCTTCGATAAGCCTATTATTATTATTATTGTTTTTCACAGTTAGGGGTAAATGTTTTTGTGAGATTAGGAATATTAACTAAATCCGTATCTTTAATAAGATAGTAAATTACTATCTTTTGATATAAACTAAAGTTTTTAAATGAAAGGATTTGTGCGTTTCTCTGATCAAAATGGTTACAGGTTTCGATAAAACAAAATAATTAGAACACAAATATGAAAAAAAAAACAAGTTCGTTAAAAATGCCTTTTGATATATTTTGGAAATCGACGTCTCAAATCATTCAGATCATTCTGCCTACAAATATTTTGAAATTAAATTAAGGAATTAGACGCCTGAAGAATTTGATTGATAGATATTCCCAAGTAATATATTTCGGAGAGGTTAGTCGTCAGTCCACAGTATTTCGTTACCTTATACGTCAGAGATTTAATAAGATAGAGTATGTGAACTTTCAATCAGGAACTTTTTTAAATTTGTGTTGTTTCTAATTTGGAACTCAGTTAACGCTTAGGTCTGTAATCATGGGGGTATGATCCCCTGCTGAGTAAGTAAATATTTATCTTGCGGTGGTCCCAAGAAATGAATGTTGAAACTCCCACTTTGGCTAATACAGTTGAGCCGCCAGGGATTGCACCTGTACCAGTAACACGTAAATATTATGAAGTCCAATACATCAAAATGTTTAATGAAATTCATATAATATTTATAAATATGTTTTTTTTAGAAAATTTTAAATTCAAATCTGTAATATTATCTCCTGGCATGATAACTGAGAAAAAAATGAATCCTTAAGAATTTATCAGTTTTTTTTTTTCTCTATCAACGTGACAATAATTAAATATAATTATAAATTAAAAAAAAATTATTATTATATTTAATAACATGAATGTAATCTAGTTTAAAAAATTGATCATAACATGATTGTAATTATATATCGTAAAATCAAATATTTAACTATAAAATCATATACCTGTCATAATCAAACTTAAAGTCATCAATAAATCACTAGAAATTAATATTAGATTATTTACTACATTAGGGTCACTTGTCATGTAACGGCTAGTATAACAGTCTCTATGATTAGGGCGCGAGATCAAACCCGGCAAGGGAGTAAAAAAACGTCGGTTGTACCGTCCTTCAGAGGGGACGTACTCAGGATTACGCCTGTTTGATCAGGTACTTTCTAAACATTTCTATAACAATTAAACCTAAATAGGCAAACCACAGTAATTATGCCATTAGTCACAGTAGCATAAAAGTTACGTTAAAAAAATAAACAAACAATATTAAACGTACTTTACTATTCTATTTTTTTTTTTCATATCATGAAATCTTTTAAAAATAATCTATTTTTTTTACTATTTTTTTTAATTAATTATTTTTTTAGAAATAATACAATCTGCCACAATCACTATTTTTTTGGTATAATAATATAATAATAATTTGGTTTAATTTAATGGTAAAATAAACTTTATGTTATAGAAGTTATCTATTATTATCAAACTTTTTTTTTTTTTTTTGTTTGGTTTATTATTTTCAATAATAAAACCTACCTAGAAAAAAAAACTTTTTTATAAAAGTTACGACAAGATACATAAAACTCGACTAAGGAATACAAAAAAATCTGTCTCTCCGCCATATGATTCATGAATATCATAAATATAATATAAATTTATTATAATATATTGCAATAATAAATAATGAAAGTAGTTCATTTTTACTGATCCTAAAGATTTTTAACAAAGTAAATTACAACTTAAATTATGTTCATATTGCTGAAGTCATGTGAAGAGCCACAAAAAAAAAAAAAAAAATTCTAGTTTCATAAATCTACAATTATTTACCAGAAATATGATCATTCCCATATTTAAAACTAAATACTTACAAATATGTATATACACATTAAATTTTTTTATAATTTAAAAAGTTAAATAAAAAGAATCCAGTTTCCTAAAAAGATTATTTATTTATAGAAGAGAGATAATGGACAGTCACTCCAAAACAATATATTATTATCGTTTAATTTTGTGGGTTGTGATAAGTTTTAATAAACTGGTTTTCCTTTTCGTGTTATCTCAATACATGTCAGCAGTAATATAATTGCTACGGGGCTTAACAAATGAATGACATTTATTTCGAAATAGAAATATATTTTATGTCAATCTATTTAAGCCATTAAATATAAATTAATTTTTCTTTAGAATGTCCTTCATTCTAAAATTTAGAAGTCACAGAACACGACTATCGAAAAATATTTGTATATGAAGTATCAGGAATTTTAAAAAATCACGGACATATTTTCGTTCTTAATTATTCCTTTGATTAGGTCTTTTAAGTAATATTCGGATAATACTAATAAAAAATTCATCCTTAAAACCAACATAATACGAAATCATTAAAAATGTTTAGATATAATTCATAATTTATATATTTCTAAATTTTTCATTTATTTTTATTTACAGTTGTCTTGATTATCTCAACATTGTGACTTAAATACTATATTTTATTAATTAGTTTTTTTAATTGTTTCCGATTAAAAAATACTCCTTTGCCTAGAGCAAGCATCCATTATTTTTTTTAGGAGAAGATTTAGATGTTAGGTATTTCCATGTTACTTACCAAATAAAGAATAGGAACCAACATAACTTCTTCTCTTTTGTCTGATCAAATTTAAAAAATATGCAATATAACTATTAAAATATTTAAATGACAACACTATCAATTAAGTAATAAGATGCAAATGGCATATTTAAATAAGAATTATGGCCATATTTTACCATATTAATGTCATTCGTGTTATGATACTAATATCCCAGCCATCCTGAAATAGTTCGACAACTAAACAATTGTATAAACATTGGGAAAACGCATTTGAATTTTTTTTTAAAATCAATATTTCTATTTCTTACATTATAATAATTTATACGATGGCGTCCAGATAAAACTTTTTTAGGGAACAGATAGTTAGTCTTATTTGCATAATAATATTTTAGCTTTCTAGAAATTCGTCATCTGAATTCATCTAAAAATACCTAAGTCCTAAAAAATGTATTTCAAAATTAAAGTACTTAATTGGAATCCAAAACATAATTATAATATTTCCTTCCATGTCGTAAAAAAAGTTATTAATAAAGTAAAAAAATATATTGGATTCTAATACAAAAATATTTTGGTGCAATAACAAAAATCGTAAAAACTATTTCAGTTTCCTGTATAATTTCTAAAAATGGACTTTAGAAATTATTGTCTTTAATAATATTTGCAAATATGTCCAATAGGTATATATGTTTGTTTATTTGTTTAACGTCACTTTATGCTACTATGGCTAATCGGATGGATACTACAGTGGGAGTCCTAAATTTTGCCTATCCAGGTTTTATTAGGATAGGGATCTTTAACGAGTACCTGACATCGCACAGGCTCGGGACCACCTTTTAACGTCCCCTCCGAAGGACGGCGTAACTAAGGATTTTTTACTCCCATTAAAAAATCTTAGGACCACCTGCAGGTTTGAACCCGTGACCTTTGCATGGGAGGAATATATATTTTTTTTTTTATTGATTAGAATATTTTGTTCTTTAATATTAAAAATATTTCTTGTCATAAAGCTTATACTCAATAACTTATTTCATTATTTAAAATTTTTTAGAGTAGTCAAGTTATTCTGTGTTCGCTCTAAATAAATAAAACGTTTTTTTAATACCCGATCCGACTATTGCGTTAACTCATTGTCATAGTGCTGCTGTTATTAATGTTATTTATTACCACAAATGTAATATATCTTGTCATGGTTGCTTAATAACTTTAAGTATTTTAAGTAACTTTAAGTATTTTAAAGTAACTTTAAGTATTTTAAAGTAACTTAAGTATTTTAAAGTAACTTTAAGACTTAAAACCGTGCACAATACGAACTAACAGGTCATTTGATTAATTCTGTCTCATTAATACTTAAACAAAAGACAAACAAAAGACACTGTTTGATTAATGTCAAACTTTCTTTTAGATAAGGATTTTAATATTGCATGTATGAATGTAATAACTAATACGGCATTAATATTACACCACATCCTTATATATTTCAAACTAAAA
The DNA here is from genome assembly GCA_023052935.1 of Piezodorus guildinii. Classification (NCBI taxonomy): domain Eukaryota; kingdom Metazoa; phylum Arthropoda; class Insecta; order Hemiptera; family Pentatomidae; genus Piezodorus; species Piezodorus guildinii. The sequence continues at coordinate 33,870,329 of CM041293.1, read as the reverse complement.
CCTAACATCACCTCACACTTGTATAAGGAACTGGTGACAAGTAACGTCGCATCCTATTACTTAAACTCTAATAACCACATTCTGGGGATACGTTATGTGGCTGCATGATAATTTTTATAAACAACTTAATAATATGATTTTTTTTTTTTTTTTTTTTTTGGCAAACCAAAAAACTAATATCATTTACAATAAAGTAAAGATAAAAAAATATATTTTCATATCAATCATTTTTCATTGTCATATGAAATAATTTTGAAGAGCAAAAATCATAAATTCTACGAATGTTGGATGTTTTTAAATTAATAAATATTAGAAATACTGAAATATAGTTAACAATCAGCTCTCAATCTTGATCACAAGATTCAAAATGTACATTATTACTGTGCTTCTTGGATTTTCTCTGAAGTAAAAGATAATTTTCAAAAGGTATAAAAAAAAAAAAAAATAAATAAAAAAAATTGTGATTTTAAAATTTCTCCATAATTAAAAAAAAAAATATATATATATACTTCTTTTTTTTTCAACTATTTAGTCACCATCCTCAGGATTTTCTGTTACAAATTATTTTATTGTCCTTTCTTACAAATTCAATAATTCAGTTATAGAACAGCAAAAAATAAAAAATAAATAAAACAAAAAAAAAAAAATAATAAAAGAAAGAAAAAGGAGTGCCACATTATATCGTGCATTTCACACAATTTTTAAAAATCAAAAATGGCTTTAATGATTTTAATTTAACTCTCTATGACGACGTAGAACTGAATTGGTATTAATTTAATGAAGATTGTATTCAAATATAAATTGCTTGGCAGTGATTAAAAGCAAAATTGTGTAAATTTATTTATCTACAAGACCATTAATTTTTCAATTATTGATTATCAACCATTTAAAATGGTAGTAATTGAAAAAAATAAGAAGGTAAATCTACAATATGAAAGAATTTGATAACCAACTGTAAAAGAAAAGAGCCGATATATTGTTTGGCTTCGTTTTTATTTTGCATAATAGTAATAGAGGTGTGAAATATACTGTTGGAAAGCTATAGATTTAGAAAGAATATTTTTCAACACATTAAGTTGTAGAAGAAATGGACTGTCACGAAATGAGTGTGAACGTAAGTGGTTGTTAAGGTATCTAAACAATTATATAATAATAATGATTTTGTAACTGTTTATTTTATTTTTTTTTAATTGATTTAAACTACTAAGGTAGCTGAAAGTCTCCGCTCGCACCAGATATTTTCTGTATAAATGTATGTAAATGAGCATCAACAAATAAATCAGAGAGATACGTTTATTTATTTATTCAATTTCATTTTCATGGATGGGTACATTCAACGGCAAATATTATTTGAAATTATTATCTTTTCAAAGATGTAAGATTAAATTGTATATTATTTTACAAATATTCAGGAGAATAGTAATTTCTCTCCTTTTTTTAACTGTATATTTTACTTTTTTTTTTTTTTAAATCTTCATATATTTGTTATTTTTTTGTTTTCATGTTTGTACATTTTTATTAGAATTTATCTTATGAGTTTTTTGTTAGTTGTATTAGTTTAATTCTATTGTTTTCATAAATCACGCTTGCCGTTGGCCTAGTTCTGAATGCTTCTGTCGCTAACCTTACCAGTCTTACATCCACTTTTTATTTCATGTTACAGTAATCTGAAGGGACTTGTCCCAGAATAAATAAAGAATTATTATTATTAAATGAAACGTTAATAAGGCAGACTAAAATGATGAATGATTCACGCATCCAGTATTTTTTAAGGTCATGTCTGATCTTGTGTTTACATGCGCTGTTTCAGTGATTAAAGTAGTAGAAAAAAGATGACATGCTTTGCATAATTGAGAGAAAGCTTATTTTTGCTTTTATAAATTTTAAAAGTGCAATGTATTCCAGCCCTAAGGGTTTCCCGGTCCCTGACAGGTTTCCCTCTTATCATAGACGACTCTGACATTGACAGGCTTAGAGCTAGGTGATATTGATTGCTAGTACCGTAGGTGAGGACGTGGGTGACCATCTCGGTCTGCGGCGGTAGCCCAGAGCTGGAAGACTCCATGCTGGAGAAGATTCCCTCCAGAGAGATCGCACAGACACAGAGCACAGAACGCACACACAGCTGAGGCAGCCGATCGGCCGCTACTGAGTCCCGCGCGCCACTAGCGACATCTAGCGGCGGGCCTTGGACCTCCCTTCCCGCTATCTCCCTCTACCAATATTTGCTGATTTATTTGCTTAGTAACTTATTTTAAACAAGCGATAATAGAGTTCTAATCTCCGGCTATTACCGTAGCGATCTCGGCCTATAAATAGAAATAATTGGAGGTAAACAATTGTACATCCAAACGAACCATCTACAATGTTAACTTGCTTAGTTCCCAAAAGTTTCTTCGGTTGGAACTCGAAATTGAAGATTAACCTGGGTTCATCTGGGTAGTAGTGGCTACCATAACAACCATCTATTATCAAGGTAGCGGTTCTGTCCCCTAAAGAATAGCCCCTCCCTATTCCCACCGAGAATAAAGGCTTAAAGCCTAAGTGCATAAAGCGCCTTCAGCTCACGATGTATTTATTTTTATTTATACATAAGAATAATAAACCCTTAAAAATGCCTCCGGGCAAAAGAAGGACCAAAAATTGTAAAGTGTACATAGTTATAAGCAGTATCAAGATGTTGTAAATAAATTTTGGAGGGTTAGAAAAAAAAAAAAAAAAAAAAAAAGGTCGCGGGTTTGTACCCGGTAGGTGGCCCTAAGATTTTTTAAATTATAAATATAAAGAGCTTAATATGCTAAATTGATGTTTGCTTTCCATTTTTTTCTATCACATATAGAAATTTGTTTTAAGTTTTTTTTTTTTTTTAATTTATCATAATTACGTGCTTTTTGTCTGTCGACTAAATGTTGATGAAGTCGATATCGGCGAGCAGTTTCTTTTCGTTTCAGTCTACTGGACAGATAGATATAAATATAAATTACAAAACAAAAATTAGTTTGTTTTTTTTCATAACCTTCTTTATAGAATCTGTAATCAACAAAGAAAAAAAATTACTTCTCTACCTTAATATTTAATGTTTCAAGTTTCATCATAATTGCACGTATAACAACGTATAACACGTACTAAAAGTAGAATTTAAAAAAAAGAAAATGTCTATCAGCGACTTTTCTCCGACTCTACTGCACCGGTATCTGACACAAAAATAACTAGGAACCCTACGATGATTATAACATCTCAACGTTATACAGCCAATTATTTTTAATACAGCGGCCAATTAAAATCTTTTATGTCAATAACTCAGTCATTTATAAAAATAGAGTAACAATGTAAAACTACCCGGAATCGGGAGAAGAGTTATCATTAAAAAAAAAATCTGGTGCGCACGGCACACGACTTTCACTTACCTCGGTTGATAAAATTAATTGAAGAACTATGAAATAGAGTTTAAAAGATTTTAAAGAATCATATTACTTTCACTTACTATATATAGTAAGGGGAAGTATTGCGATCGTGAAAACTTTCGAATTCCAGTTTTCAACGGAACTTTTTAGGGTCCCCTGAGTCCAAATAACCAAGTCCCGCTAAAAGGTCTGTGTGTGTGTGGTAACTCCCGGGCGGAAACGGTAAGTCCTATGAAACTGAAATTTCATATTTAAGACAACTATTCGCCCGAGACGTGAGAAAACTTTTTTCATCAAAATGAGCCTATCAGAAGAGGCACTTTATACCATGCATTTTGCACCTTTTTTCAATTTTCATGGAAACGGTTCCCGACGATTTTGATTAAACTCGCTATATCGATGCAAAAATTAATGGGCTTTAATATCATGTAGGTTTTATTTGGATAAAAATGGTCTGACGGGGCTTAAATGCCGATATTTTAAATTGTCTTCCCCTAAAGTACCTTTAATTTTGTAGATTCAATAATAATAACTACATTATCTTGTTAACGCTGATGAAAAACCGGTAAATATATAAATTGAATAAATTCGATACCAAAGTAAAGGAGAAAACAGAAAAAATATTTTTTTAATGCAATTTTTCGTTTTTGAACATAAGAGCAGTAATATACATGTATGACATACCGTTGGAAAGCTAAAGATTTTAGAAAAAATATCATCCTATTCACAAGATTTTAAAAGTTAATAGAGAGTGATGAAATGAACATAAAACTAACTGATTATTTTAGATAATAATATAATAGATTGTTTAATGAAACACATGTTTTTATAGAAATTTAATTTAATTAATTCCTTAATAGTTTCACGTATTTTTATCTTTAACTGTATTTGGAAATTCTTTCATTGATTTTAAAAATGGAGTTAAGTGAAAGTCGTGTGTTGCCCGCACCAGATTTTTCAGTTTCATATGATAACATAACACCTGACAAAAAACAAACTTTATAATAATATTTAGGTGAAAAAAGCAAACATCTTTTACTTACATCCCTTGTTAAAATAAATTTAAAAAGTATTAAATAAAGTTATAAGTTCAAAAAGGTTCAAAGAAATATATTCTTTTTCGTTGGAAACATACATTTTGGATTAAATAATATAACAATATAAAATTGTTATCACAATAATCGCTTAGGTTTATATATAATTCATTAAATTACATTACCCCCCATAACCTTGTATGGATTTTTCTAAAATCTTTTACTTTTCAACGATATATTATATATCTATATTATTACTCTTAAGTTGCTATAACATCTCAAGCATATTCCCTTAAAAAATATGAAATTCCAGTTTGATAAAACTTATCGTATTTGAGCTAGACTTACCATACACACAAACTTCTGGACGGTACTTGGTTATTTGAGCTCACGGGACCCTGAAACGTGTATTTTCACTGAAAACCCTCCTAGCACATTTTGCAAAAAAGCCACTTTAATCTTTTGTGAAAGAGCAAAGCACCATCTGATCAACAGACACCTCTGTGTGCCGAATGTATGAACACCTTGAAAGTTAAGTTTTCATCTCTAATTAAAACATCGAATAGACGAAAATTCTTTCTCTAACATTCACGTATTTTTCCCAGGAAATAGGGGTCCAATATCATGCCATTTAGCTCCCAGGTCAGGTGGGCCAATTAAACTGACTGTTAATTATATATGTATCCTTAGAAGAAAAATAATAAATGTTTTGTACAGAATTTTTTTTTTAATTATTAAAATGAATACTTATTATTCATTTTTATATTACAGGCCTTATCGGCCCTGCTCAGCTTGAAGCGCATTTTCTCTACCGACTCTCTTATTCAAAATATTTTATTATCATTGCAGTCCACTATAGTTTCCAATAATTCAGTTTTTTTTCGTCTGGGTACCGAGCCACTGCGGTATAGTTGGCAATGAACTCGCAGATCGTGCAGCCAAAGAAGCAATAACAGATGGCATTCCCTTTACTGGGGTGCCTGTTGGCGACTATGTCTCTATCATCAAGCAGCGGATTCGGTCGAAGTGGGGACAGATTTGGCATGACACTACTGACAACAAATTAAGGGAAATAAGAAGGGACATCTCCCATTGGCATTCGTCTCTACGACAAAAGCGAAGGGAAGAGGTTATCCTGGCGCGCCTGCGTATTGGACACACCCGACTAACTCACGGACATCTCATGGCACGGGAACCTCCTACGGACTGCCCAACATGCGGTTGCCCAATCTCTGTTAAACACATTTTGACAGAGTGTAGGGCTTATGATACTCACAGAGCACATATTGCAATTGACACTGACTTACCAACCGTTTTACAAGACAACATACAAACAACTGCAAAACTTTTTGACTTCCTACGACAGACCGACTTGTACAATAGACTATAATATTTAATCCGTTTATAAAAAGTGATTTAAGGCGAAAATAACCCAAGTGGTTTACGCCTACAAAAAAAAAAAAAAAAAAAAAAAAAATCAACCAATACATTAAATAAAAGAGTTATTATTCAGTTAGAAATATTATTGGTAGGTAACTTAGGCATTTATAAAGGTAGAAACAACATGGAATGATACTAACAATCTAAAAATGAAATTAAACTCCAGTAGACAGAAAGTTTTTTTGAAAAACAGAAAAAGAACGAAAGGTTTGGGAAATGTGTTTACTTAGAGAAAGCCTAAAGGAAAGTTTGTTTCAGCCTGGAGAGAGGTGTCAGAAAATCAAGACGTCGATAAAGGGAAAGTTCAACAAAACATCGAGCAACTTCAATTCCAACCTTGTACCTTATTTTCCCCGCGTTGAAGAGATAAAAAATAGTTTTTCTACTGTTGGAAACGAAAAAGATTGAAAGATGCTATATTTGATCAACTTCAATTTGTTTTTTTTTCATTATCTATGTGCCTAGAATGAATTAGATTACTGATTCTTTAAAGGCTCTTTAAATCAAGTGCAAACAGTAGGGGCTGAATAGGAACGACATTGAAAATTTTATTGTGTTCTCATTTACAACATGTGGGGTGAGTGAGAACAGATTAAAATGCTCATCAAATTACTTTTTCTAAATGAAATCTTTTAAGACAGAAATTAGGTCTCTATATTCACTTTTATTCTAGAAATTAGGTCTTTTATATTCTAAAAAAGTTCTAAATTATCACGCTTCTCTAGGAAGAATATGAAATGTCAGTAAATGGAGTATGCACATAGATCGTGAAAAATGAAACAGAACCCAAGAATCTGGCATATTTAGAAGATCTGATTCTCTCTTTCAACTTCAATATAACTTCGCTAGGGCTAAGCTTCCTCTTTAGTTGGGACAAACCTATAACTTTGCTTGGTTCTTTTGTAAAACAAGACGATTTTTCCTTCATTATCAGGTTCTAAAACCTTACAAACATTAAGTCGAGAATTCTCAGGGTTTTTTTCCAAATACTTAAAAAAGTAAAAAGTCGCCAATTGAAATGTCATAATTTTTGGATGATGATTCAATTCCAGGTCCATCATCAGATGTGCATGACAAAAAATCACTGTCTTGCAAAGAATATTCATCTGATGTGTTTTCTGAAAGAAAACAGCTGTGCTCCCATTCACCCCACACTCAAGAAAATGTGGATGCCATAACCTAAAAAATCTGTTGCTATGAAACTGTTGCAAATAATAAACTGAACTAGAAATTTTATGCAAGAAGACAACTTGAAGAACTGTTAATAGTTACTAAATAAGCTATATAGATAACAGTTTCATACTTACAGGTAAAATTTGTGGAGAGAAAAAAATTGTAGAAACTAGTACTATTTTTCAAGTTAAACAGGTGCAACTAACAAATCAATACCATAGAATCGAATTATTTACAGAGTGGCCAACCAATAACAACAACAGTAATTTCTATACGTTAAAGTAAGTGGCTTTGACGCTACTTTGAAATAATATTGAAGTTTTGTTCCCATTCCCCCCCACTGTTCCTATTCACCCCACTTTACGGTACTGCTCCAAATATTTGTTTCATAGAGAGATGAGTCGACCGGGGACTTCAGAAGATAGTATATCACGGAATAACGGAGTTTGTACCCTGTCAGTATAATTAAGTTGATAGCATCGCGGCTACTATGTATTTGCTGAATGGACCAAGAGGTAGGCCGAGAACAAAACTTTGGCTTGGACGGTGATCGTAGAACGAATCTGCGTAGGTCAAATTTGGCGGCATCAGCAACAAACTCTCGGGTTCTTTAAGTCTATTATTATTTATTTTTTTATCTGAAATACAAAATTTATGGTATCACCAATAAAATGAACCTTTATAATATAGAGGACAGTTTATATATGTAATAATAATACTGTCTGGGACAGTTATATACCCCGGAAAAATAAATTTTAGACTAGACCGTAAGATCAGACTATTACTATGCTCATTCAACACATCAATTATCCTTTCCAAACCTGATGTACTTCACAATAAAACTTTTTTAATAAAGTCTATTTTAGTTAAAGAATATTGTATTGGCGCCCGAACAGGGAGTCTGACTGTATATTTTAGTTATGATATTTGGAATCAGATTGTCTTTTAGAATATTATGGTTTATACAGGTAATAATATTGTCTGGGAGAGTAAATATACTCCGGCAAAATCAATTGTACTCTGAATAGAAAAGAATAGACCGTAAGACAAGACTGCTACTATGCTCATTTAACATATGAATTATCCTTTGTAAATCTAATGTACTTCACAATAAAACTTTTTTGAAAAGTCTATTTTAGTTTACAGTACTTAGGTACTTCTTAAGTACATAAATTCCTCTCTGTATAGCATATCAGCGAAAACTTGAGCGTTCCTTCAGCTGTCACATTTTTTTATCAGTATTTATTTTGTGCTCCAAATCGTTACTTATTTCCTTCAATGTTGTAATTAGTTAAAGAGATTCTCTAAGCACAATCAGAGCATAAGGATAATTTATTAATCTTTATCGAATGTTTCGGACTTTCTAGATTTTACCAACACGGAAATCTCTGCTTAAGTCAATTTTTTATTCAACATACAATATACCGAATAATAATAATAATAATAATAATAACTCTTTATTTATTCTGGGACAAGTCCCTTCAGAATAACATAACAGGAAAAAAAAAAAGGTGGACTTAAAACTAGAGTCTTAGAGTAAAATGACTAAAAAACAGAAAAGAATTAAACTAATAGCATGAACTAATAAAATAACTTAAAAGCTAAATTGTAATAAAAATGTACAAACCAGAAAAATAAAAGTATGTTAACATGAGAAACAAAAAATTATATAAAAAAAAAAAAATTTAATCAGATAAAATAAATATATATACATATATATATAAACACACACACACACACACACACACCTATATATATATATATATATATATATATATATATATATATATATATATTATATATATATATATATATATATATGTATATATATACATATATATATATATATATATATATATACATATACACATATATATATATATATATATATACATATATATATATATATATATATATATATATATATACATACATATATATATATATATATATATATATATATACATACACACACACATATATATACATACATATATACACACAAACATATACACATACATACGCACACATACATACACACACACGTATATATATCCATATATACACACACACATACACACGTACATACATACACACATACATACGCACATACACACACCAGCATATGTATGTATGCACACAGTTTTTAAAAACAAAGGAAATTACTATTCTTCTTTAAACATATTTATAATTTGATCTTGCAACTTTGAAAAGATAATGATTTCAAATATTCTCTGTTGAATTTACCGTTGAAGATGATAATTAAATAAGTAAGTCTGTTCTATTATTTATTAGTTAATTATTCTTGAAATTAGCATCTACTTGGGATTATTTAGAAATTGGATTGATAGGAAATGGCTAAATAGACAGGATTTGAATGTGGAGAGAGATTGGGAGTCACGGATATTAGGGGGAATGGAGTTCCATAGGGAGGCGGATCGTATTAAGAAAGATCTATCGAAAGCTGCGGATCGATGGGACGTCATATACAGATCTGAAGGCCGTGAGCGGGTGTAACGGGAACGAACGGAGGATTTGAATATAAGGAGATCTGAGATGTAAAACGGACACCGGGATTGGATAACTTGGTAGAGGAAGGATGCCAGGAAGTATTTACGGCGGTAGGAAGGGAAAAGCCACTTCAACTCTTCGTAAAAACGAGTTACAGAGGTGTCTCTGGATATCCCAAAGATGAAACGTATAAAGCAGTTAAACATTCGTTTTAGTTTTGCCTCGAGATCCCCAGAGACACCTCCATACACCGCACAGCAGTAGTCGAAGTGGGGAAATATTAAGGAACTTACCAAAAGCTTACGGGTTTCTATAGGAAGAAGGGGACGGAGGTAATTCAGAAGTTTTAAGGTGGAGAATGTACGACGGGAGATTTCGGAAACATGATTTTTCCAGGAAAGGGTTTGATCGAGGGTAACTCCGAGGTTTTTAACGGAAAGATGGAATTGTATTGGATTATTATTCAGAAACATAGTGGGAATCGGTGGAAGTGTCTTAAGGAGGGGATTGGAACCTATTACAATTGCCTTGGTCTTCTTAGTGTTCAAATTAAGCTTGTTGTCCGCTGCCCAAATGCTGATTCGATTCAGATCCTCTTGAAGCATTTCTGTGGCTTGTAATAGGTGGGAAGGAGGAAAGGATAGATAGATTTGGAAATCATCTGCATAGATATGGTATTGGGAGTGATTGATCTGGAGGGGAAGGTCATTAATATAAATTGCAAATAAAGAAGGGGATAATGATGATCCCTGAGGTACACCACAGGATAGAGGCAGGGTTCTGGAAGGAGGTTGACCTGGGGTCACTACATACTGTGAGCGGTTGGAGAGGAAGGATTTGAACCAGCGCAGAGCACTGTTCGATAGAGGAATATTTCGTAGTTTGGCCAGAAAGATGTTATGGTCTACAGTATCAAATGCTTTAGAGAAATCTAGAAGGATGAGGATGGTTAGTTTTTGGTGTTCTATAGCGGATTGGAGGTCTTGAGTTATTTTTAGTAGGGCGGATTGGGTTGAATAACCCGGTCGGAAGCCGGATTGGAAAGGGTTAATAAGGGAACGTTCCTCTAAAAAATTTGATAACTGGATTTGTGCTAGGCGTTCTAGGGGTTTGGATAAATTAGAAAGGAGAGAAATAGGGCGGAAATCAGAAGGTGAGGTAGGATTTGGAACTTTGTTTAATGGACGAACTAAGGCAGTTTTCCAGGAATTAGGAAATATGGTATTTTGAAAAGAAAAATTGTAGATATGGTATAGCACTGGTATTAAAACGGGAAGACAAGCTTTTATCAGTTTTACGGGAATATTGTCGGGTCCATAATCATTGGTATGAGATTTAAGGATAGCTGTTTGTATTTCATCATAGGAGAGGTGGGAGAAAAAGAAGCTATCTGGATTGAAACTCTGATGGCCTATATCGGCGGCAGGAAAAGAAACAGGAGCAAAGGATATAAAGTGATTGTTGAGCTCGTCTGGAGAAACAGGGAGAGGAGTGTGGTTATTGGATTTTAGGATAGTTAATTTTCGGATAATTTTCCATTTGGATTTGGAGTCAGGAGCATTGGAGAGTGAGTTATGGATGTGTAGGGATTTAGCTCGTCGAACCGCGTCCTGGGTTCTATTGCGTAATTGTTTAAAGTATTCGTAATCAGACGGCATACGAGTGCGTCGAAATTTTCTTCTTGCTGCTTCTCTTTTTTTCATCATCTCCTTTAGGTCATGAGTTATCCAGGGCGCGGTTGGACGGCGAAACATTCGGGTTTTCAAAGGTGCATGAAGGTCTAGTAAGGTTTTGAGGTATGAGGTAAGAGTGGATATCATATGATCTAGAGAATTAGAGGAGTATATAGTGTCCCAATGGAGTGATTCAAGGTCGGTTTGAAGGGATTCGTAAGAGAGGAGGTCCAAACTACGATAGGAGACCACTTTGGGAGTGAAGGATTTCATGGGTAGGCTGTATGAGATCTGGATAAGATCGTGTGATGAAAGGAACGGAACTGGGTGCTGGGAGGATGAAAGGACTTTTAGAGGAGAGTCAGTAATGTGAAGGTCGAGCCAGGTGTCGGAAAATTGGGTATGATGGGTAGGAAGGTAAGGAACGAGATAAAGATTCATAGAATAGATTAGGTTAACTAGGAAAGATTTATCATAGGATTCCGCAAGCATATTGGTATTAAAATCTCCAGAGATGATAACATTAGTATAACTGGAGACCCATTGGACAAGGGAAGATTCAAACAGGTTATCGAATGGAACATGTGGAGGTCGGTATACCAGGATATATAGAAGAGGAGTTTTGTAGGATAAAATGTCCACGAATAGGTATTCAATGTGGGGATAGTCGGGAGATGGAGATTGAAGAAGGATTTTGGCCTTGAGACTGTCGTGTATATACAGCCCCACGCCACCACCCCTGCGATCAGATCTATCGTGGCGAAAGAAGGAATAATTGGTAAGGGATACTTGAGAGGAAGGAATGTAAGGTTTAAGCCAGGTTTCGGATACTGCTATAATATGATAAAAGTTATCTAGAAAATACTGTTGGAATTCATCATAGTGGGCAATAAGGGACTGTGCATTGATGTGACAGGATGTAAGGATATTAGTCATAACTAATGTAGGATATGGGACAGTAGTGAAAAGGTTGGTGATTAGGAAATAGGTTATAGCGAATTTTAAAGATATGTATAATTTCAAGAACAGTCGGTATGAAGTTATATAGTGTTAGATGAAATAAATAGGTCAAAAATCTATTGATAATTTGAATGAAATGATTGGTTTTTCCAACAGAAAATATTATTACTCGGACAAATAAAACATGTAGATAGCCGTAATTAGTGTGCATATAAATAAAAAGTACATTATAATTTAAATAGTCTAGATTGAAAATAACTATTATTGCTTTATAATAAAGAAAACTAATACTACTGATGTGCCTTATTATTACCAAAATTAATAACAAAAAAATATCCTGAGTGCGAAAAATGATAAGAAATATATTAAAAAAAATAGTCTTGTGGTGACTTGATCTCGTAATTCAGCTGAATACATCTAAGTCGGATGGTTTATTTATTATGATAGCCGGATGACCGTCAGCCTTCCTACACCTGACCCTGCCTCCGCTGAACCAAATGTATTTTATGTTGGCTGGTATTTTTTTCTGACGGGCTAGCCAGTAGAGGTGGCGATTGGTGGACGTCATCGCCTCGCTGACGTAGACTGGGTGAGTACTATTCTGTTCCCAGCCCAAATGACGGGTAGAGAAGTCTCTCTTCACTCTTCGTTGCCGCACCAGCTCGTCTCTCACAGTCCGGCGAACAAACCTAGCGATGATAGTGCCCGGTTTTCCCGCCTCTCTTGGTCTGAGACGCACCGCGTGGTCCAGATCTTCAGGGCTGAGCTGGATGCCCAGGCCCGCGCCGACACTGATAATAGTGCCCACCACAGTCTCCTCTGGCTTCTCCGGGATGCCTCTAATTTCGAGAGTATTATTTAGGCTATTTTGTTCGGCGTTATTTAAACGGCTTTCTAAGTCGGAAATTTTTACTTTTAAATTATTATTTTCAAGGGTTAATGTTTCAACCTGAGCTTTTTGTTGCTCCAGAAGATTTTCTATTTTTTGTAATCTTTCATTATTTTGGTATGAAAGCTCCGACTGTTTATGCAGCGTTTCTTTAATATCCTTAAGTTCGTCAATCGCCTGAAGCCTGGCCTTCACTCCACGAACTTCCTCCGTCAGCGCTCTCAGTAGTTCAATCATAGAACTAGGCTCTACTGGTGATGTCCGTGTAGTTGTTTCACATTCAGGACAAACCATTTTTTATATGCTTCCGATTCCGCTAAATCTATTTTTATACATTTCGTATGAAATATATTTAGACAAATACTGCAAGGAATTTTTAATTTGTCATCTCGGCCGACTGTTTTATTGCATATTTTACAATTAACCATTTTAATTAATTATATAATAAGATTTACGTAAATAAATATAGATACGTCCACAATAATAATAATGTCTGTTTTGCTCGGAGTCTGTTAGGATTTGTAGTAGTAAACAGATAATTCCCCACTATTGCCACACAACGGTTCTGTCTTATTAAACTGTTTTAAATGTTTTTCACTGCTTTTATATATATATATATAATAGGTATAAAAACTTGTCTATAACGTTACCTGATTAATTTAATCTGAATACGGTATATAACATAAATAATCCTTTGCACAAAGAAATTATAAGGTCCCGCTTAATCAAAACACAAATGAGCTTCTCACAAAGTCTCGAATTTATTTTAACCTACAGCATCGGAAGATGATGGGCAGGCAAATAATTCAATTTAGTGTGATGTTTTGATAGTTTTTACTTTCACTTGCTATATATAGTAAGGGGAAGTACTGCGATCGTGAAAATTTTCGAATTCCAGTTTTCAACGGAAATACACGTTTTAGGGGAAAACGGTGAGTGCTTTAATGAAATTGAAATATTTCATGTTTAAGACAACTATACGCACGAGACGTGACAAAACTTTTTTCATCAAAATGAGCTTACCAAAAGAGCCACTTTATACCATGCATTTTGCAACTTTTTTCGATTTTCTCAAAAACGGTTCCGACGATTTTGATTAAACTCTAATCGATGTAAATTAATGGGCTTTAATATCATGTAGGTTTTATTCTGATTAAAATGGTCTTACAAGGCTTAAATGCTGATATTTTAAATTTTCTTCTTCTAAAGTACCTTTAATTTTGTAGATTCAATAAAGATAACTATATTATCTTTTAACGCTGATGAAAAACAGGTAAAATATAAATTGAATAATTTCGATTCTCCAACTAAAGGGAAAACAGAAAAAAATATTTTTTTAATACATTTTTTTCGTTTTTGAACATAAGAGCAGTAATATACATGTATGATATACCGTTAGAAAGCTAAGATATTAGAAAAAATATTATTTCATACAAAAGCTTTTAAAAGTTAATAGAGAGTGATGAAATGAACATAAAACTAACTGATTATTTTAGATAATAATATAATAGATTTTTTTAATAAAACACATTTTCTATGTAAATTCAATTTAATTAATTCCTTAATAGTTTCACGTATTTTTTTTATCTCTATTAACTGTTTTTGAAAATTCTTTCATTGATTATTAAAAATGGAGGTAAGTGAAAGACGTGTTTTTCGCCAGATTTTTTTTTAAAGCAATAGTTACAACTTCTTAAATAATGTTTTGGATGTATCCTATTCTAAAATGAGCTAGAACGTAGATTGTTTTTCGAGATTTAGTTATTTTTTCTCCAAAACAGTGAATTATGATTACTATATATCCTGAGCACTCATAGACTGATTAGAGAGAACTGATAACGATGAGGTTACATAATTCCTTTATCAGAAGAAGTTTACTTTACCTAACCTTGAGCGGTTCCATGGCATAATTTTTTTGTTTACTTTCCTACGGCTTCTACTTACGAAAATAATTCTTATCGGAACAAAGTTTTATATATATTTTGAATATCCTGACTTACAGGTCTTAAATATCCTAAATTCCAAAATAACGCATTTTTGGTCATTGGTTAATAGTATACTACTCTGTTTGTTGACTATACCTTCTTATCTCTTTAGCGAAATAACCTCTTTTTTATGACCCTAGATTGTATAACCCTTTCTCAAAGTTTCGAGGTCTTGATTTCCAAGATCCTTAGAACCCGAAAAAAACAAATTTGTCCGTCCGCCGTCCGCGAAAAAAGTAGTACCTCTAAAACTTTTCCAAAATTTAGGACAAAAATACCAGAACTTCGGGGATGTTCCTAATACCTTGAGTTGGTAACAGCCATTATTTAAAAATGGCGGCCGATTAAAAATTATTAATTAATAACTCAAGTTGTTTTTTTTTTTTTTAAGAAAAAGCAAATTTTATGATGTTTTCTATCAGAAAGCAACGATAAATAAAAATGGCTGTCCACGTACGAATTTCTGAAAATCATCTCTCTTGATATCAAATAAGAATCATTGAATCGGGTAAGAAGTAGCGTTTTGAAGTATATGTAAAGTCATAGTTTTTACTGTTGCACTTTGTGATTAAAGTATTTTTTATTAATTAATTATAATAATAAACTGTAGTTGATAATGATTTGAAAGTAAATGGATTTCATTGCCTGCCTATGAAATTTGACACCTTACCTTGTTAAGCTGTTTGCAGTAGCAAAATTTTATCAGTTTTACTTGTTTATTACCATTTCTAAGTAAATTAAACATTTTCCAAGTCAAATTCAACCTTGACCAAGTAAAATTCATCCATTTCCATTTAATCACGATTTTAATACTAAGTATCGATTAATTTTGCTTTAATTCATTTCCGAAACTAGGGCTGGTATTTATGTTATGGGGGTTCTTTATTTTGATTTTAAGATCGCACGATTAATTTTATTTTTTTTTTATTTTTTTACTTTTTCAGATAATTTATTTTGTTTTTATTCAAAATTAAGCTAAGAACTAGTTAAACATTTAAATTAATATACTATATAATTTTATTGCGTCCGCTAGTTTTGTTATTAAATTTTAACTTTATCTTAATATATTAAATTATTGACAAATAGCTACGAACCGGGTTCGCATATGATTATTATTATTATTTTTAATGAATTCGCTCATAATTGGATCAATGTAAATTTCTCCTTATGTATTCTTTACACGGCCATTAACATACTAAAATGATAATCGCAATAGTTCTAAATTTTTTTTCATTGGAAATTTTGAGTCTCTAGAATTTCTATAAAACATTCAAAGAAAATCTATATAAAACTAATTATACTTTACATTTAAAATAAAATAAGATTTTTATTTAATCTCTATAAAGAATATTTTCAATACTTTTGAACCTTTCTAGTTTCTAAATAATGAACACTGAAAATCAAATAATAAGCTAACTTACTAAATTATTTTTAGATTCTCTTATTATTACTTCATTTTTTAAAAGGTATTTTTCTGTAACCTGAAAACTGTCGACCGATGAACTTGGATTTATGAGAATATTATAAAACACATTTTTATACTTAATATCCTAGTGTAGCAAAAAAAAAATAATCAACTTTTTAATATATTGAAAAAACTTAAAATTATCTTTTTTACTTTGCATGACACAAATATTATATACTAAAATTTTTACCGATTGTAATTTCGAGGGATTCCCAAAAATTTTTCCTTGATGTGAAGAAATTTAGTCCTTAAACTTTGATATAATACCAGTTGATTTTAATTTGTGTGGAGTTTTTTCAATATGATGGTATTCTGGCGCGAAAACGAAATGCTTCTAGTTTTTCTTTAGCTTTTCTTATACCAGGATTTTCATTTTCAACATCCTGCAGTATATTTTCTTCAGAGAATTTTTGATTTTCTGGTGAACTTAAAATTGTTTGCATCTCATCAAGTGTATATAGAGTCCCTTTAAATTTAATCTTATTTTTAATTATACCAGATTTTTCATCTACTTTTCGAACTTTTATCAAAGCTTCATGTAATTTTTTTCTTCTCTTTCTATCCAGGAAGGTGCGGTCGTGGGTAATAGAGTAATTAAAATCCCTCAGTTTTTCCCTCTTCTCAAAAAGACTCATTTTGTCCCTATGGCTAACGAATGAGACGAGAATAGGCCTAGGGGCCTCACCTCTTCCTAGCCTCCTGCAATAGGCCACGTCTTTCACTGTTAACTTAGCCTCGGTTCTATTAAATAAATTTTGTAGCGTTTCATAGACGTCTTCAAACTGATCTCTATGAGGTTCAGGAACTTTGTAAATTATGCTATTATTTTTAATCAATTCTCTTCTGAGGTTATTAATTACCTCCTCCTGCATCTGTACTTTCTGTTCTAAAAGGGCTTGCTTAGCTTTGCTTTCTTGAAGTTCCTCAAAGATTTGTGACATTGTTTGTTTTATTTGTCCCAAATCATTACCAATTGATTGCGAATTTTTCGAATTATTTTTTATTTCTGACATGATGTCTTCTAAGGTTACAGAGGTTGACATTGTATTGTACGGTATTTATCTTCTTACTATTATCGATTGATCTCAACAGCTGATGAGGTGGGTGGAGGGGATGATTCCTTCTCGACGAAGATATCTGATGTATTTTCGACAGGTTGCAATACGTATACCCCCACCACTGCGTATCTTTCTCCAGCTCGTACCCGAAGTCTGAGACAAGAAAATTATATTATAAAATAATTCCACAACCACTTTATAAATAACTACCAAATTTAATTAAAGTCTTCTTTAATAGATAAGGTAACTATTAGACACTTTTAATTTTTGATTATTAAATAAACAAGTTGAAAATTTAGTAAATGTTCATTGACCTGCCTATTTTCACCTGTACCTGACTCTACCTTTTCAGTACAAATTTTTCATTTTTATTCTTATAATTTCTAAGAAATTACATTTCCAGGTTTACTTACAATAAATTATGCATTTCATTTAATCGCTCGATAAGTATAATAGATTAATTTTGCTTTATTCGATTTCGTAAACTATGCTGGTATGTTGTTATGGGGGTTCCTTATTGATTTAATCATTTATTTTTTATTTTTTTTTTATTATTGACTTATTAGAACTTCTCGTTTTTTATTCGTTAATGGCTCAGGAGCTACTACCAGGGGTTCGTATAGATGTTATACTATTAATTTTAAGTGGCAATCGCCAAGTAAGATTATTTTAGCTTTTTCGAATTGTTATTTGTCATTATGGTTAGGTATATACTGATTATATATATTTTTAATAATGTAATATGATCATTAAATTTCTCATATGTATTCGTATACAATATAGCTATCACAACACTGATCAATGCATTTTGATAGATCAAATTTTATCATGGTATTTTAGTACCATTAACTCCCTAAAAAATTAAAGAAACAATAAAACTAAATGACTTCCAATAAAAAAAATAATGATTTTTTTTTAATCTCTTATATGAACAATATTCATCAATACTTTTGAAACATTTCTAGTTTCTCAAATAATGAGATGCACTGAAAGACAAAATAAAGCTTCTTTGAATTATGTTTGTCTCTCTTATTATTACTTCAATATTTGCAAAAGTATTATTGTCTGTAACTGAAACGTGTATGAAACGATGAACTTGGAATTTCTGGAGAATATATTCACATTTTTATATCTTTAATATATACAAGGTGTAGCAAAAAAACAATATATACCTATTCATTGTTGAAATATATTTTTTTTTATTTACATAAGTGACCTTCAAGCTTTATTTAGAACAGTAATTATAATTATTTATATTAACTATTCAGAAATACCTACTACTACTATTCAGAAATTTGTACCCTGTGAATATAATTGAGTTGATAGCATCGCGGAGACTCAAAAGGGCGCGTAAAGTTGTTGGGCTTAGTGGAGGGATAGCGAGAAATTATTCAAATGGTACGCAAAGTATGGAACGTCATGAGTGATTGAAATTAACTTATTGTTTGACTTACTGGAATTGACCTTCAGCTAATTTTGGAACAGAATTCTTGTAATTTTTTATTTTTCATTTCAGAAATATCCTTGATATGATCAGGCCAGTCCTTATGTGATTAGTTATTTTTTTTACACATTCTCAAAGAGGAAATTAAAGGATCTGAAGATACAAGCATTATTTAATTTTGTAATTTATCTGATTAGAACAAGAGTTACAGAATTTTGGCCAATAAATCGTGATTTTTTATTAAGGTGGTTTGTTTTTGTTACCGAGTTCAATAGAATTTCTATCTGTTTTTATTGATTTTTTTTTTCTTTATAATAAATTCCATCTTTAAAGTTAAAAATAAAATCACAGTAGAACCTAATTACCTCAGAAATATGCTTTTATTGTCCTTCAAAAGGATTTAATTATGCAATAAATCAATTGTTTGCTCAATTAGTCTAGATGAATCATTTTTCTTCTTTTCCTCTCTCCATTTTTTAGCATGGATGTATTTTTCTTTCCGCAACTTTTTTTTTCCAGGATAAATATTACCTGGTAATGAACTCATTTATCATCATTACCTGGGGGCAAAGGTTACGGTCGGCTTTGAACTCGGATCTGGAGGAAAAAATTTTTCAAATTGGTCTCACGATTACTTTTCTCTGTTGAAAAATTATTTAACCAAGTTTATTTAAAATTAAAAAATATTTAACTAAGTTAATTTAACCAATTTATTAATTTATATATATATATATATATATATATATATATATATATATTATATTTATTATTTTATTTATATATAAACAAGTATAGTATCTAGGTAAGTCATATACTTCATGAATATATATGTGTGTAAAAAAAATATAAAGAAAAGGACTCATTTTTTCCATAAATAGAGTTTATTATTTCAAATAACTATATAAGGATTATAACGGTGATATTATTATACGGTTTGCTTTTAAGACAATAGAATAATTCAAAAGTTAAATAATACAAAAGAAATGAAAATCCAATTCAATATACAATCTCACTAGTTTTAACGGTACAAGGTTTTATTTTTGTTGTAAAGTGAATTGTTCTGTCGGTTTGTACTAAAAACTTTAAGTTAAGGAGATTTATAAGCTATTATTGTTTCACGTTTTTATGGTTTGGTACGTGACGGTTACTTTAAGAAAACAACGCTTAATTGTTATTTCCAAAATAACTGGTATTGAGTAAAACTGAATTGGCCTTAATAAAAGATCAACTGATTGAATGTCATAAGAGGAATTCGGACTTGCCACGTGAATTTTTGTGTCATCATTCGGGAATAACATGGGAGTTAATTGTTGTTAGGTTCTATGCATGAACGAGCCGACATTCGAGAAAGTTACTTTTTTGTGATTTCTAAGGTATCTTATAGGGAAATAATAAACCAAAATCTGAATGTGGATAATTTTATATTATTCATAGCTTTCGCTTTAAAGAGTGATTCAAAATTGTCGAAGTTGTATAGTCAAAATTTGTTATATCGCATCGAACTTAGTTGCTAAGTAATTTTGTTAATTATTTATTTTATTTTAAACATATTAGATTTTTGATGTTTTAATATTCTATCTATTTATCTATTGTAAATTAAATATCTATTATATAATTGTAACAATGATATTTATTTTACATTATTCAGAAATTAATTAATTTTTCCATAAACTATATTTGGTATGATATTTTCGTATCAATATATGCTGAGGCATGTTTTAAGGTACAAATATATATAATAATATTAAATAATACAAGGGATACTGCATTGGAACCTTGACCTTGTGTTATCTAGCCACATCTCAGCTATTCTTCTTTTTTTTTAAATATTATCATTTCTTGTGTAAGGAAAGACTAAAAATAAGTAAAAAAACTACATATGTTTAAGTGACAAGCAGGAGGAAAAATTTTGTGTGCAAAATTTTTGGTTTTTTAATTGTATGAAACTGTTTTCATAACGGTCTTACAATAAATTGAAAAAGTTACAAGTGTTTTCTATCTTCAAATATTAATATTATGAATTTTATAACTTTTTTAATTATCCATTATTCTTTAAAGGCATCAATTTATAATGAATGTCCTAATGTTTGTACAGAAGGTACTGCATATTTTTTGAGTCAATTTCATATAATAACAGTATTGTTAGTAATTATTGTGGGTTCTATGCACCTTGAAACGTAAGACCTCACATTTTAAGAGAGAAAGTGTACTTTTTTTTTTTTCGATTACTAAGGTTCTCTATTGGAAATAATAAACAAAAAAAACAATTCTAATAGTGGATAATTTTATATTATTCATATCATCGCTGATGAAGATTCAAAATTCTGAATTTAAAAAATAATTCAAAAATATTTTATTTATATAGTTTCTACTCGTATCATTATGTTTTAATAATTTTCGCATAAGTTTATTTTTTGTAACTTTTAAACATATTAGAGTTTTTTTTTTGTGGTTTTTGGAATGTATTCTAGTCTTATTTTCATCTTGATTTGTAATAATTAAAAAATCCTATTAATAATAATCCTTGTAACGATATGATAATCCTTGTTACGGCTTACTTATTCAGAATATTAATTACATTTTTCCGCATAAACATAGCTTATTTGGTCTGGATGCATATGTTTCGATTCATCAATATATCCTGAGAAGTCAAAGGTTTGGTAAGGTACCGAAAATATATTTATTACTCCTATTAAACATTACTAGGGCTACCTGCACGTTTGAACCTGTGACCTTGGGCTGTTATGCTAGCCACTATGCTACAGGCTACCCCTCCTTCTTTTTTTTTAAATTAAAATATAAATTTCTTGTGTAAGCGAAAAGACAAAAAAAAAAGTAAAAAAAAACTACAATATGTTTTAAGTGACACACAGGAGGAAAAAAATCACTATTTAGTGGCAAAAATTCTATTAGTTTTAATTAAATTAAGATAAATGAAAACTGCTTTTTCATTAACCAGGATTCCTTCACAAATAAAATTGAAAAAGTTACACCCAGTGTTTCTCTAGTTCTTTGAAATTATTAATTTTATGAACAGATTTTGTAACATTTTTGTTAACTAATCAACATTATTCTATTTGATAGGGACATCGAATTTGAAATGAATGACCTATCATCCGTTTGTACAGAAGGTTCTGCATATTTTTTCGAGCATTTACTATATATAAATTATTCTTAAGTAATTATTGTTTGAAGACAACAATTTGTTTTTTCTAAACTGATCCTACGAAGGAATTCTTTTGGAAATTCCAATGGCATAAGCCAAGATACCAAAAAAAGAAAAAAATCTGATGCATATTTTAGGATTTTGTCTAAATTCGTGTTTTTGAAAAAAGGGCTTTTAATCATCAGATCAATATAAATCTAATCGATCTCGTTTGATCGATAAAATTGTATCTTCGTACTTTACTCTTTATAAAACGTTAACATGCAATTAAAAGCAAACGTTTCTTAAAAAAAAAAAAAAAAAAAAAAAAAAAATTGTAAAGCTAATTTCATTATTTATAAAATATACGGATATTTTTAACCACTAGAAATTACATTTCAATTTTCACTCAGTAATTATATATATTTATATTATATATGAATATATATTAAATTATAGTTGAATCATATACAAATTAAAATAAAGCCTGATTAAATTAATTCATTTGAATTTTTAGTAGCCAGTTATCATCTCTGTGGCCTGTTATAGATCAGAAAAAAATTAATAACAAAATAAAATTTTATCCATTAAATCGCTATTTGTCCTCACTGTACAATGTTTGAAAATCAGTCTCAACTGAATTCATTTATGCTCATTTCTGCCAAACCTTAGAGGCACACCTAAGGCCATGAATAAATATAATATTCAGTCAAATAAACATGAGGAACATTAATTTAATGTCGAAGTTTCTACTTACATAAAGGTCTTTACCAAGGCATACAAAATAATTAATAATTTTGATTAATTTAATAATTGGATTTTTCAATATTAATAATTTTTTTCTTAACTGTATTTCTTCACCACAACCCTCATAATGATAATGTAGGTGCATTTTATTCACAACCTGTGAGAGCGTATAATAGTTAAACGATAACTCATATCATTAGTTCTTAATACCACTACAGCAGCAGCACTTGCTTATTACAGTCCTTGTTCGCCGGGTAGTCACTAGAATGCGCTGGTGTGCTGAAAACTACCTACAGAATATTTATGTATTCTTTCTTATACATAATAACCTAAATCAAGTATTGGTCCGGTCAGCAGCCAAGAATTTTAAATTAAATTAAATAGTAATTAATGTTTATTAAGCTCTGACTTCTCAAATCATACACACACACACACATAAAAAGAATAAATATAGGGGTTTAAAAAAATATATTTTAAAAACAAAAAATGTGAATATGAATGAATAGTCTGTCACGTGATTTTTTAATTTAAAATCCAATCCTTTTACAACAAAATCATTATGACCGAACCCTTTGCCCGAACAAGGATTGTATTGTATTTTACAACACTGTGGACAATTTATTACAACTAAATATGAATTTATCATAGAAAATATATAAATAAATTATTAAATTATTAATTGATAATATTAATTTTTATTTCCTTTCTTTTTTAATTTTTTTGGAAGTTTTCTTAATATAAACATTTAAAAAAGCACACACTGCCTTCCATTCCTCACCCAGTCACTTTATTTCATAAGCTTTTTACCAGTTTTTCATATTAGTTGACGTTTCGGGACTGTTTCCCCATTTTCAAGACATTCCTTTTCCATTATATAATTACTATATCTTATTTCACCCTTCATTTCATCTCATAGCATGAACCATAAGGAAAAGGAAAAGGAATAAGTCTTGAAAATGGGGAAACAGCCCCGAAACGTCGACTAATATGAAAAACTGATAAAAAGCTTATGAAATAAAGTGATTGGGTGAGGAATGGAAGGCAGTGTGTGCTTTTTTAAATGTTTATATTAATTTTTATCTGATTTAGTCATAATAATAATAAGAATAACTTTATTCTGGGACTATGTCCCTTAAGAATAACAATGTCGTACAGTAAATATACACCTAGAGACCAATAAAATAAATTTTTATTTACAACCGTGTTTAAAAAAAGTTATATATATAGATGGGTGTGTACAAAATATATGGAATACGATATAAACAAACGAAAAAAAAAAATCTGCTATAAAGTAATATAGCTGAACAATTTCCAAATAAATAAAATAAAGGAATTAACCCATAACTCTAGGATTTTGATAAAAATAAAAACAATTGCCTTACGTTGAAAGTAGGATAGTGGATTGACAATTTTACATGTAGTAGGTGTCTCTTTGGGATCCGAGAAAGTGTTGAAAAAGATGGAATTTGAATGAGAGAAGGGAAGAAGCATAGCAAATATGATTAGGTAGGGAATTCCAGAGGGAGGCAGAGCGGATATAAAAGGAATTATCAAAAGATTTGGTTCAACGGGTTGGAATGTAAAGGTCAGAGTGGCGGGATTTGGTTTCAAGTAAGTAAATTGAGGATTTGAATTGAAGGATATTGTGAATATATGGAGGATGTTGTGATTTAATGACATGGTAGAGGTATGTCCCTAGGAAATATTGTCTACCTATGAAAGGTAGGAGCCACTTCAATTCGCTGTACAAGTGGGTTACTGGCGACCTCTTCAAGGTACCGAAGATAAATCTTATAAAAATATTCATATTCTTCTTGATTTCTTTTGAAGGTTGGTAGTTAGCACTTCTAGGTTGTTTGCAACTGTGAAACAATAAGCATCTTTGACACATACATGTTTGGTTCCTTAAAAAAAAGAAAGCGGCTGATGCTCACAAATTGGTTCAACAAATTTTGCGCTGGAGATTTTTTTCTTAAAGATTATCAACGTTCTGGTCGACCTTCTAAAGTTGATGACCAAATCAAAGCCATTAATTATTGAATCACATCGTCATAAAACAAACAACTTGCAACAAGTATATCTGTATCACATACAACTATTTAAAACTCCTATATTTATTTTGTTGTCCTATAATATGTGGGCTTCGAGTTAAAAGAAATTCAGTTAACACAATGTATTAATATTTGTCTTTCGCACATTATACAATCGATCCTTTTTTCAAACCAATTATAACTAGCAGTGAAAAATGGATCGTCTAGAATAACATTAATCAGAAAAGATCATGGTCCCAGCACGAAGAACCATTAAAAACTGCATTCCATTAGAAGAAGAGCTTTTGAATATTTTTAGGAGCTTCCAAGCAACCGAACGAACAACTCAGTTGTCCATTGCTAACTATTTCTGAAATTGAAGGAGGCAATCAAAGAGAAAAAGGCCTGAATTGGCTTATCGCAAAGGAATCCGGTTTTACCACTACAATGCGAGATTTGACACATCTTTAGCAACAGATACAGATACAAGTGTGTGTTAATAAAAACCGATAAAGAAATAGGACTCGAATTAAATACCGATAAGACGAAGTATATGATTAGTAGCAGAAACGGTGTCGATCTTGGTGATATTGATGTATCAGGTCATACTTTTGAACACGTAGAGAAATTCAAGTATTTAGGTTCAATTATAACTAGAAAAAATGAAATCCAGGAAGAAATAAAGTTCCGGTTAAAGTTGGGAAACGCGTGTTATACTTAGTTCGCGGTTTCTATCTAAAAACTTAAAGATTAGAATTTATAAAACTATTATTCTTCCAACGGTTCTTTACGGATGTGAAATGTGGCCGCTTACTTTGACGGATGAACAACGGCTTAAGATTTTCGAAAATAAGGTATTGCGTAAAATATTTGGTCCGAAGAGAGATGAGGCCACTGGGGAGTTTAGAAGGTTGCACAACGCGGAATTGCGAAACTTGTATCCTGTGAATATAATTGAGCTGATTGCATCACAGAGACTCAAATGGGCGAGTAATGTTGTTGGGCTCGATGACGAGCGGATTCCGAGAAAGTTGGTATTTGCTGATCCGACTGGTAGGCGTCCGAAAGGTAGGCCGAAGCGGAGATGGGAGGATTGCGTTAAGGTTGATCTCGGGAGCTTGGGCTTGAATGGTGAACGTTGGACGAGTCTGTGTAGGCGGAATTTGGTGGTATCGGCATCGAACCTTTGGGTTCGCTAAGCCTATTATTATTATTATGATTATGAGCAACAGATATGAAATTATTGGAGCATGGAAGGGCTGTGATGTCGCATCCCCTATTTAGCTCCGAGCTTACACCGTCGGTCTATCATTTATTTCACTGATTACAATATTTTTTTAGCTATAAACATGTTGTAGGTAGTAATAATCGGGAGTCAGTAGTTTTTTGAATATTTTAATATTGCCGACGTTTCGGTTCAAACTTGTGAGCTACCATTAGGGCTTTACATATCTATGTCAAGCATAAAATGCAGTTTATGAGAGAAATATTTTTTTCATACTTAAAGAAATCAAATTATCATCTATTATTACGTATTTAAGCTTTAAAACTGTACCAAACCGTTGAATACTTCTTGTTTTACAATCACATACAACTTACAATCCAGAGCTTTACGTCAGAATAGAGCCATTCATAATACATTAATGTCTCATGTGTTTCTGATTCGGCCCGAACCAAGATTCATTACTTTTATGACAAAAACCATTGCCACTAGTTAAAATTCATGCTTCCTATACGGTTATCTGTAATCCTAAGAAGCATCCGAAAAGATGTCCGCCGGACCTTCCAATTGAGAATATTTATATATAATTTGTGTATTTATTTTAATACACTTGTAAATTTCAATAAACATATAAAAATTTCATCTTAGATTATTTCGAAGTTTTTTTTTTTTAGAAAACTGTTTAATAATATATTTTTTTAGCTTTTTATTTTACAATCGTATCAGGTAGTATTTTTAAACTGCCTGGTGTAACTTACATTAATGGATGTTGGAGGCAGTTAAGTCTGAAGATGACTTTAGCCGATGGAAAGGTCTAAAATTGTTTTCATCCTAAAGTTCATCCTAAGTTTCTTTTAGAACTTTGTAACCTGAACTTGAATTGCCTTCAAGTTCAAGTTCTATGGTAAAACTTAAAGTAGAAACAGTTCTCTATTTCTTGTACAGTTCTTGGTGGTTTTTTAAAACATAGTTATTTTGTCATCATTTATCTTTCTATTCTTTATTAGTGATTACCATTTATATGGAGTAATATAAATATATTCAGGTAAACAATCTAAAATCGGTAAAAAATCTATTTTCATTCTATGCCTTAACCATATTTTTTTTTGTGGGTTTGGTAAAACATTAAAATACCACAAGATCTCACTTATTCCTGTAAAAAAAATTCCGAAACATAAGACTCTACTTTAACAAGAAACTGCACATAGACACTGATTACTAAAGCACTTACTCAACAAACATTTAGTGTATTAAAAGCTCATTTACATTAATATTATCAGGGAATCCCCTGTAGCATGGTGGCTAGCATAACAGCCTTACATGCTGAAGGTCACGGGTTCAAGCTCATAGGCGGTCCTAGGATTCTTTAATGGGAGTAAAAAATCCTTAGTTATGCCGTCCTTCGGAAGGGAAGTAAAAAGGTAGTCCCGAGCCTATGCGATGTCAGGTACTCCTTAATGAACCCCATCGTAACTAAACCTGAATAGGCAAAATTTAGGACTCCCAATGTAGCATCGTCCGATTAGACACAGTAACTCAAAGTGACGTTCAATAAATAAACAGACAAATATTAATATTATCAAACTGATTTAGATATACAGAATAGAGCTTCGGGGCTTTGCTAAACCACACAAATCCTCACTCATCCAATCCTTACAATCCAAAAGCCTTCGACAAACAAATTCCCTTTTATTTGTCACAAATAGCATAATGCATAATGATGTTAATATCAATTTTTTCTTAGACCTAGTCCGAAATAAATAAAAAGTAAAATGAACAGAAAATAAATTTTATTTGTATGGGTTTTTTTAATACTGCAGTATTGATTATCATATTTGGTTGGAATGATTAGTTTTTATCTATAACTTTAAATTTGTTGGGCTGATTGGTGATTCAGAAGGTGGAAAATGATTGATTTTACTACTAATACTAAGGCTTGATGAATGGATACAGGCAAGGAAGTGTTACAAACGAAATAAGATTTTTTTTTAGGGAGATGGATTAGGAGAATATACAATTTCATAGTAAAACATTCAAATAAATATTATTGCAAAATTATTCATATGAATTTATTATAATAGTTTAAATTCTGTATTCATAATGAACGGCTACATTATGGATACAGAATTCTTAACAAGAAAGAAGTCAGTCTTAAGAGGAAGACTAACTCGTATGTTGAGCCTCTTATCATCTCCAGGCTTTAAGGATTCATCAATATTTGAATTAAAAGAGAGGATTAATGAATCAAGTAAAAGTTTTAGTGAGTTTAATGAACTATCAATTCATTTGCTAGACACTACAGACGATGCTTATATTGAGAAATTTGAGAAGGATTAATTCGAAATTAAAAGTGTTTTGGGAGCAAAAATAGCAGAAGCTTCCCAAAAAAATATTGATTATACAGCTTCAAATTTCAATATCAAATGTGAGGTTGCACCGATTAGGATTCCAGTGTTTAACTGGACATAGAATTGTGGGACTCCTTTTATGAATTATTTAGGTCTGTCGTTCATGAAAATCAATCATTAGATGACGTTCGACGTTTTCAGATCCTTAAATCATCACTAGTGAGAGAACCATTAGATAGGCTATCGGGACTGGGCATAACCTCTGCTAATTATGCCGTAGCTCTTGATAGACTAATCGATGTTTATAAAAAAAATAATTATGTTGTGTATAAACATTTAGAGAGGGTTCTAGACCATCCTATAGTAGAGTAAAGCGAGAGTATCAAAAAGTCGGTTATTACTACCAGATCGGTTCTACATGCTGTTAAAAGTTTTGGAATAAACACTGAAAGCTGGAATTCTATCATACCATTTATACTTTTGCGTAAACTTGATAAGGAGTCTAAGCATTTGTGGGAATTGCATGACAGTTCCACTGAATTTTTTCCTATTGAGGAATTGTTAGGGTTTTTAGAGACGCAGGCCCACATCCAACGTGATGATCCCATAGAGGTTTCTGAATCTGTAGATGTACATGATGTGCGAAAAGAAAAAAATAGCAAAGTATCAACGACTAATTTCAGGAAATAGATGAGGAAGATGGTTGGGGGTGCGGTCATAAATTAGAAACACACATTTAAAACAAGTGCTATTTTAATTATGTCCCGACGTTTCGGCCTACAATGTGGGCCTTTATCAGGGTTGACTCTGAGACTGTGTCTAAAGAAGTCACTTCTTTAGACAAAATTTCAGGAAATGTTCTCGCTGTGCGACCCACCACAAATTTCGTTGCTGTCCTGCATAGGGAAAAACTTGAATTCGTTGTAAAGGAAAAATTATTTTGCTAACACTTGCCAAGTGGATGGACTGAATTCCGAGAATGTTTATGAATTAGAATCGAAAAATGTGGCATTGTTGATGAAACTTTTTTCATTGATGAAGTAGGGTTTCAAAATAGGTCGTCACGAAAAAATATTAAGGAGCTTGAGGAATTAAGGCCTGGGGATCTTATATCAGTTCTGTATCGAAATGAGGACAAGTGGAACAAAGGAAAAGTTCTTCAAAAGCACGAAGTGCCAAGATCGTACTTTTTGGAGGATCTTGCGGGCCGAGTCCATCTTAACCCGGTGTCGTTTAGTGAAGATTAAAGAGGACGACCAATAGATCTGTCAACATCAAGACCTCAGGGATCCAGGAAGGTGCCAGCCAGTCCAATATATTGAAAGGGAGAGGATGATGTATGTGGCTACTGAATAGATCACATGTTTTTAAGTGTTTAATAAGATCAGATGGTGAGAGCTGTTGGAACGGTGTGGATCAAATATGTTGTAATGTTAGTTATAGGTTAATGAAGTGCATTTTGAATTAGAAGTTGTTTTGATTTAATAATTAAGGATAAGTAATATAAAACAATTAATTTTCGAATTCGAGTTTTAACCGGAAATACACGTTTTAGGGTCCTCTGAGGCTTAATTAAATGAATAAGTCCCGCAGAAAAAGGTCTGTGTATGTGTGTGTGTTTTTGTGTCCGCATTTAGTAAGTCTAGCGCAAAAACTAAAAGCCGTACGTAACTGAAATTTCATATTTAAAACTTTTTGTAACTTTTTCATCAAACTCAGCTAACCAGAAGAGCCACTTTATAACATTCATTTTGCACCATTTTACGATTTTCTCAAAAAAAATCTAAACTTGCTAAATGATTGTAAAACTTAATGAGCTTTTTTAATATGATTTATGTTTCATTCTGATTTAAATAGTCTGGTAGGGCTTAAATGAAGATATTTAAAAACAAAATTTTTCTAAAGTATCTTTAATTTCGTATCTTCTGAAAAATTAGGCACACCATCTTATTAGTATTGATAAATAACGGCTAAATAGTTGAGCTAATTTGATCAACCAAAGAAGAAAAGTGCAAACAAATTTGTGCATGCATTTTATGTGTTTTTGAATACAAGAATAGTAATATAGATGTATAATATACCGTTGCATAGCTGAAGATTTTAGAAAAAATATTGCCTCATACTAGGCATTGGAAAGGGTAATGAAAAGCCGATAAAACAGATCTTTAACAATTTATTTTTATCTCTAGATGTATTTAAAAATTGTTCAATTGATTTTAATAACGGAGGTAAGTCAAAGTCAAAGTGTGTTGCGCGCACCAGATTTTTTTTAAGTGATGGAATGAAATTTATTAGTATGATTAGGAACGAAACTAAGTGTGTAATAAATACCATTAGAATAGTAGTCTTTCTAAATCGCTTTTTCAAAGGACTTGAGTGTTCATTAGATAACATCAAATAGAAGATTCAAATACAACTAAATCAATTAAAAAAAAAAATGTCCTTTACTACTTTTCGGAAATCATCGTCCCAATGGCTAATGTTTTAAATTTAAATAAATGTTTCCACTATAGAATAATGTAAGCTTCCGAAATTGATTACAGGGATTGAGATGTGTGAATGTTTAGAGTACACAACATAATTAAAACAATGATCTTAATATTCTAGGGATATTCAAAGTTTTGAGTTCGTAATAGAGAAGGGATAATTGTGCCCTAAAACTCTAACATCGATTGAAGGTTAAGGTCCCAATGTTTGTTGATTCAAAGTCCTGCCAAGTTTTCGCTACCTCCGTTGATTACCTTAACTTTGCAAATTTTCCTCCGGCAGGTATCGTCCATGAGGAGACTAACAATTGCATCACGAAATTGAATTCTTCGTTTTCAAACACGTGAGGGCTTAGATGGGTAAACTTAATTACAATAAAAATAATATCCTTTGAATACATAACACATAATATATCGGCGCAGTCTATCTGTTTATTTTTATTTTCCTAATGATTTTTTTTTTTAATAAAAACGACTTAAACTATTCTCATAATTTAATTTCGATTTGATGATGATTTTCAGTTAGATGCTATGAATTTTCTTCAAACATAGGTAAATACAAGAAATCTTCGCTTTGTGTGAACGCCACATTATTTTAAAACTGTTTATATTTTAAAATTTGTATTTTTTTGGTCAAACCTATATATCTCATATTTTGAGAGATGTAGTCCAAGATTTTTTTTTTTTCTGAATACAGCATTTTATAAGATCCCAAAAAAATTTCTTTAACATCTGTTTTGGATACCGATGCAATTAAGTATATATTAACATAAAATGTACATCAAAGTATATATTATTATAAAATTTACAACAAAGTATATAAATATGTAAGTTATAATGAAGTAAACGTAAAAGCTAAACAAGAAATTTACTATTTATATAGTAAGAAATATGTTTTAGATTAACGAAGCGGGTTCAGAGAAGAACGAATTCTGTGTAGTGCTATGTATTGAGGATACTGAGGTGTGTAGAATCAAAATTTGATAATTATTATATTAATTAAATAAATGTTAATAAGCCTTTGTCGGCAAAATATCAAAAGGCGTTTACCTAAATCCATGGGGCCCCCCAGTGATACCTTAACGGTAACTTCCTAGACCCTCAGCGTCAGCCGACAAGAGTATTAGGCCTGGCCTAGAGATAAGGATATTTATGGAAAAGATCTACAAAAGCTGGACCGCCAACTGGTGCACTTCCCATATCTGCCACGCCCGAGGTGAAGAGGATGATAAGGAAGAATCGAGAAGGTCATTCTTATTCCAGCCACTAGAGTTGAAGTTCAGGAAGAGGAGAGTCGGGTTCCATCTACAAGAAGAGAGATCCGTCGGGGGTCAGCTGGAGGATGAAGCCTAGAAGGGGCGCCTAAGACTAATTCCACCTTCGCCAGCCAGCTAAGTTTTTGTATGGTATTTCTTCATTGTAATATTGTATGTCAAGGTTAACTGTAATGTCCCTCAGTATTCTCAGGCATTGTTAAATAAATTGTCTATGTTTAAGTTAATAATAATAATGTCTTTATTGAAACTTCGTTAATGTAATATTCCCCTGCATGCCACCAACTGGGATAGGTAAACACGATACCTTTGGAAAATAATTCCAATTTTTCTAAAATGTATCGGCTTCATTTAGGTTTCTTTATTATTATTTGTAATATTTTTATTTTATTTATTTTTTTTTTTTTTTACTGTTGAAATGAAATGCATGGCTTCTTATAACACTAATACTCATTGCCCAAGATTGTGGCAGATTGTATTATTTCTAAATAAAGTAATTTTTTTAAAATATATTTATTGGTATTTACAACTGTATAATAAAATACATTTAGTAAATGTGATACAAGATAAGTTGACATGATTCATATGTAGGGATACTACCCATTGGCAGCTCCCCAAAGACTATGTTAAACAAGAAGGTCTCGGGGCCATCTTCTTTTCAGACGTCTCGGAGGATTATCAGGGATTGTAGAGGAAGCAAGGATAGAAACTAGTGGGTTAGAGTGGGAATGGAGTTTGTCATGAAAGGAGTGGTACCTGGTTCGGGCCAAGTCAGCAACAAAGAGAATATTAAGGTCTTTATGGATGAGTTTATTTGTGACAAAATAAGGAGCATTGAGGATTTTTCGAAGGATTTTGGATTGTAAGGATTGGAGACGAGATGAATTCGATGGTTTAGTAGAGCCCCAAATCTCTACTCCGTAAGTCCATATTGGTCTTATGATAGTCATGTAGATGGGTCTTTTGTACTTA
This sequence comes from Piezodorus guildinii, assembly GCA_023052935.1. NCBI lineage: Eukaryota > Metazoa > Arthropoda > Insecta > Hemiptera > Pentatomidae > Piezodorus > Piezodorus guildinii. The sequence goes on along the minus strand of CM041293.1, from coordinate 33,837,069 downwards.
AGTGGAAGGTTTGAGCGTATGTCTAGTAAGTGTTGAAGTAGTCGAAAACGTCGAGCAGTTTCTTGTATTTTCAGTCTTGTATGAGGGTTCCTAGTGAGACGTTTGTCCAGGTGCAGTCCTAGGTATCGGATCTGTTCAACTGGGACAAGAGGAGTGTTATTGAAGGATACTGTTGGGCAGGTTTTCATAGGTTTACGACGAAGGGTAAAGGTTATTTGGTGGGATTTATTGAAATTTGTTGTTATTCTCCAATTCTGACACCATACTTCAAGGTCTCTGATATGGGATTGAAGAGTTTGGGAGGCAATAATTGGATCGTTGTTGACTGATAACACACAAGTGTCATCAGCATAGGTAGAAAGGAAAGTGCTAGGATGGGATGGGATATCAGCTGTATAAACTGTGTAAATGATGGGTCCGGAAATACTGCCTTGAGGAACACCTGCATACTGATTAAAAAGGGATGAATAGGAATTATTATGATTTACTTTGAAAGACCTGCCTGTGAGATAGAACTGGATAATGAGGAAGTATGTAGGTGGAAGGAATTTACGGAGTTTGTTAAGCAATCCCGGGTGCCACACTCGGTCAAAGGCCTGTTCTATATCGAGAAAGGCTCCCGTGCAGTACAATCCGAGCTCCAATGAAGACGAGACAACGTCCACCACACGATGGCATTGCTGGATAGTGAAGTGGGATGTTCAGAACCCAAACTGATGATCTGGGATAATGTGATTGGAATCAAGGATGGGATATATGCGTTTAAGCAGAAGTTTTTCCAGGATTTTATCCATGATAAATAAAAAAATTTAAAAAAAGAAAAAAGTATCGTATATAAATACATTAAATATATTAATTAATATAGTTTTGAAGGTACCGCTGCCATAGAAATGCAGCCGCTCAAAAACATAGCAGTAGGCCACATTTGGTAGAATCGGCATAGAACCTTTGGGTTCGCTACACCTAGTATTATGGACATAAGTGATATAGAAAGGGCTATTAATAGATGGCTGGAAGTGTGGACCACGTTTTCCTGAGTTTGGAAGAAAATTGAAGTAAGTTTTTTTCACAATCGTCTAATCATATTTATTGAAATTAAATTAAAAACAGTCATAGTAAGAAAAAGCTTAATTTATTGTGTATCATATGCATTTTTGCCTGAACGAAAATATGCTATTGCCATACAAGTATTGATTGACAACATAACAAAAAGTATAACATTGCCAAGAAGAAATTCAGATAAAATAAAATGGAGGATAATTATTAAAGTTTCCATATTACTTTAAAATTATTCTCTAAATTCCATCAGAACCTTATCCATCACCCCAATCCCCTAGCTCAATCCTTATACAGTTCCACACATCCTTACCATCATCCTAGAAGGTTGAAACAGCAATGGCCTTGAGACCTCTTGTAACATGTATTTTGGAGTTTTAGCATTGGCTAGATTCTCCACTCACGTGCCGTATGCTTGAGAATTGTATATAGGTGTGAGTGACTTTTGTATATATTTTTATTGATTTTGTTTTGTATATTTGTATATTGTATTATTATTATATAAATTTATTGTTTTTTATATATCCTGTGAATGTAGTATGAATGTTGTACTTTATCACTATTAAAAATGTCCTAAATTGGACTGATTGTAATATTACTCAATAAAGAATTGTTTCTGGAAAAAAAAAACACTTTAAAATTAAATAAATAAATAAACCTGTACAGAGGAATTCGAAAGATTATGACTTAACTCGTAATATTTAATCTTATCTGATTCTGGGGGATTAGAATTTTCGCTCAATAAAGATATGGTTCTTTTCAATACATTACCTTTAAGAAAAATACCTGATATATAATTTAAAATTTCATGATTAACCTTAATAAAAAAAGAATTCTGAAAGAGTTTTGGAAAAATTGAGTTTTATCAAATCAGAATATACAATGAAACTTTTATTTAAAGTTCATATGGATTTACATAAATTGTAAATTATAACAATGGCATACGTAAAAAAACTGTGCTGTTCTTTCTATACATATGTACTATCTTAAATGTTGAAGAAGAAAATTTACATATAAAATAAAAAAATATAAGTTATTTTACAACAATTTATATTTAATCTTCCATATGAAAAAGGGTGTGTTAATTTTAGATTTTGTAATAATACGAATAAAAAAAAATAAAAAAAAAATTTTAGATTACAAATAAAATGTATCAAAAATGCATAATTCTGGAAGAACTTATAGTAATTTGTCTTATACTATAATATTTTTTCAGTTATACATTAAAATGTACTAAAGTTACACGAAAATAATATTTTAATAAAAACATTTAATATCTGTTCACAATTTTGACACAAATCTTAATAAGTTAAACAGTTGCTGAATGAGCATTATCTCTTAATTTCCTGTACATTGAAACAACATAAGATAATTTATTCTGTCAATTTATACCAACACTTATGCGTGATATCATGCTTCGCTTATGTCTCATGTTACAACATACATACACAACATAAAGAATATTTAAAAAAAAATAAACATTAAAAATAATATTTTGGCAAAATACATGTATTATAATAAACTTAGCACTCAACAATATTTTCTCACTTTTCTTTTTAGAAAAATTTATCTTTACTGAAAAAGGAGTAATCAGGAAGCAATTTAAATTACAGTCAGAAATCTCAGGTTTCTAAAGTAAAGAAAAAATATTTGAATAATTTAAAAACATTATCTCTCCATATATTATTTAATCATTATTACTAATAAAATTTATAGGTAATGAATAAATAAATATTTAAAATATAATGTGACAATAAAAGTATTTCTATAAAGTAATTATTATTGCCAATTGAATAATTAATTGTTATTTTTTTTAATTTTTAAACAATATAAATTATTTAATATTTATCCCAATCTGACGAAGATGGCCTCGAAAGCTTGAAAACAATGTTAAGCTGTTTTTTATATAAATGATTTAAAAGACCTAGAAGAGATAATATTCTTAAATTATTTAAACTAAAATGAACTTTTTATCTTATATAAAAAGATATTCAAAAAGCTTGTTACATGTATCTATACATCATTTTCTTATTAAGAAATAGTAGATACTTAATTGGTAAATAAAATAGAATGTAAATTAAAGATAGCATTTCTAATACCTTTTTTTCTTCTTGTTTATGGTGTATTCATTGTATTACATATTACAGGTATATATTGTGTGTTTTTAAAATTGTGATAGTTTGATTTCTTTTATTTTTATGATGTTTCCACTTATTTAAACTGTATAGTAGTATATTGATTCCAAATAAAATTTTCATGTTTAGAACATAGGATATGTTAAGAAATAAAGGGAAATACTTACTTTGTAGCATAAAATTAACACCACAAATACGTTTATATAATTGTATTTTAACAGATTATTTATCGATACAAATCAAGACCTTGGTAAGAATACAATAATTAAAACCATTTTATTTTACTCTTAACCTGCCTCAATTGATATAGCCTGCTTTATTCTTAAGATTTAAGTTTTTAAAAAAATTATTGGATTCTCCAGAAAATAATGCCGGTTTAATAAAACAAAAACAAAAATATATAGCTGTTTTGATTATTCAAAATAATCTCCAACACTTTCTATACGTTTCCGACAACGTGCTGTTGCTTTTCTACACCCTCTGAATAGAATTTAGAATGCTTAGAACATTTAAATCAGAATAAAAAATGTTTAAAGCTATTGGATCGACTAATTGATATTTTTCTAAAAAAGTGGCCCATGTGTTTAACAATAGATAATCATTGGCTAGAGGTCCTGAGAATAGGTTGGGTGTGAACAGAAAATGATCTTTGAAGGTACAAATGTCGTAATACTGGTTTTTGAGGGTCGTTTAATCTGTGAAGAAACCCAACTTACATTGTTTTTTTTTTATCTTTCCATTCGCCTTCAGGTAGTCGTCCACATTAGAATTACTTTAATCGATTTTCACTGCTCTGGGAGAATTATGTAGGGATTTCCTTCCACCAAAACAGGTTGAACACCGTCATCAACAGAAGTCCTTCCGAAACCTTTTTTATCAAGTCACACCCTCAAAATAATTTTTTTTAAACAAAACTAATACTTTTTTGGCTCCATTCTGGCCGCGTAAAAACTTAGTAAGGACTGAATTATTTTCAAGTAGCGAAATGCTGCTAAGGTAAATAAATATTTTCAAAAGTAAGAAATGTAAAGTCTATTCCGGAATTTTAGTTTGGTAGTAGGAAATTTTAGTCTCATAAGAATAATAATCGTGTAAAGAAACAGATTCTTGTTTCTGTCACAAACAAAACATATAAAAAATAAATAAATTAAAGTTATAAATGTATGGCTTACTTTAGTTATAAAAGTAGTATATACGAAATATTGATAAAAATTAATAATTATAAGTATTTGTGTAAATTGAGATACTATTATTACACTTATCGCTACGATGATAATATTATAGAAAGATAGTTTTTATATTTACATATTTTTATTTGTCATTTTGGAATGAAATAAGTCCAGTAACATTATTTTAACTTTTTGATTACATTTATTCGGAAGATTGATTGTCCAGGAGATGAAGAAATATTTTATTTTTAAGTGAAATTAAAGATGATGTTTTTATTATATAAGTAGGTATGGAATTCCAGAACTAAGTAGCAGGCAAATTAGAGGATTATGGAAAGGAATATTCTATGGAAGGAAGGATCTATTGTAAGAAGAATAGAGGTTAGTGGGCTGGGAACGAATGAACAGAGGAACAAGAAATTAGTAGGGTCAAGTAAGTATGTTGATATTCATAAAAATAAATAATCTAGCAAACTTGAACAGGTTTAAAAAAAAATAAAATAAAAAAAAAAGCAACCCAGCATTATTGTCTGGACAACCCTATATATGATGTATCTTAAATAGTACTTTTATGTCCACCCTTAGAATCACATAGTCCATACTTCCTGCTACTCTTTCTAAGAAAGAAGCTGTCACTCGGCGGTGGACTGCGTGTGGGGGTGGGAAGAGGATGATGCTGGAGGTGTCGATGGGAGGGGTCAGTCCGGGTCGTAGCGGAGGTCGACCCGCAACACTTCCAGGACAGCGCCCAGCGTAAGTCCTGAGAGAAACAGCTCAACCACTGCTAGCTGGTACCGCGTCTGGCTCTGCCTGCAACACAATGTCATATATTATCCAAAAAAAGAAAAATAATAAATAAAAAGGATTGTAAGGATATACGTATGCAAAATCTTTATAAGTACATGTATGCTTTAGGTAAGTTTGATACAAGTCTAATTGTAAGTAGCCTTCTTAAACTATGGAATAGGTTCGGAATAAACTGAGCTCTTGATAGCATACTCTAAGAATAAATTTATCAAAACTATTTTTCTAGTGGTAAGTACTTTATCTTTACCTTAGGTCTGGTTAAGTTTGAAACTACATTATCCCTTACTCCTTAAATGAAGAGGATTCATGGAAACTGTACGAGATCATGATAGTCTTGTCCTCTCTACCGCTTCGCAGTGTATGGATGCTCTCAGTGGAACTCGGACCACATTATCCCTCTCTTCTCTTCCAATGTAGCCTAAATGCCTCCTTGGGTGTGGGCAAATTATCTCAATTTATTTTTCTCTAGAATCTTTTCCAGCGACTGTACCTCAAGGTTTGACCTGATAGTCGTATTCTGGATCCTATCTCTCCTGGTCTTTCCTTCAACTTCGTTTGGTAAACCAACTCCCTTATGTCGAGCTGGCCCCTTTTCTTCAAGTTGAGGGTCCAGGACTCAAAAAAATAGGAAAGTATCGGCAGGAAAGTCGACCTGTACACTGATAGTTTTGTTTGTCTTGGTGACATATCTTCTGTGGAAGAAGCCTCTCCTGGCTCTTTGAAACTTTCTCCATGCCGCTCTCAACCTATGAGATATCTCCTCGTCAATATTACCTCTTTCGTTCATTTTGTCTTTTCTAGCTTTGTATTCATGCTGTAAAGGACAGTTCCTCTTATACAATATTAACATTAAGTTGCAATTTTCAAAGATGAGCTACTGTTATTATAGTAGAACCAGTTTGTGGTTGGACCGAAAAACTTTTAAAATAATTTTGAAGATGGCTTATAAGATAACTGTAAAGAGAACGTCATTCTAACAAATTGGAACATCCAGAGTACGTAAGGTATTCATTATAGCTGAATTCACAACTAAGAAATATAACAAATGTTCGGAATGAGTCAAACATGTAGAAAATCTTGAGTATGCTAATAAATTTTGGAATACCTCCAAGGTTGTAGAAACGTTGTGAAATATCAATTTTGACTTTTAGATAGACATCCAACACAAACCAAAAGGTGAGTTACATCATCTGATTATAAATTACTTATAGTGCATATGGAAATATTTGAATATCATATTAAGGAACTAAGTAACAAATTGAAGTTATGCAAATCAAGGAAAAATAGAGTATAGATGGAGGTACAAGACCTTGATGAATATTAATTTGTATAACCTTAATTTGTTTCTTACAAAGAGGGTATCCCAAATGTGTTCCAACCGATTTAAATTAATTAAAACTAGACATTAAACCATTTGACTCTGCAAAATATCAGAGGCCAACGATCCCCACGAGTCGCATAAAAAAATCGGAAAGTATGCGCACCAAAAACACATTTTATTTAATATCTCCGGTTCTAGTCAAGGTAGAAAAATTAGTTTCGCGTCAAAATTATCCTATTTCAAAGCGAATTTTTTTTTTTTTTTTTAATAAACCATGAGACTATTCAAGTTTAATGCTTGGTAATTACCCTTCAAAAGGTTTCTTAAAAACTGTATTCTTCACTCCTAAAAAGAAATCTAAATCTGAGAAATGTTTTTAATAAACCTTGTTAGAAGTACTGTTTTGATGAGACTACTTATATTTTTAGGGTTATTACCAAGCCTAAAAGTTAAATATTTTATTGGCTTATTTTTTTCATTATCCCACTTTGAAGTAGCGTAACTTTGACACTAAACTTATTTTTTTACAACCCCTAGAACCAGAGAATAAATAAAATGTGTTTTTAGCGCGCAAACTTTCCATTTTTTTTCACGCGACTCCTTGAGAGAGTTGGCCCCTAATATTCCCTAGAGTCTAATGGTTTAATGTTTAATTTTATATTAGAAAATTTATCTGAATAAGTGAGACACATTCGGGATCCTTTCATTGTTAGTTTTTATTATAATTTTAAATATTTTTTTACCAAAATTATCATTTACCAATATTACTGTTTATTTTCATATTTTATTACTGTCGCCTTGTTATTTTCTTCTTTCAATTGTATTCTTTGATATCTTGTTCTCCTTAGTCCTGATGGAGGTCCACATAGTAAGCAGAAACGTAGGAACGTAAATAAAGTTTTTTCTTATTAGTATATTCCCAACCAACTTCTCCACCATTATTTTAATTTTAAAAGGTTATTATCAAATATAAATATGAATTTATTGTTACAAAAATTAGTTGAATATGAAAAAAAGAAAATAAAGGATGACTATAAAGGCACATTATGCGGCTTTAATATTGAAACTAAAGGGAAATGGAAGGAGAGATTAGATTGCCATGAGATGATCTGAGTGTATTGATAATGAAAGGGAGGGCCATTAAGGAGGCTGAGTCAGTGAAAGGATCTCCAGCCATCTCTCCACTGGATCCACTCCCATTCACCCCGGATAGCTCAATAAGATCTCAGCCGCGGAAGCTCAGCCTTACAATGGATGTTGGATGGCTGGGTATATTGGATCGGAGCTCTTCGAGTATCAGTCCAAGCCCGGACAATGATTAGAAATAATTTTCGTAAATTAAAGCTAATTACTTTTACTTATAGGGCAATCCATTGGAAATGGACTAAACGAATCGAAATGCCGCACATGGTTCACGGTGGCCTCTCGACGGTGAGAGCAATATATTGTATATCATGAACTCTGTTTTGAGATTTGTCTTCGCCGCCTCGAGGCGGTTTTACGTGTCCCATTTTCATGGCGAGTCAAAGTGGCTCTTTCCCCAAACCAATCTTCTCTTACATTCCTCTAATTTAGACATTATTTTCTCGGTACATTCCTATACCAAACCATCAACTCCCACCTCCCCCTCTATATGTACGATCTTCTGAAGTTCAAACCATGAATCCATTCACAAAAAACTATTCCGCGACATACCAACCATTTTATCCCTTTCCACAGAACTAAAGCATATGAACGTTCCTTTCCAGCATGTTCTAACAATTTATGGAATGCTCTCCCTTCAAACATCCGTTGAGCAACCTCTCTTACCACTTTTAAATACCTACCTCAGTATCTCCTCACTTCCCATAATTACTCTATCCGACATTAACAACTGTAAAATTAGATGGTAGTAAATATTTTTAGTTTTTTTTATGTATTTAAATAGTCTCAACTTGATACATTTTATTTAATTATATTGTCACAAAATGTATTTATTTCTTATCATTGTTCCATTTTTTTATTATTTTTTTTAAGTTAAATCTTTTTTTTTTCCATTAAGTTTGTATCTAGGCTAGATGTAAATATTTTATTATGTCAAATTTTATGTTATTCTTAAGAGACTAAGTTCCAGATTTTTTTTTCTCCTTTTTCTTCCTCTATTCCTAATTTTTGAACCGTGGATAAATAAAATTCCTGACTAATACTTTTATTTTGGCAGCCATTAACAGTTAGCATTGTGAATGAAAACATGTGTTGTGTAAACCTCTGTAGCTCAAGTACTTTTGAAGAAATCAAATCAAAAGAAAAACTCACAATATGATGAGAGAAAGATCTACAATATGTATCCTCACAATACCTAGAGAGTGAGAAAGTTATTTTAAAACATTCTCAACAATTTGTAAAAAATTTGACTTTCATGGAGTTAAAACAATATAAAGGAAAAGAGACTCAGCTTTCATTATTTTTTTTATTTGTTTCTGATTTTTGTATGTTCTATAAAATTTCGATATTGAGTACAGTCATTTTTTTTCTTTTCAAATTCTTATTTCTTATTTTTTTATTTTTTTTGTTTTTTTTATTTTATTTTTTTTATTCGTATGTATTACAATTTGTCACAATAGACAATAATAATATTGCTAAAGGATCCCATTCATACAATATTTACAATATAAACAAAAGAAATGTCAAATTACATAAAATGAAATCAAACTAAATAAACGTATACAATAACGAAATTTGTAGATAAAATAAATACAAATATATGAAGTCAACAAATAAATAAACAAAAAGCAAAACATTTCAATTTCATACGCGTATGTACAATATTTACAATCAGCTAGGGAACCCCGGACGGGGCCCAGCGCCTCCCTCTCAGCCGCATCACTGGTGAGAGCCAGCGGAAGCTAAGTGAGGGCGCCATAGCCACAATCACACCGCACTTGAGAGGAGAATCTGACCAGTGTCAGAACTCCAGAATAGATGTTTACAATATATCTCGGAGGCACTGCCGTTTCAACCTTCTAGATGGGTTGTATGGATGAGTGGAGCTGGATAGGGATCGTGCTAGAGGATTAGGATGATATATGAGGTTCTGGTGGAATTTGGAAAATTTGGATGGAATTAGGTCTGAAATAAATGGAACATTAAGGTCGTGGTGCAAGGTATAGTTGGATACATAATAAGGAGCATTTACTATTATTCGGAGGACTTTGGACTGAAAGGATTGAATGCGTTTGATGTTAGAACGTTTAGCTGTCCCCCACAGTTCAAGTCCTTAGGTCCAGATGGGCTTCAGTACTGTCTTATAAATTAATAATTTGTTGTCAACTGTAAGTTCAGATTTTCTGTTTAATAGTCTGTATAACTGTCCGAATCGTCGATTGAGTTCTTTTCTTTTAAGTCTTGTATGTGGGTTTCACGTCAGTCTTTTGTCAAGTAGTAAGCCTAGATAGCGGACTGTATCAGAAGGAGGAATTGGAATGGAATTGAAGTAAACTGGCGGACAGGAGTTTCGTCGAAGGGTGAAGGTTACCTGTTTTTGACGAGTTTAAGTGATAAAAATTTGTTGACAGACTCAGATGGTTACCGAGTTATATACTTTTCTTCGCCGTTTTCTTTAAAACTTATTATCTCCACTAATCGTACGCATTTCCAAACAAAACAAAAATTATGATGACGATAAAAGTATTATCTATGTTTTTGGCCCTTACAATAAATTACTTAAATAGCGAGAATTGTTTTTATATTTGGTTTCAAAAAAAAAAAAATTTAAATTAATCGAAACTACGCGTTGCAAACGGGAAGGTTAGAAATAAGTCTCAAACATGATTTGTTTCCCGAGTATACTCCTATCGTTGTCCTAATTGATGCAGAATTTTCGATCTTGAGCGTTGGCCAATTTTTAATATACATTTTCTAAAATGTATGACTCTTTTCCTTTATAAACTTTTAACTCGACGAAAGTCTCGTTTTTTATTCATGTTAGAGAAATTTTTAAACCATTTTCTTTACTACTTTGGTAATATATTGTGAAATTAAAAAAATGGAAAGCAGAGCCTTATTTTATTTTGTTTTGATATGATAACTGCAAAATTACTAGTTACAGAGATTAAACCGCAAAGCTGACTTAAAATGGCTGCTAAACGTATTTGTTAATTTATTTTTTTTATCCACGTTTTTAGATTCTGGAATAAATGGTGAATAACTGGTAGAAAAATGGATGATATTTTTTTTTTTATTTATTTTATTATTTATTTTTTTTATTTTTTTTTTTTTTTTTACCTCTAATTTTGCTTAAAGTTCCTTAGATTCATGTTAACAACTGAGGGTAGAAAGTCCTGTCTCACGCACACCATATTTTCTTAACTGAAGAAATAATTAATTTTAATAAAGAAGAAGAATAATTGTGGCATATTCACATAGTCGAGGTTGGTTATTAATTTGACAGGACTACAGAAGGCCTCGACAATCCGTGTTCTGTCTGGAGAGAGTATTAAAGAGGTTAGTGCCAGCCGAGGTAGAAGCTTGATCCACAACACCAGGTTAAAAGGTTACCCTGCCAGAGGAAGCGAACTCTATGCCTATGCGATGTCAGGTAATCGTAAAAGATCCGTATCCTAATTAAATGTGGATGAACGAAATTGAGGCTCAAACTGGAGCATCGTTCGAATAGCCATAGCATTCCAAGTGACGTAAAATAAATAAACAAAGAAACGAACACTTGATAAACGATATCAAAAACGTAACTGAAAACAAATATTAAGAAAGGTTGTTTGATATTTCGAACAAAGGAAACTTTTGCTGAAGTAACTGGAAAGCTCTACCATTCTGACTGCATGAAGCCACAGAGAAGTAATTTGTTTAGCATTACTGTCCCTTAGTAGGAAGCTAAACCATTTTAGAATGGCTAAACCGATTTTTAATTTTGATGGCTCAAACCGTTCAGTGGATTCCCGAGCATTATTTGTTGAAAATTAGAGATATTATCTAAAAATATTTCAAATGGCCTATTTATTATTTCAAATGACTTTTTTTTTTTTTTTATATAATGCTGTATATCTTATCATTTGTAATTTAATCATAGGATGTACACGTTCTGGTGCGGATCGCAACACACGACCTTCACTTACCTCCGTTGTTAAAATCGATTAGAGGATTTTCTAACAAACTTAGAGGTAAAAGTAAGTGTAACTTTTAAAGGATTAATTAAATTGATGAACAGCTGATGCGCTCGATGATAACAGTCATACGTTACTTCGTCTCTCAGATTTTTGCTCTTTTCAGTAGGAATTCGCTTGAGTTCAGTCTGGAAAACATCACTAGACTTCAAGAAAACCACAGCAGTGAATATTGGAGAAATATCGGTAAGCAAAGTTATAATTTACTTTGTAGAATCGCGAAAAGTGAAAGGAGGGTCACTGATCAGCTGATTGCCGCTAGCTCGGCAAGCTTGGGCTTGCTTTTCTTTAGCTTATCTTTCTTTTATCATCTTTCCTTCTCATTCTCATCTCATTATTTATTTATTATTTTTATTTTTTTTTTTTTATTTTTTTTTTTTTTAATGAATGAGATATTTCCATCAAGTTATGTCCTCAAAAGCTACAAGTAAAAGATCTAGATCTGCAGGTTCAAACTCGTCTCCTACAAAACAGAGACCTCGCCGTGAAAATAATAAAAAAATGATTCCACCATCGACCGCTACCTCTTTAGGATCTGAACCACAGCCTAGCACATCATCACAAGGATTAACTGATGAATCGCCGTTTTTTACACCGAATCCATTTCAGATCCTCCAAAATGAAAAAGAAACCATGGAATCTTCTCCTATACCCAGGGAACCACTACCTCCACCAATATTTGTTAAAAATATTAAAAATTTTCAACTGATGTGTGCGCATTTAAACAAAGTAACTGATCCTAATAGTTATTCTTGTATAAGTAGAACCAGTGATACTAAAATATCCCCGACTACCGCCGAAAGCTACAGAAAAATAGTGAAATATCTGACTGAGACCAAAGCTGATTTTCATACCTATCAGTTGCGCCAGGAGAGAGCTTTAAGGGTTGTAATTAGAAACCTACACCCTTCGACACCAGTTACAGCTATCAAAGAAGAACTGACGGAGATAAAGTGCGGCAAGTGACCAATGTCCTAAAAGATAAAATTCCACTGCCTCTATTCTTCGTGGACTTGGAACCATCAGCAGGAGTTGAAAAAATTTACGACCTCAATAGGTTGTACTATACTAGTGTAAGAGTTGAGAAACCTTACACTAAGAAAGAAATAGTTCAGTGCCATAATTGTCAGGCATATGGTCATACGAGAACTTACTGTCACCACACACCACGCTGTGTGAAATGCGGTGAGCAACATAAATCAGAAGAATGTACACGATTACGATCAACACCCGCTGTATGTGCTCTGTGCCTCGAGGACCACCCGGCTAACTACAAGGGATGTCAAATCTACAAGAACCTCAAAAGCAGATACCAAAAACCTCAGAATCTGGATGAAACAGCTGAACCGATAAGAAGCAGAAGACAACCTTCAAAAACAATTGATTCCAATGTTACATTTGCCCATCTACTTGGAGGTGGGAACCAGAACAAAGAGGCCCTGCCGGAACAACGCATACTTCAAAATCCTGAACCCCTTCCACAACCACCTATTCCTCAAAATTTACCCAACCCTCAAAAACCTCATCCGCATCAAATTTCTCATATTCCTCCTCCATCAAATGTCACAGACCTTACAAGTTTGATGACATCCTTCATCACTGAAATCAAATCTCTTGTTATGCCGCTAATATCACTACTTACTAATCTCGTATCAAATTCAATCCCTTCCTTAAAAAATCCTTAAATGACTACACCTAACTCCTTGTCCATTCTCCTTTGGAATGCGAATGGTGTTAGAAATCACACTGACGAACTTACAGCTTTATTGCAAGACAAAAACGTTGATGTAGCACTTATAACTGAAACTAGACTAACCACTAAACAGTACTTTAAAATACCTCAATACGTAACATACCGTACAGACCACCCAGACGGAAAAGCCCATGCCGGTACTGCTGTCATTGTGCACCAGTCCCTCTCCCACCATATACTCCCAGTTCCCTCCTATGATTTCCTACAATGCACCGCCATAGTAATCAAGACTTTTTCTTTTCCGATCACCCTCGCATCAGCGTACTGCCCTCCTAAACATTCCATCTCCAACATTCTATTCGAATCCTTCCTCAATGCCTTAGGAAACCACTTCATTCTGGGTGCAGACATGAATGCTAAGAGCCAACAATGGGGTTGCAGATCCACGTTTCAACCTCCTGCCTCCTGACTCCCCTACCTACTGGCCAACTGATCCTAACCGTAATCCTGACATCCTTGACTTCTTCATTCACAGCGGATTAGGCTCCCTAAACATGTCGGTGACTCGCCTTGATGAACTGTCCTCTGACCATAGTCCATTGCTCCTTAAAGTATCCCTAATTCCTATTCCTAAACCCACCCCACCGTCATTTATCAGAGGACCAGTAAACTGGGACCTTTTTCGCCAAATCCTGACCAGTGATATTGACCTCAGAGTGAAACTCAAAACTCCAGATGACCTTGACGATGCCGTAAACTCCTTCACCATCGCTATTCAACAAGCTGTTTGGACTGCCTCCTCTCCCAAGCACTCCCAGATAAGTCATAACCAAAATCATTTACCACAACACCTTATAGACCTCATCCGCACCAAACGCCGATCCAGATCCTTATGGCAACGCACCCGTCACCCCACAGATCGCCGCTCCTATAACTTTTATTGTAGACAATTAAAGAGGGAGTTGGCGACCTTCCGTTCCCAATCCTTTAGTTCCTTCCTTTCTTTTCTTTCGGCTTGTGACAATTCCCTGTGGAATGTCACCAAGAAAATTCTAAAATCCCACCATATTTCCCATCCCCTCCGTCGTAGTAATGGTTCCTGGGCTGCGTCTGATGAAGACAAAGCCGAGGAACTTGCCAAATACGTTTCCCAAGTCTTCTCACCTCATCCAGAATCCAATCCAAACCACACTTCAGCAGTGGAACAGTTCCTTCAGTCTCCAATCCCGCTTTCATTACCTCCTAAAGCAGTTAATCCCTCTGAGGTCAAATATCTTCTCCGAAAACTTGCACTCCGTAAATCTCCTGGATACGATCTCCTCACTCCTCAGATTCTCAGACAGCTTCCATCTAAAGCCGTTATATTTCTTACATATATTTACAACTCCATTCTACGCACTACTCATTTTCCTCTCTTATGGAAACATTCCACAATAATTCTCTTCCTAAAACCAGGTAAACCTCCTAACACTACTACATCATATAGACCTATCAGCCTACTCCCAATCCTTTCAAAAATCTTTGAAAAAATCCTCCTCAAACGAATATTACCTTTATTAGAATCCCACACTATTCCTTCCCATCAGTTTGGATTCCGTTCCCAACATTCAACCGTTCAGCAAGGGCTCCGAGTCGTTGACCATATTTCCTCTGCCCTTGAGAACAAGGAGTACTGCTCGGGTGCATTTCTGGACATAACGCAAGCATTTGACCGGGTGTGGCACCCGGGATTGCTCTTTAAGCTCAAAAACCATTTACCCCTATCCTTATACCTAGTCCTCCGATCCTATCTATCAAACCGCTCCTTCCGAGTTCGTTGTGGTGCAGAATATTCCAATTATTATCCAGTCGAATCCGGTGTTCCTCAGGGTAGTGTCCTTGGTCCTATCCTCTACAATATATACACGGCTGATATTCCTCTTTGCCCTAATACCTTCCTAGCAACGTACGCTGATGACACAGCTATCCTATCCTCTCACTTAGATCCCGATATTGCATCTACAGGCCTCCAAACACACCTTTCTCAAATTGAAGACTGGTGTAACAACTGGAGAATCAAAGTAAATCAGTCCAAATGCAGACATGTCACCTTTACCCTTCGAAGACAATCCTGCCCTCCAGTTCTCTTTAACTCCGTTCCGCTTCCTTTCTCCGACACAGTCCGGTATCTTGGCTTCCTTCTGGACAAAAGACTAACATGGAACCCGCATACTAGACTTAAACGACAAGAACTTAATCGACGATTTGGACAATTATACAGACTACTGAACAGAAATTCTAAATTATCTATCGAGAACAAACTGCTAATATACAAGACAGTACTGAAACCTATCTGGACCTACGGACTTGAACTGTGGGGGACAGCTAAATTTTCTAACATCAAACGCATTCAATCCTTCCAATCAAAAGTCCTCCGAACAATAGTTAATGCTCCTTATTATGTATCCAACCATACCTTACACCGCGACCTAAATATTCCATTTATTTTAGACCTTATACCATTAAAATTCTCTAAATTCCATCAGAACCTTATCCATCACCCTAATCCCCTAGCTCAATCCTTATCCAGCTCCACACATCCTTACAATCCTCCTAGAAGGTTGAAACGGCAGTGGCCTCGAGACCTCTTGTAAAATTTATATTGGAGTTGTAGCATTGGCTAGATTCTCCACTCACGTGCTGTATGCTTGTGAATTGTATATAGGTATGAGTGACTTTTGTATATATTTTTATTGATTTTGTTTTGTATTCATTTATATTGTATTATTATTATATAAATTTATTGTTTTGTATATATCGTGTGAATGCAGTATGAATGTTGTACTTTATCCCTATTAAAAATGTCCTAAATTGGACAGATTGTAATATTGTTCAATAAAGAATTGTTTCTAAATAAAAAAAATTAAATTGAATTTCTATTGAAACATGAGTTTTATTAAAAAATCTATTATATTATTATAAAAAATAATCAGTTAGTTTTGTCGGCTTTCATCAATCTTTATTAACGTTTAAAAACTTGTGTATAGAGGATATTTTTTTTTTAATCTTTAGCTTTCTAACAGTATATTATACATGTATATTACTGTCCTTATGTTCAAAATCAAAACATTGCATTAATATAATAATAATAATAGGCTTAGCGAACCCGAAGGTTCGATGCCGATACCACCAAATTTCGCTTACACAGACTCGTCCAATGTTCACCATTCAAGCCCAAGCTCCCGAGATCAGCCTTAACGCAATCCTCCCACCTCCGCTTCGGCCTACCTTTCGGACGCCTACCAGTCGGATCAGCAAATACCAACTTTCTTGGAATCCGCTCGTCATCGAGCCCAACAACTTTACTCGCCCATTTGAGTCTCCGCGATGCAATTAGCTCAATTATATTCACAGGATGCAAGTTCCGCAATTCTGAGTTGTGCAACCTTCTAAACTCTCCAGTGGCCTCATCTCTCTTCGGACCAAATATTTTACGCAATACCTTATTTTCGAAAACCTTAAGCCGTTGTTCACCCTTCAAAGTAAGCGGCCACGTTTCACATCCGTAAAGAACCGTTGGAAGAATATTAGTTTTATAAATTCTAATCTTTAAGTTTTTAGATAGAAGCCGCGAACTAAGTAACTTAGCAACTGAATAATAACACGCATTTCCCACCTTTAACCGGTGAAATTTCTTCCTGGATTTCATTTTTTCTAGTTATAATTGAACCTAAATA
The DNA here is from genome assembly GCA_023052935.1 of Piezodorus guildinii. NCBI lineage: Eukaryota > Metazoa > Arthropoda > Insecta > Hemiptera > Pentatomidae > Piezodorus > Piezodorus guildinii. Next base: position 33,820,013 of record CM041293.1, on the reverse strand, counting down.
CTTGAATTTCTCTACGTGTTCAAAAGTATGACCTGATACATCAATATCACCAAGATCGACACCGTTTCTGCTACTGATCATATACTTCGTTTTATCGGTATTTAATTCGAGTCCTATTTCTTTAACGGTTTTTATTAACACACTTGTAACGGGCTTTAATATAATGTAGGTTTTATTCTGATTGAAATAGTATGACAGGGCTTAATTGCCGATATTTTAAATTTTCTTTCTCTAAACTTCCTTTAACTTTGTAGATTCTATAAAAATAACCATATCATCTTGTTACCGTTGACAAAAAATAGTTAAATATATAAGTTGAACGAATTTGATATCCAACTAAAGGAGAAATCTGAAAATATATATTTTAATGCAATGTTTCATCATGGCGCAACTATTTTTTGTCAACGGTAACAAGATGATATGGTTATTTTTATAGAATCTACAAAATTAAAGGATGTTTAGAGAAAGAAAATTTAAAATATCGGCAATTAAGCACTGTAATACTATTTCAATCAGAATAAAACCTACATTATATTAAAGCCCGTTACATTTTACATCGATATAGCGAGTTTAATCAAAATCTTTAGAGCCTTTTTTTAAGAAAATTGTAAAAAGGTGCAAAATGCATGGTATAAAGTGGCTCATCTGGTTGGCTGATTTTGGCGTAAAGTTTCTGTAACATCTCGGGTGTATATTTGTCTTAAATATGAAATTACAGTTGTTTATTTGGACTCAGGGGAACCTAAAACGTGTATTTCCGTTGAAAACTGGTATTCGAAAATTCGCAATACTTTCCCTTACTATATATTTCATATTGGGGTAAGTGAAAGTAAAACTAAAAACGTTTAATTAAATTTTAGTGTATTTATATAAATATAAATTTCGGTTAGAAGATAAGTTGATAAAGGTAATAGGTGGCCCTTTCTTAATAAGTGAATGACTCTCTTAATCTGTCTGTAATAGAATATATACTGAAAACCCAATAAAAAATCCCAAGAATTATCAGTTTTTTTTTTAAGATTTAAAAGTTTTTTGTTTTATTCATAACTAAATTTTAATTGTGAATTCTTGATTATTGTGTTTACTTTGACTCAGCGAACCAGGAATGGAAAATCTAAAGCCAGCCAGTGCTTAAAAACTTAGAGGATCCCTTGACGTTAAAAGCCAAACGCACGGTTAATGTTCCATCATCAGGCCATGTTTATGCTTTTGGCAGAAGAGCGTTTTCCCTTTTTTCATTCCATGAATTGCAAATTAACAGAAAAGGGGTAATGGTCCGGCTTGGGAAACGGGAAAAAGTCGTGTTTATTTAGCGATAGAATGTTTGGAATTGGCAGTGGTTTTAAAGCTGTTTATTTACTGTAAGTTTATAAATAGTGAAACGATTAATGGAAATATGAGAGAATCAAAAATAACATTACATTTGAGGCTTACTGGTTATGACGAATGTTTACTTTATCGATTGTGTATTCGAAATTCAGATACTGTGATTGAATAAATAAAAAGCGAAATGAATAAAACTTAAAAAAAACATGAGACTACATGTTGCAGAATATATTATACAGTTGTACAATAACTTATAGATTTCCATCATGTGTAGTAACAATAATTATTCTTTCTTATTGTTCTTATTGTGTAGTAACAATAATTATTCGTTCTTATTGTTCTTATTGTGTAGTAACAATAATTATTCTATCTTTATTGGATACACCTTGTACTATGTCGCTAATGAATTGCATTTCATATAATAATCTAAAACCACAATGTAACACGTGAAGTATCTTATTCCATTTCTCCTATGTTTTAACTTTATAAAAGAAGAAAAAAATGACCACTAAATTAACCATTTATACATATTGTTTGTAGAAATCTCGAAGCAGTGAAATGAATTTAATAAGTATGTTAACGCTTTAAGTGAGGGACAAAAGTCTGCAATGCTAATTGTATTTAAAATATATCAGCGATTTTAAAGTCGTTTTGTTTCTATGTAAAGTAACTTTCAGTTGTATAATTGAAATTTTTTAAGCTCATTTTTATGTCATAAAATTATATCGGTTTTTCAATAATTTCAAAGAAATATCTCTGTTACTAATTATTCTTTTAAAAATCTTTATATTTCTTTATTTCCGGCATTTAACTTTTATCAAATCATTATCAGATAAGTTTAAGCAAACTTATTTAGGTTTTATATGGCAACTTGGTGATTTTTTAAAAATAAATAGTCATAAAACTATTTTGAATATATCAACATATAAACATAATGAAGTACTAATTGCTTTCAAAATTTTAGTTTATTTTCTAGTTTTTACGAGCAAAATTTCAAAACCATAAATTGATTTCTAATTAAACCCAAAGTTTACTAAAACTTATCTAAAAACGATAGCAAACAAAGTGTTATGCAAAAAAGAAAATAAATAAATTGAAAAAAAAAAAAAAAAAGTCTCTCATGCTACAGGTTCTGAGTTCGAATCCCAGTCCCGGCGGGGCTTTTATAAGGATAAAAAAAATGTGGATTCACTCACAACCTCTCCCCCGGGTATGTGAGACCCGTCAACCAAAGGGTGGCCATTCACAAAATTAGTCGTAGGGATTGATGACCCTACACTAAAAATTGCATCATGAAACGTGAGTGTAAACTTGCAGGAGTTTACACCGTGAGGCCCAGGGCCTGTCGTGCCACTGGAAGAAGAAGATATATATATATATATATATATATATATATATATATATATATATATATATATATATATATAACAGAATAATTAGTTACAAAGGAAATTATCGACAAAACCTATATTAAGCATTATTATATTTCCATCCTGTCATCCAGTTCCGATCCTGAAATAGCATCCTTAATCCTGCAAAGACACCTTTCTCTTATCGAAGACTGGTGTAATGCTTGGCGCATAAAGGTGAACAAAGCCAAATGCAAACACGTAACCTTCACTCTTCGACGAAACTCCTGTCCGACCGTTTACTTCAATTTCATTCCAATTCCTCCTTCAGATACAGTCTGGTATCTTGGCTTACTGTTAGACAAAATATTGACATGGAACCCACATACAAGACTTAAAAGACAAGAACTCAACCGACGATTCGGACAGTTATACCGACTAATCAACAGAAAATCTGAACTTACAGTTAACAACAAATTATTAATCTATAAGACAATACTGAAGCCCATCTGGACCTACGGACTTGAACTGTGGGGGACAGCTAAACGTTCTAACATCAAACGCATTCAATCCTTTCAATCTAAAGTCCTCCGTACAATAGTAAATGCTCCTTATAATGTCTCCAACTATACCTTACACCACGACCTTAATGTTCCATTCGTTTCAGACCTAATTCCATCCAAATTTTCCAAATTCCACTAGAACCTCATTCATCATCCTAATCCTCTAGCTCAATCCCTATTCAGCTCCACTCATCCATATCACCTATAAGGTTGAAACGGCAGTGGCCCCGCGACCTTTTGTAAATATATTAGAGTTCTAGCATTGGCTAGATTCTCCACTCAATGTGATGTATGTATGAGTGTGTGTATGTGTATATAGGTATGAGTGATTTCTTGACTTTATTGTATTGATTCATTATTGTGTATATATTTTATTGTAATTTTATCCTGTGTAAATATTGTATGAATGCAGTATGTATGATATATTTCACCACTACTATTGATGTCCAAATTGGGACAGATTGTATTTTACTCAATAAAAATTGTTGTTCAATAAAAAAAAAAATATATTAAGCATACTATACTAAGCATTATTATATTAAGCAATATTATGTTAAGCATTATTATATTAAGCAAGGCCATTATTAAGCTTTAAACACGACGGAAATGTGTTCAAAGACAACGTTCTATAAGTATATCACGAGGTTTTTCGAAAGACTGAAAATGCTCATTCTACCAAAACGTATTTAAGTGAGAAAGGGTTATTAATATAAATACTAACTTTTTCATTATTTTATTTTTTTCTATACTTTCCAACCTCACCTCTTTAGGCTATTGGGGCGTTATTTCGACACACAGGATAAGAGAGGTGGATTAATGCCAGAGTTAAAGGCCCTCCCCGCCCTTCTTGTAGTAATTAATTTGTTATCTCCAACTTTGGTATGATGTGCGCGTTGCCCTCTGAGACATTCTACCCCGTAAAAAAATAAATTATAATTACATTAACAACCCACCTTATATAACACCGCAATCACACTAACATAACACAGATATTAACAAAGAAGGACGAAGAATGATCCAAAAGCAATAGACCATCCATAAGCTATAGGATATATTTTGTAACCTTATGATACCCACGGGCAAGGAAAGTTGTTTTTATGTTGTCTCAATTTTCTGTGTTTGTTTTTTACTCACAAGAGGGAAATACAATATAAATACCTCTCCATAATCAAACCATTTTTTCTTCAACTCCAAAGTAATTTCAACTTAATACAAACATTTAAGGCAATATATAAAAGAGGTGGATAAGCCGAGGAGCGCAACTTATGAAATAGATAAATGAAGCATCGAAGAAGCCCCACACCGCACTACAAATTGAAAAAGGTTTCTACTTCCTCAACAGCTTGAGGGGAAGAAAAAATAAAATAAACTTTGTCCAGGACACCACTATTGTTTTTATTCCTTTCAACGTTTCCTTTCCAGAGTATTTATCTATTTCTGGAAATTTGTTGCGCTTCTGAATCCAAAATTCCCTTTAGCCGCTATATGTTTTTGTTTTTTTTATTTAATAGATTTATTGATATTTACAACTGTATAATGATATACATCTAGTAAATGAGATACAAGATAAAAATGTCATGGATTCACATGTGGGGATACTACCCATTGGCAGCTCCCCAAAGACTATGTTAAACTAGAAGGTCTCGTGGCCATCTTCTTTTCAGACGCCTCGGAGGATTATCAGGGATTGTAGAGGAAGCAAGGATTGAAACAAGTGGATTAGAGTGGGAATGGAGTTTGTCATGAAAGGAGTGGTACCTGGTTCGCGCCAAGTCAGCAACATAGGGAACGTTAAGGTCTTTATGGATGAGTTTATTTGTGACAAAATAAGGAGCGTTGAGGATTTTTGATTGCAAGTATTGGAGACGGGAAGAATTTGATGGTTTAGTGGAGCCCCAAATCTCTACTCCGCCGCTATATGTTGAAACTGATTTCACAAGGAGATGCATGTAGGAAGTTAACAAGCGCAGTATAATTGCATAGTCGGTTCGATGTAAATTGCCCTTCGATTATTACTTATATTATTAATAGTAGATTTTTTATGAATAATAACAAGCCTTATTTAAAAAAAAAAAAAAAACACAGCTCAGACAACGTAGAAAAAAAAACAAAAAAAAACTATTTCACGATCAACGTACAAGTTTGTGATTAGATCTAGACATCGCTCAGTGACTGGATTTCCTCTATCATCTCCCCCAAATATATAGGTACCAACTTTACATACGCTGGGTTTGTCCTACAAGGGTCTACAAACCCCAGGTTCGCTCTATAGCTATGCATATTTTGCGATCAATGGTGCAGAAAAAAAATATTAACTATTAAAAATATAAGATCTATAGAGCTAGACCATACTTTCTCTCTTGATAATGATTGAAAAACTAATATAGGTAGAAGATTAAATAAAACTATATTATTCAACTACATTTGTTTAAATTTTAAGCGAAAAAAGATGCAAGTATTACCTATTAGTAGCCTTTTACTTTAGATAAGTCTTTAAATAATTTATATATATTTTTAAAACATTGCATATGATCACAACCACCTGTCTTCTATAAACACATGATTATTAGCTCTGAAAACAAGAACATGTGACTCAACACCATATCTTTTACCTCCTATTCTGTTCTGGAATAATGGTTTTCTTAGTTTTTTTTTTTTTTTTTTCAATAAAGAAAAAAGAAATAGACCACCAATAAATGACGCCATATCTTTTACCTCCTATTCTATTCTGGAATCCTGGTATCTTTTTTCAGTTTTTTCAAGAAAGAAAAAAAGGAATAGATCTATTTATTTCAGAAAACAGTTAAGCAGTTTCATACCTCTACACACATTTCGTTATCCTATTAAAAATATTTTCGTTTCATTCATGAAAAACAAAAAGAAAATTTTCTTGTCTTTTGTTTTCCTCCTGAGAGAAAGAAATGACCATGAAGTAAACATATGAAATAAAGATATTTCATAGAGTAATTCATCAATTAATATGGACCATATCAAAGTTAAGGTTAGAAAACCAGTGAACATTTTTTTTTATCATCACTGAATAATAAGGATTTAAAATGAGGAATATCTTGATTAACTATTAAAGGAAATGAACGGTAATCATTGAATTCTAAATGGAATTTTTGAATTGAATATAAATAATCGTAATAACTATTATTATTACGAGGAGCCCGTGGCTGAGTGGCTAGCGGGTTAGTCTCTCATGCTAAAGTTGTGTGTTCGAATCCCAGTCCCGGCGGGGTTTTTATAAGGACGTAATTAAAAGGGGATTCACTCACAGCCTCTCCCCCGGGTAAGTGAGACCCGTCAGCCAAATAGTGGCCATTTACAAAATTAATAATAGGGAGTGATGACCCTACCCTACAAATTGCATCGAGAAACGCGAGTGTAATCTCCCAGCAGATTACAACCCGAGGCCCAGGGTCTGCACGGTCGCGCCAGGGTACTTATTGAATCACACAAAATGATTTCATATTGACAGGGATTTCGAATTGGAATCTTTGCCTAAGGACTTTGTGTTATTTATTTACTAACCAGCATTGAACACCTTGATTAATATCATTCATCGAGATACCAGGTAAATGAAGCTGTATGACCGCAGATGCGCTCGAGAGCCTGAAACCCTATAAAAGGACTCATAACATACTTCTCCACATAAAAAGAACGCAATAGCAGAACTTCTAGAAAGGAAAAACTACAAATATTTTTAAGAAGTGTTTTTCTTTGACACCGATGGTTCAACAAGACATGGGAACATTTTAGCATTTAGTGCCATAGAATAGGGAGCACTGATAGCAGATCCCACAATCAGATATGAAGCAAGTTATTGGAAACAAGGAAACGAAATCCAAGAAAAGAAATAAAAAATGGATGCAAAATGTATTCCTTACCTGCAGGAGAAGTTCCTGAGGAGTTTGGCGAAAGGATATTTACTGTCTATGGACTTTGATTCGAAAAGGGGGACCACCCCATTAACTAATAGAGTATTTCTGGAAAAGTATGGACTTGAGAAGAATCAGTTACAGCACATTGTGGAGACTATATTTCTCAACTCACTGGGCATGTTGCACCACCATATATATTAAGACTAGCCTGGATTTGTAAATTTTCCAAGACCGAGTTCGATATAAGGCAAAAAATCTCCCAATTTTGTTTGTTTAAGATTTTCTCCTAGATAGATCAGTGTATGCTGTGTATTGATAGCAAGCCCATCCAACTGTGGATTTCTTTATAACAATAGAGTTTAGAGAGGATTATCTGGGTGGGTTAACACGCATGAACAATCCGTACGTTGCCCGGCAACTGGATAAAAGAAATTGAGATAGTTAAAATAATTACGAGTTCGCGTCTCGGTCCGGGGAAGTTTTATTTCGACATTAATCCCCTGATAGCACTCCCTTGGTCCGAGAATCTTCCGTACAGCCTTCTAAGACCAGATACGATTGACAAAAAAATTAAATAAAATAACAATGGAAAATTTTAATATTTTTATAATGGAAACTAAATACTTAAAACTTAATTGACAATATTGAAATGGTGATTTGGCGGGTAGTAGTCAAATCTGGTACTCTTTACCTATCAGCTTATGTGAGTGAATTTCCTCTGTATCCACCATCTCTGTCCACTGGTATGGATATCTCTTGTTTTTCATTGGTGAAATTATTCTAGGGAGAGGTTTTCATATTATTGATTTGCCATTACATAGAGGGGAGTTGTGGAATTATTCCTAAGCTCCTTTCTTAGTTTTCGAGAACTGGATTTCCCCAAACCTCTTATTTGATTAATTACAGAATAATTAATTAATTAATCACTTAATTTAATTAATTCCATAAAGCTGCAAGGTGACGCACTTCTCTAATACAAGAGTTTAAACTTCCTACGGTATATTATTTAGGTTCTTGGTAATCCTTGAGGAAAAAAGTTATTTCTGCAGCCCTCGGTATTCCAGCCCATTTTTTCTGTTTTAACTTGAGGTAGCGCTGGGCCTTCTTTAATTAGCCTTACTCATTCGTTAAAACGTTTGTTGACTACCTTCTCTTCGATGAAATAAAATTAAAATATAATATACATTGAAAGAGTTTTTCTAAACATTACTAACTAATGTTACGCAAGGCATTAAAAAAAAAAAAAAAAAAAAAAAAAAAAAAAAAAAAAAAAAAAAAAAAAAAAAAAAACACAGCTCAGATAACGTGATCAACAAAAAAAAACTAAAAAAAAAAACTGTACCACTTCCAACCATGAAGGTTGTTGTCTTGGGTTCAGTACTTCTGGTATACCTATTCCCTACTGTTTCACGATTAACGTGCAAGTTTTTTATTACGCCTCCACATCACTCAGCGACTGGATTCCCTCTATCATCTCTGCTCTACAGCTATACATATTTTGCAATCAATGGTGCCAAAAATGTATTAACAAATAAAAATGTAAGATTTATAGAACTAGAACATACTTTCTTTCTTGACTTAATAAAAAATAATTGAAAACCTAATATAGGTAGAAGATTAAATAAAACTCCATTATTCAGCAATATCTGTGTGTGTGTGTGTGTGTGTGTGTGTGTGTGTGTCTGTGTGTGTGTGTGTGTGTGTGGTAACTCCCGGGCGGAAGCGGTAAGTCCTATGAAACTGAAATTTCATATTTAAGACAACTATACGCCCGAGACGTGACAAAACTTTTTTCATCAAGATGAGCCTACCAGAAGAGGCACTTTATACCATGCATTTTGCAGCTTTTTTCGATTTTCTCAAAAATGGTTCAGACGATTTTGATTAAACTCGCTATATCGATGTAAAATTTAATGGGCTTTAATATCATGTAGGTTTTATTTAGATAAAAATGGTCTGACAGGGCTTAGATGCCGATATTTTAAATTTTCTTCCCCTAAAGTACCTTTAATTTTGTAGATTCAATAATAATAACATATATGATATACCGTTGTAAAGCTAAAGATTTTAGAAAAAATATCTCATACACAAGCTTTTAAAAGTTATTGGAGAGTGATGAAAAGAAGATAAAACTTACTGATTATTTAAGATAATAATATAATTGATTTTTTAATAAAACACATGTTTCTATATAAATTCAATTTGATTAATTTCTTAATAATTTCACGTATTTTTATCTCTAACTGTATTTGAAAATTCTTTCATTGATTTTAAAAATGGAGGTAAGTGAAAGTCGTGTGTTGCCTGCACCAGATTTTTTATAATTTTAAGCGGAAAAAGATTTATGTATTACTAGCAACCATTAGATAAGTCTTTAAATAATTGATATATATTTTCAAAACATTACATATGATCACAACCACCTGTCTCTCATAAACATATGATTATTAGCTCTGAAAACAAGAACATGTGACTTAACACTATATGTCTTACCTCCTATCCTGTTCTGGAATCCTGGTAACCTTTTTTCAGTTTTTTCAAGAAAGAAAAAAGAAATAGGCCTATTTATTTTATTAAACAGTTAAGCAGTATCATACCTCTATACACATTTTGTTATCCTGTTACAAAAATTTCATAGAGAATTAAATATCCTGCAAAAGAAAAAAGAATCACTGAAATTGGTTCAGAACTAGCAGAGATATAGCGTTATGAAATTAGCAGTGGTGATATAGCATTTTGCTTTGAATTACTTATTGCTTTTCGTATTAATTAATTGACTATAAACAGTTATACCCTAATATTGTTACTTGGAAATAAAATACTATTGTGTAATAATTTGCAGCGTTTTGTAATGAAGGGACTAGAAGAAGATACTGACCTGAAGTTGTCGGGCTTCTTGATGGTGAGGAGGGACTGGACGAAGAGGGCCCCGTGGAGCAGGCAGGCTGCGGCCCAGAGGACGAGCAGTGGGGCCGCCAGCTGGGGGCTCGGGCCCAGGGCACGCAGTGGGGACCCCTCAGCCCACCCGCTGCTCCGGTAGCCGCTGAATCCTCTGCTGGTGTGGATACTGGCGCCTAGTGGGCAAGCGAGTAGTCTATTAGCTGTACAGTCTAAGGGTATTACTTAAGCGCTATATATAAAAACTACAGGTCAAAACGTTTGAGACCACCTATGGTTTACACCAATAAATCATGACTAACATACATGAACACCTGATTAAAATGTAATTGTCTTATTATTATTTGTATTTATAAACAAATTTGCTAATTATGTGTAAGAAAGATTTGTCAATATCGTAAATAACATGAAATAATTTGATAAAATATAATTATTACTAAGACTTCTAACGTAATTAAAAAAAAAAAAATCTGGTGCGGGCAACACACGACTTTCACATACTCCGACTGTTAAAATCAATTTAAAAACTATTTAATATACTTCAATTTGAAAAATATTCTATGATAAATTTAATAAAACGTGAAAGTGATCAGCTGGAACCAAGCTATCGAAAAAACTTTTAAAATATTTTATTAAAGTTCATTTTGAAATTTGAGCCGGTTGCAGATTGTATGAGGAGCTTGCTGTGGTGGTTTTCTTTGAAGTATAGGATCCGGCATTCTCTATTATTAAGACTAAAAGCTTCAGCTCTTTACAATATTATACCGTTCAAACCGCTTGTGGCTTTGCCAGATTTAGCTATGAAGCATAGCAAAATCGAAATGGCAAATGTATATGAACCCAAACCTCCTGACATATTTAAAAATTACAAGCCGAAGAATTAGCTATAGGTGAAGAAATATTTAGAAATGGAATTTCTTGAAGACGGAAGATATTTTAAAGAGTTCAGTCCCTTCAAAGTTTACAAATATGTAAAAAGTTATACTCTGCATACGAATGTAAAATTTACTAAAGCTGGTAAACTTCTTTTAGAAGTTAATGAATCTGAATTGAAAGAAGAACTAAGCAACGAGGGTTCTTGAAGTGAAACGAATCTCCCGTAAACATGGTGAATACAAAGCGCCTACATCGTCTTTAATTCTGACATTTGAATAGCCAGAACTTTCTGGTAATATTAAGCTAGAGTCCATTAACCTTAAAGTAAGACCATGTATTCCGCACCTAATTGAATGCTTTAAATGCTTTGCTTTCAATATACCTGTACCAATGTCAAAAAAGTGTTTATGGACAGTGTAGTCCACCCCAAACATGCTGAAACCTGTAGCAGTGCGACCAAATGTACTAACTGTCCAGAATCACACCCTGCACGGTCTCGATCCTGCCCGTTATTTTTAAAAGGGAATTCAAAAAATAAAAGTTATTCACCGAGTCCCATTTACAGGTGCTCGAAAGATGGAAGAGGAAACAGACCGTGAATTCATTTTCGTTATAAACATATTACTGATCAACAATATAATTACATTATATTGTTGATCAGTAATATGTTTATTTCCTATCCGTCACTTTATATTACCTTTTATAACTTTTTATATCAGACAGTATTTTTTCTACAATCTTTCTCTATTACTGTTCTCACTATCCATAAATTACATAAAAAAATAGTTTTGCTCTTCTATCCTTTAGTTGGTCTTCTAACTCGTCCAACTTGTATATTTAGCCGTCATTAAGATGATATGTATATTTTTTTTAAATGTACCAAATTGAAGGTATCTTAGGAGAAGAAAATTTAAAATATCGCCAGTAAAGCCCTGTCAAACTTTCTTTCTTGTGCACATCAAGAATATTCATCAATGTTCTGATGAAAAATATAGACAACACCAAAACCAACCAAAATCCGATATTCTTCCCTAACCGTTGAGAATCGGAATATGAATCATATAAAATTTTTTGTTCAAGTTAAGGTCTAGTATTTATTATCACAGTATTATAAGACATTTGTTAGACACCCTGTAAATATACATGTACGTGTATACATACATACTCTTCTTGACTTCGATGGTGGTTGTATCTCAATTATTTTTTCTATTAACGCAAAACTAAGATATAATAAAATACGATAAAATATTATAGCACAGTTATAAAACCACAAAAACATTTTATTGCAAAATGCATTGGCACAAGCAGAAATGGGGAAGTGGAAGAAACGGAAAATAAATTATATTAATTTTGGTAATTTTGATCAATACTCTGATAATCAGTTTTACTTTTTTTTTTGGTCTTCCTATGTTCCATCACATTCCTTTCTTCCTCTATATGGTCCTCAGCAGAATAACTTTCTTGCAACAAAACTCAAGAGGAAGTTTTCCCTACAAGACTAATTAACGCAGGAGCTCACGAAAGTCCTGACCCAGCTCAGTAATTGTAGTCCTTCTTGACATTACTTCAGAGTACACCCGTAAGACTTGCATTAGCCAGCCGTTTCGCCGGGGATATTACTTTAAACATCTAAGTAGAGGTGGAATATACAGGAAGGTACAGTTGTCATTATGTCGGAACTCACTGAGTGAATTAAGCAGTAGCTGTGTGTGTGCTCAACTTTCACTAATGTCTAAAACCTGTAAAAAAAAGTAAAAAAAAAAGCGGTATCGAGCGCCTTTTTTGGTATTCAGTTGCTCTAAGATAGCCCCCTATTTAAGGCTTCGCTACACTGCGAGAGAACAGGTAGGTGACAATTGAGACGTTGATTTCCAAAAGGTACTATATCCATTCAAAGAAATTTTACAGGAAGCGCGAAAATCTCTCATTACTATATTATTAAACTAGCTAATTTAGGTCTTTTTGCCTTAAAATTTAGAATTAGTTTTTTACTATAATAATAACATCATATTAAAGTTATGAACTGTTTTTTTTTAGAATGATTTGGAAGGAAAATAAATGCGTAATTAGTACTTTTAAGAAATGACCGCATTTCTAAATCGCGTTTTTTAAGGACATGAGAATTCATTAGATAACATAAAATAGAATATTTAGATAAAACTAAATGATGAGAATACAAATATAAAAAAAAATCAATTTCGTAAAAAATGTCCTTTAGTACCTTTTGGAAATCGTCTCAATTGGTGAGATTTAGTGATAGTGAATTATCATACACTCTCAAATACTTTTATCGAATAATTGCTCAATTACCGTATTTTATATAAAACTTCCGTGTGTGGGTGTGTGCATATGGTAAGTCCACCACGAAAACGAAAAAGTGTACGAAACTGAAATCTCATTATTGAGATAACTATACACCCGAGATGTTATAGCAACTTTTTCACTAAAATCAGATGACCATGTATTTTGCATCTTTCTACGATATAAAAAAAACAAAAACAAAAAAACGGCTATAACGATTTTGATTAAACTCACAATATCGATGTAATATTTTGTGGGCTTAATTTTAGTTTCGTTCTGAACGAAATAGTCTGGCAGGGCTCAAATGGCGTATTTTTATATTTTCTTCTATTGAAAGTACCTAAATCTGTTGATTCCAAAAATTAGCAATGACAAATAACGGCTTGTGTACACGTTGGATGAATTTGATGACTAACTAAAGTATAAAAGATTAAACGTATTTTTAAATATATTTCTATATATATTTATTATATTAAGAATATAGACGTATGATATTACGGTAGAATAAGAAAGGTTTTTGAAAAAAAATGTTATCTTTCACACAAAATTGGATACGTCAATGGAGAGTAAAGAAAAACCATTAAAACTAATTGATTGTAGTAGATAATATAATAGATTATTCAATAAAACACATGTTTTTATAGAAACTCAATTTAATTAATTCTTTAACAATTTATTTTCAGCTTTAAATGTATTTAAAACTTATTACATTTTTTTTAACAACGGAGGTATGTGAAAGTCATATGTTGCGCGCCCCAGAATTTCTTAAAATGGAGTTTCTACATTAAAAAAGACACGTTTTCATGAGGTTTATGTTACACTGTTTTGTTTTGATATGCGTAGCGCGGCCTTGATTCGAAAAGGGAGCAATCTTCGAACAACTTTTCGACAAAAAAGGCAGTATATATATATATATATATATATATATATATATATATATATATATATATATATATATATATATATATATATATATATATATAGGCAGTAGTGACAACGACAATTTTTCACAAGTTTTAGACGCTAGCCAACTTTCCGCCAGCAACAGGACCGCGTCCTAAGGGCGTCCAATTTATCTTGCAAAGGGTGATTGCATTCACGGCGGCCCTTGAGGTGGATAATTAGGGACAGGTGAGCAGATAAGGTGTATTAATTATTTTCTGCACTGATTGCCTTACGTAATTAGGAACCTTACGTAACCCTAAAGCGCAGTGACACGGAAGGTCTTTAAAACGTCTTTATCTCCTCTTTACTGCAATATCCCTTTAATACCCTCTCAATTCATAGTTTATGCTAGATTATAAACGAAATAAAATATAAAGATCTAGTGCGAGAAGCACAAGATTTTCACTTACTTCAGTTGTTAAAATCAATTCAAGAACAACTAAATGACGTGATAAAAAAAAATCTGGTGCGCAACTACAAACAACTTTCACTTACCTCCATTTTTAAAATCAATGAAAGAATTTTCAAATACAGTTAGAGATAAAAATACGTGAAACTATTAAGGAATTAATTAAATTGAATTCCTATAGAAACATGTATTTTATTAAAAAATCTATCATATTATTATCTAAAATAATCACTTACTTTTATCGTCTTTTCATCACTCTCGATTGTCTTTTAAGAGCTTGTGTATGAGATGATATTTTTTCTAAAATCTTTAGCTTTCCAACGGTATATTATACATGTATATTACTGTTCTTAAGTTAAAAAACAAAAATTTCATTAAAAAAGTATTTTTTTCAGTTTTTTAGTTGGGTATCGAATTCATTCAATTTATATAGTTACCTGTTTTTCATCAATAGTAACAACATTATAAAGTTATTTTTATGGTATCAACAAAATTAAAGCTAATTTAGAGAAATATGGTATGAATGATTTATTATCTCTAATACTCATTGCCCAGAAGTGCAGATTGTATTATCTCTTAATAAAACAAATTTAAAAATTTAGAGAAAGAAAATTTAAAATATCGGCATTTAAGCCCTGTCAGAACCATTTTAATCAGAATGAAACCTCCATGATATTAAAGCCCATTAAATTTTACATCAATATAGCGAGTTTAATCAAAATCGTCGGAACCGTTTTCGAGAAAATCGAAAAAGGTGCTAAATGCATAGTATAAAGTGGCTCTTCTGGTCAGCTCATTTTGATAAAAAGGTTTTGTAACGTCTTGGGCGTATATTAGTCTAAATATTAAATTTCATTTCATAGGACTTACTGTATCCGCCCGGGAGTTATCACACACACAGACCTTTTTGCGGGACTTAGTTATTTGGTTTCAAAGGATCCTAAAATGTGTATTTCCGTTGAAAACTGGAATTCGAAAATTTTCACGATCGCAATATTTTCCCCAACTATATATAGTAAGCGAAAGTAAAAAGGACTAAAAAATTATATTAAGCTTCGTTGGAAACATAAATATATTTAATAACATCATTTTAATTTTATGTACAATAATCAGTTAAATTTATGGCCTATTAGTCATTTTACATTACCTTTGTATAAAAGACTAGTGAACCCGCTCTATGTAGGAAAAATAATCAAAGGTGAGTCCTTATCTTTTTATACTTTTATCTCAATAAAAGTCTCGTATTTTATTCATTTTCGAGAACTTTTTTAACCTCTTCTTCATTATTTTGGTAATAAGTAGTGGGGTCAAAAAATACAAAGCATGTCCGTCTCTCATTGTTAGTTTTCGTTCTTATTTAATATATACAAAATTACAAGATTTGGAAAGATTTTCCTAACACATCCGCATTCCAATACTTGAGTGAATTCCAAAAAATTAAAGAAAAATATACCAAAAGTATCTGTATTTATACCGATGGCTCCAAATTGAACGGTACAGTAGGTTGTTCTTTGTTACAGATTCTATAACCTCTAAATATAAATTAATTAACACGGCAGGTAACTTTACTGCTGAAAGCTACGCTATAAGTGCAGCGCTTCATCTAATCATGCAGCGTGATGACAACAATTTTCTAATCTTGACGGATTCTCTTTCCCCTATAAAGGCATTAAGTGATATCTATGCAAATATTTAATAATCAAAAAATGCCAAGCATATTCAACAATGGTTAATAATCAAAATAAAAAAATATCAATAGTTTGGATCACATCACACATTGGCATCAAAGGAAATGAGGAAGCGGACAGAGCAGCGAGGGATGCGGCAATGTCCACATTGGAGGAAATCAATATTCATACCCCATCTGATCTTACTAATCACCTAAAATATTAGCTAGGAAGATGTGGGAAGAGACTTGGGAATCAGTCGAGGAAAACAATAAATTGAAAAGCATAAAAAATGAAATAAAAGCATGGAAAAGCTCAACCCGAGATTCGAGGAAAGAAGTTGTTATCGCGCGATTGAGGATAGGCCACTCACGCCTCACTCATGGCTATTTAATAAAAAGGGAAACCCCTCCACAATGCACCATCTGCAATGTTCAACTCACTATCGCACACCTATTAGTTGACTGCCCCCAGTACACCACTTCCTTTCAAAATCTTGGTATTGAAAGAAGGCTAGACACGTTATTAGGAGATGATCCCTCAACGTTAACAAAACTAATAGACTTACTGAAAAATAACGGTTTGTTTTACAAAATTTGAGCAACAAAAAAAAAAATAAGAGAAATACAATAGATAATCATTTTAACCATTCATAGGGAACAATTCCACCAAATTTGAAGCTAAGCACCCAGCACAGGAATAAAACAGGACACCCTCTTCTGGAAAACATCTTTCAGAAAATCAAGATTTGAAGAAGTGGACTAAGAACTGGACATGGAGCTCCAGGAGTTCACGCCAGGTTACCGGATGAGACACTGAACCTCTAATAATAACATGTAAGAATCCTGTGTCACTAAATATATTGTAACAACATGCCTCTGACCCTAATACATTCTGTAACAACATGCCTCTGACCCTAATACATTTTGTAACAACATGCCTCTGACCCTAATACATTCTGTAACAACATGCCTCTGACACTAAAACATATTGTAACAACATGCCAATGATCAAAACACAATATAACCTCCACTGTGAACAAAACAAATGATCAAACAAACAGGACACTTATGACCTTAGCTGTTGAGTGTCCGTAAAATATATAACCTAACCTAACGCATGTTTTCCGCCTTGAAGCTCACTTAAACGTATTGTCCAATAAGATATTATCAGACAATAATTCGGGGTAGGCTAAAAAGGAGATTGATGTGGGACCTACTGACCTGAAAATATAGTTATGCTTAATGGCAGGAGGATGCACAACTGGGTGCTGTCTCCCTCTTGCCTGCCCACGCGATGTTTTCATTTTTTTTTTATTTTAGCACATTTGCTTATTGTAATTTGTTTACAGCTGTGAATAAAATGTTGAGCGAAAAAAAAAGTATATATTCAGAAAATTATATAGAATAATAATAATAATAATAATAGGCTTACCTAACGGTTCGTTGGCGATACCACCAAATTCCGCCTACACAGACTTGTCCAATGTTCACCGTTCAAACCCAAGCCACCGAGATCAGCCTTAACGCAATCCTCCCATCGACGCTTCGGCCTACCTTTCGGACGCTTACCAGTCGGATCAGCGAATGCCCACTTTCTAGGAATCCGTTTCTCACCGAGCCCAACTACTTTACTCGCACATTTGAGTCTACGCGATGCTATCAGCTCAATTATATACAAGTTCCGCAATTCCGCGTTGTGCAACCTTCTAAACTCCCCAGTAGACTCATCCTTCTTCGGAACAAATATTTTACGCAGTACCTTATTTCCGAAAACTTAAGCCGTTTTTCATCCTTCAAAGTAAGCGGTCACGTTTCACATCCGTAAAGAACCGTCCGAAGAATAATAGTTTTATAAATTCTAACCTTTGAGTTTTGTGGCAACACTGGTTACGAGTAACTTTCCGTGGCAACACTGGTACCTCCCAGTAACCTTCCAATATTATTATATTGTATTATTAATTCAAATATAAGTGTGTGTCATTAGTTTCTGTGCATTCTTATTTATGAAATATCCATTCATTCAATAGCTTTCCAGATATAACAAGATACACATTAAGTTTTTAGATAGAAGCCGCGAACTAAGTAATTTAGCAACTGAATAATAAAAGGCATTTCCCACCTTTAACCGGGACTTTATTTCTTCCTGGATTTCATTTTTTCTTGTTATCATTGAACCTAAATACTTGAATTTTTCTACGTATTCAAAAGTATGCCCATCAAATATTACCAAGATCGCCATCGTTTCTGCTACTAATCATATATATCGTCTTAGCGGTATTTGATTCAAGTCCTAAAAGTATATAGAATAACTGGTCAAAATATCATGAAAATCAACTAAGTCGAATTTTAAAAAATTAATTATTTTAATAGAAATTCTGAGTAAACTTTTAAAATATTCTCTGAGCAAAATAAGTAAAGTTGTATATGTAGGCGTCAGATATATTAAAACATAATACCTCAAGGACACATACATTTTTTTTATTCTGTTCTATTCTACAATAAAAAATAAAATAACTCTATTTCAGTATAGGTGATTTCATTTCTTCATTGGAGTGATGTTGACTATAGCAGATTTAGCGTAGAATGGATTGAGTGCCATCTGCCAACTATTCCCTATTCCTTTTTGCTCTAAGAGAGTGCTCCTAAATATTTCAGGACCTAGGCGTCTCGATCCAGTCTCAGTCATCTCTTAATAATATAGATTATTTACATTTGAGGAATCTCTAACGTATTTAATTGATTCGTTGATTGGAAACCTGTGTTAAATCGAATTGCCATAGTGACTTAAATAGAACGTTATTCTTTAAATTGATGTTAATCAAATAAATCAATAAAAATAAGTTTCATTTCAATTACTATAGTCTAAACCAAAATCAGATCAGACTTCGAACGAAATCCTCCCACCTACGCCTTGGCCTGCTTGGACTCTTAATAGTCGGTTCAGCACATTTCAAGTTTTAAAGAATTCGTTTTTCACTAAGCTTAAAAAAACGTTACATGTCCATCTGGGGTGCCACGATGCTACGATCTCAGTAATACAAAAGAGATACAAACTCCGTAATTCCACGTTGTGTAACCCTCTAAATTCTCCTGTAGCTCCATCCCTGTTTATACCGAGAACTTTACGTTACACCTTATCCTGAAAAATGTAGATGTCATCTCTTCTTCAAAGATGATGACTATATTCGACTATCGGGAGAATACTATTTTTATATATTTTGAGCAAAAAATAAAAAATAACTGTAACTCTACAACCCCTGAAGGGTCTTAAGTTCAGTAATTATATAGATCAGTTACTGTATAAATGACTGGGCATTGAGTGATTGGGCCGATATCACACTCAGCCGCTGTGTTTTTTCCTATTTAAGGGTACCCAATTTTTTAGAGGCTGAGTCAGCCCAAGGAGGGTCTCTAAACCCTTTGATTACCATAAGAGTCAGAAAATATTCTATTCAGATTACATACCGGTTTGAAATTTGAGTTGCAAAATGATAACAGCTAAAGATATTGAAATCCATATTAAAGACCACGAATAATCTTATTATTCTTATCCTCTCTAACGAAATACTCTCTGAGGAAATTATTTAAATTTCCAGGTCTTAACTTAAAAATTAATTAATTTCAAGGACAATCCATAAGGAAAACATATTGTTCACTGAGATACAATTTTTTTTTTTACCTCTATAAACTAACAAAAGATGTTTATTATAAGAAATAATCTATACATTTTATGATTTATCTGAATAAGTACCTAATTAAATATGTGTGGTTTCTAAGTGATCAAACTCTAAGGAAAAATTCACGAGTTTTTATGGCAATCTAATCAGGTAATTGCAGTGACGATTTATATATAATTATTATTCAGTGGAATTTTCCTTGAAATTAGTAAACAAAATTTCTTAAGAAAAAACAAAACATTTAAAATAAAAAACACAACTAATATTTGTTACCATTTCATTTGAAATGTCAAAACTATAAGAAAAAACGCAGCTGAACAAGGAAATTGTAGAAGAAACGAAAATTAATAAATAGCACTGACTTTCACAAACAATTGGATTTAACGTCAAAACTCCTCTATTTTATTCAACACTTATTCCGTAGGGAAAAGTTGGGAAAATAAAACAGTGTAGTTTAAGTGGCAATAAAATGCTTGTTGGAAATATTAGAACTAATTTTATTTAAATATACTAAGAGGGGTTTTTCTTTTGATCTTTAATAAAAGAAATAAAATTTCTTCCCTACAATATTTTTATATTACATGTTAACGATTTAAGTTGTATTACAATCTGTCCTAATTAGGACATTTATAATAGTGATCAAGAACAGTATTTATAAAACAATATACATTTAAGAATCAATAAAATATTTACAAAAGTCTAGAAATAACTCATATTACATATTGAGACCTACAAAAAATTGTATTTAAAACGCAGTAAATACCATTATTAAATTTCAATCAAATTGTAATTTTATTACAAGAATTAATTTATTATCAATATTATTATGGCCAGTGCCTGTGTATTAAGCTAGTCTACCATACCAATGGTTGCAAATTCAAATCTCAGTCTTTGATGGACTTTTTCATGCTTATAATTAAATTGGTATTCACTCACAACCTCGCAGCAGGTATGAGATCCGTCAGGCAACTGGTGACAACTCGTTGTGGAATTCCAGAAAACTATATCTCGCGGATTATAAGAACTATAAAATACAAAACAAAATAATTGGTGTGCGGAACAAACGACTTTCACTTACCTCCGTTGTCAAAATCAACCAGAATTTTTAAAAAAAGTTAGCAAATGAAATCGAGTTTCGATAAAAACATGTTTCAGATTAAATAATCCAGCAATAGAAATAATTATAAACAATGATAGCTTAAGTTTATGCCTTTTTCGTCTTTCTCCATTACGTTTTACAGCTTTGTTTATAAAATACAATTTTTTTTTTTAAGATTTAGTTTCTAAAGGTATATTATTCTTGTATTCAGAAAAAAAAAATCTAAAATATATTTTTATTGTATTCTCCTATAGTTAGTCATTATCAAATTTGTTCGACATGCATATTTAAAAATTTTTTCCCAATAATAAAAAATAATATGTTTCATTTTTTCTTATTTTCATAATTAAAGGTTCTTTAGGGGAAGAAAATTTAAAATATCGGTATTTAAGCCCTATCAGACTATTTTAATCAGAATAAAACCAACACGATACTAAAGCCTGTTAAAGTTGACATCGATATAGCAAGTTTAATCAATCAATAGCGTTAGAGCGGTTTCTGAGGAAATCTTAAAATGGATCAAAATGTTTTTTTTTATTGTAGCACGTTTTCAGTTGTATACAACTTATCGTTTCCAAGCTAGACTTACCACACACACATACTTTTTATCGCGACTTAGTGGTTTTCGCCCACGGGACCCTAAAACGCGTATTTCCGTTGAAAACTATAATTCGACAATTTTCGCGATTGCACGACTTTCCCTTATTAAATATTTCATATATACGTAAGTGAAAAGAATCGGGCCGTCATATATTTCACTACTTTAGGAGATTCTAAAAGATAGTATTTTTAAAAAGAAAAAAGAAAGGGGATAGAGGTGACGAAGGGAATTCCATCTACAAAAATAAGTCACTCGTGTTCCAGCCACAAAAAGAGGCAGTCGTATTTAAGAAACAGAGAAGTGGAAGACCTTCCACGGAGGCCTTCAGAGATCCTACAGAAGTCAGATGCGGGAGGACGAAGACTAAGACGAAATCCAATTTCGTCAGCCGACTAAAATTTCATATAGCTTACACACCTTTCTGATCCCTTGGCACACTCCCTATCTAGTTCCAAACATCCATATAAATTACTTAGCTCGCGGCTTCTGTCTAAAAACTTAAAAGTTAGAATTTATAAAACTATTATTCTTCCGACGGTTCTGTACGGATGTGAAACGTGGCCGCTTACTTAGAAGTATGAACAACGGCTTAAGGTTTTCGAAAATAAGGTACTGCGTAAAATATTTGGTCCGAAGAGAGATGAGACCCCTGGGGAGTTTAGAAGGTTGCACAACGCGGAATTGCGGAGCTTGTACCCTGTGAATATAATCGAGTTGATAGCATAGAAAACTCAAATGGGTGAGTAACATTGTTAAACTCAGTGAGGAACGGATTCTGAGAAAGGTGGTGTGCGTCCGAAAGGTAAGCCGAAGCGTCGATGGGAGGATTGCGTTAAGGCTGATCTCGGGGGGCTTGGGCTTGAACGGTGAAATTGGACGAGTCTGAGTAGACGGAATTACCTTCGGGTTCGGTAAGCCTATCATTAATTAATTAATTAATCATCATTTTTTTATATACATATATCTCTTTTCTTCTTTATTTAGTCTTTATTAATTATTCTTGTAATTTATTTTATTTATTTATTTATATTTTTATTTTATTTTATTTTTTCATTTACGATGTACATACGGGATGAATGATTTCTTTAAGCTGTAATACTCATTGCTCCAGTAAGTGGCAGATTGTATTATCTCTTAATAAATAAAAAAAAAAAAGTTTCATAATGTAACTTATTGTGATATTTTATGGTAAAGTAGTAATAGCAAGTCCTTCAATATTCTCATTTATAGTCCAAGACATTATATAAATAGAGTAAGTTTAATATCAATGTATAAGTTATGTTTAATAATAATTGGTTTAATTAAAACCTTTTATATTACGACATCTTTGTCGTTTATCATTTATCATTCAAATAAAAATTTCAACCTTCACGATAAAATCAAAGGTAAAGCTTCTACAGTTGAGTAGTGCGATCTTCAGTATTTTATTTTATTCAAGCAATACATTGGATGGTGCAATTCTCGTCAATCTGAAGAGTTATTGATATATTTCCTTTTGCCCCAGCAAGGACCAAAGCATACATCCATGGACAGATTAAAGGAGTGGATTAAGGGATTGCTAAGGCCTTATCGGGGGGCGAGGGAGGAGATCTCTTGCAATTTATTGTGGCTCAAATCCTCCACCTATCCATCCTCTTCCTTAACGGGCCACCAAATTCTTCTTCGTTATCTTCTTCCCCCTTCTTCCATTCTTCCTCGTGTTAGGTCTCCGAGATTGCTCCTGCCCAGAGGTATCGTATTCTTTTAGTTGCTCTCTTTATCAGATTGTTTAAACCTAATAAAGAAACCGAACTCAAACACTTAAATAAAACGGAGAAAAAAATGTAATTTCATTATTCTTTTATTTTGACTTTACTTACAACTCGTGTATTTTAGAAACCTTTTACTATCTGTAAAGATATTGAACGCTAATGGTTCTTGTATTAGCTGAAAAAATAATTCTGAAAATCTTAATAAATTTTATTGGAAACATTTGGTTTTAATTTATTGTTAATGTTGTAGAGGGCATATATGTAGGACTAAAATTGTGTCGGTCAAATGCGATTTATCAGTAATATGCTGGTTTTAAGATTTGACATCATATTGTTTAACATTAATTAAGGTAAAAACCAAAAATATGCCTCATGCCACAAAACATGCTACAAATTATTCACAGAAAATATATTTTAATTACTATAATAATATACATATTTTAAGTTATAATTTTATATTTTTCGCTTTTAAACTATAATTATTTTTAAATCATAACGGAGATCATAATCAGAAACGGAGTAGAGCTTTGGGGCTCTACTAAACTATCAAATTCTTCCCGTATCCAATCCCTACAATCAAAAATCCATCGTAAAATCCTCAATGATCCTTATTTTGTAACTAATAAACTGATCCACAAAGACCTTAATATTCCGTGTGTTGCTGATTTGGCCCGATCTAGATACCATTACTTTCATGACAAACTCCATTCTTACCCTTATCCTCTAGTTTCAATCCTTTCTTCCCCTTCAATTCTCGACAATCCTCCGAGGCGTCTGAAAAGGAGATGCCCCGAGACCTTCTAGTTTAGAATAGTTACAGGAGTGTTACCATTGGGTCTTTTTCATGTCATTTTTCTTATATCATATTTACTTGATGTATTTTTTTTAGTACAGTTGTAAATTTCAATAAATTATTTTAAAAAAAAATCATCTTCATGAATTCGTAATTAAGGAAATTATTAACGCAGAAACCTCTATAAAATGAAAAGTCATTTCTTCCGATTTTTTTAAAAAACATTTATTGATATTTACAACTGTACTTATAATAAATATAACACGCAAATGGACTAATTACACTTTCAAATTTAATGCTCCCATATAAAATAAATTTGTCAAATAAAATGAATGTATTAAAGCAGTAACTTAAAAAATTAATTTAAATATCCGGAGACGTATGGGAATACATTTTCACTATCACTAAAATTAAATTTTTCGGGATTCGTTCATTTGCGAGCCTAACAATTTAACAGGCGTATTTGCGTTTCAGTAATGCCATCAACTTGGCAGGGTACATGCTACGTAATTTCGCGTTGTGTAACATTCTAAATTCCACAGCGAGTTAATCTCTCTTTGGATCATAAATTTTACAATTCTAGAAAACGTTTAGAAGTTGTTCATACTTCAAAGTTAGGTACCACGTTTCAACCCGTTTGAACGTTGAGAGAATAACAATTTTTCATTCATTTTATTATCAGCAATAATTCAAATAAATTATTCATTTTTAACAATTCAAAATAAAACAAAAAAAAATTGTAGTGTGGATAAAAACGAGAAAAGAAAAGTGCCTCTAAAACATTAGAGTAGAATATATTTAACAAAATACAGTTACTGGCTCGCTCGGTAGTTACATCTTCAATCTAAATAAATCAACACTTTTTTTTCCAACGTTCCAAGAAGCGCTATCTGGTAGTGGGAAGGGGTTTCCTATTGGGGTCACAACATTAGCATAGGACAATGTTCCGCGGTTTGCTTTCTAGCTCACCCAAAGTGGGCTGTTAAAAAAAAGAAGAAACAACATTTTTTAATATTATTTATATTAAGCTTTGAATAAAATTGGAGGCTGATTTATACTTCACCACTATTTTATTAAAAATAAATGCACGACGTTTCGGCTAAATGCCATCTTCAGATGCAAAGCAACTAATTTATCTAGTGTGAGTGGATGCCTATAACCTATTTAGAATTGAGGCTTCTGGTTGTAGGCATCCACTCACACTGGATAAATTAGTTGCTTTGCATCTGAAGATGGCATTTAGCCGAAACGTCGTGCATTTATTTTTAATAAAATAGTGGTGAAGTATAAATCAGCCTCCAATTTTATTCAAATCTTAATATAAATAATATTAAAAAATATTTTTTCTTCTTTTTTTAACAGCTCACTTTGGGTGAGCTAGTGGATGCCTACAACCAGAAGCCTCAATTCTAAATAGGTTATAGGCATCCACTCACACTAGATAAATTAGTTGCTTTGCATCTGAAGATGGCATTTAGCCGAAACGTCGTGCATTTATTTTTAATAAAATAGTGGTGAAGTATAAATCAGCCTCCAATTTTATTCACATAATTTGACCTTCACCTTAAAGAATCTAAACCTTATATTAAGCTTATTTATAATGTGCGAATAAAAGCAACAAACAGATACGAATAAATTTTACTACATTAAGGTGAAATTAAAAAAAAAAAAAGTTCTATCTTAGTACGAGCAAACCTGATCACTTCTTAAAGTATTTAGGAACAGCACTAAGTCATAAAAATTGAACTTAGTTGATTTGAACAAATAATTGTTAAGTGATGATCATAGACTTAGATTTCTGCGGGCAAACTTAATGAAAACTTAGTTTCTTTTAATGTAGAAATTCGATCAGAAGCTACAAGGTTCAACCCTCCAACTATAACAATAGTCTGTAATGAGGTTGAGAGAAAAACGCTGAGATATCACGAATCGTGCTTTTCCCTCCCCCACTAGACAACCTTGGATAATTGTTAATATGGCATAAAACAATGCATGAGTTAATTTTATTGATCTGTTTGTGTTCGATTTAAATTGTATACATTAATTAATTTTATTTATTTTTTATATTTTATATATTTTTTTCTTTAAATGTTACTCTAGTGGGATCTATTATATTTTTACTTTACTTTTAGTTTCTGAAAAAATATATGTGAATGTAGTCAATCACCATTATCGTTTTGAGAAATATTGTTATATAAGTATTTCCATTAAAAAATCTGGTGCGGACAACACACGACTTTCACTGACCTCCATTTTTAAAACCAATGAAAAAATTTTCAAATACAGTTAGAGATAAAAATACGTGAAACTATTAAAGAATTAATTAAGTTGAATCTGTATAGAAACATGTGTTTTATTAAAAAATCTATAATATTATTATCTAAAATAATCAGTTAGTTTTATCTTATTTTCATCACTCTCTATTAACTTTTAAAAGCTTGAGTATAAGATAATATTTTTTCTAAAATCTTTAGCTTTCCAACGGTATATCATACATGTATATTACTGCTCGTATGTTCAAAAACAAAAAATTGCATTAAAAAAATATGTTTTTCTGTTTTCTCCTTTAGTTGGGTATCGAATTCATTCAATTTATATATTCACCTGTTTTTCATCAGTGGCAAGAAGATAATATAGTTATTTTTATAGAAAACAACAAAATTACAGGCACTTTAGAGAATAAAAATTAAAAATATCGGCATTTAAGCCCTGTCAGACCATTTTAATCAGAATGAAACCTACATGATATTAAAGCTCATTAAATTTTACTTCGATATAGCGAGTTTTATCAAAATCGTCAGAACCGTTTTCGAGAAAAACTAAAAAAGGTGCAAACTGCCTGGTATGAAGTGGCTCTTCTGATAAGCTCATTTTGATGAAAAAGGTTTTGTAACGTCTCACGCGTATATTTGTCTTAAATACGAAATTTCAGTTTCATACGACTTGCCGTTTCCGCCCGGGAGTTACCACACACATACAGACCTTTTTGCGGGACTTGGTTATTTGGACTCAGGAGACCCTAAAATGTGTATTTCCGTTGAAAACTGGAACACGAAAATTTTCACGATCGCAATACTTTCCCTTATTATATATAGTAAGTAAAATTAAAAAGTTAAAGATCTTACAGCTTCTTGTTTAAAAGTTTCAATGAGATTGACTCGTCAACCAATGTAATTTTTAATAATTTATTAATGTTTAAATGCATCTACCCACTAAGGGTCATTAGCATATTACAATACATACATGATATGGTCAATATAACATTAGTTTTGTTGTTTTTTTCTTTAACATTGTTAATAAACTATATATGATTATACACTCAAATTTTTTTAAAAACTTGAATAACCTTTTAACACTGTCCTCACTGTCACCAAGAGCAACGTCCAGCCTGTTACTTATCTTGCAGCTCCTTCTTACTTTGCTGAATGCCTCGCAGTCCATTATGACGTGCTCCACTATCAGCGGACACTTGCAAGTCCTGCAGGTCGGAGGGTAGAGTCCCTTCAGGAGGTAAGCATGGGTAATGGCGGTATGGCCGCAGCGTAGTCTGGCTAGGACGAATTCTTCACGGCGGTTTCTTCTCTCAGAAGTTTTCCAAGCCTCTGGGCTGTCTTTAATTTTTCCCCAATTTTTCGGCTTTTCCTCTCCACTCCTTAGTCCACAATTTGTAAATAGTTTCCTTCACATATGCACGCCAGTCCAATCCTATTAATGCAAACAACATCCGTAGGACCCGTACCAGCAGCATTTGCAGCTTGATCAGCTTCTTCATTTTTCTTAATGGCGGAATGAGAAGGAACCCATAAGAATTTGATTTTTTTGCCTGAATGAGTACATTCTCTTTCCAGAAGCTGTATGTTCATTAGTAAGGCATCTTTCGAGTTGTTTTTTCTAATGACTGGATTGAACTGAGAGAATCTGTTACGATCAAGTGGTAATCATGATGTTTTGAAATAAGCGTCAGGGTTTTCCATATTTTCCATACTGTTTGATGCGGGTAGTAAGTATTTGTAACAATTGGAGTCCATAATGATAGCACATCCAACTTTAGAGTTTGATTTGAAGGCGTCAGTAAACCAAAAACAATAATTCGAATAATATTCTTCTCGTTCTTTGTAGATTTGTAGATATACTTGGTGGGAGGTAATTTTTAATAATTACTCCCTTACACTTTAAAAATATTTGCGTCCTCTGTCTCCTAAAATTTTTATATTTACCTAAGTAAAAAGACAAGGCTACCTCCAATAGCCTTGAACCGTATATCTAGGACTTATCTCCCGGGCCAAATAAACCACATTTGGACTTAAGACACAATACCCAGTACCTGCATTACCGATAACAACACTAACTTGGACCGTTCTCTGTCGCCTTAAGACATTTTTTGGGATCTATGTATCCCTTGATATGTAAGTACCACCAGATGCTCAAGACTAATTACTCTTGTCGTAGGATTACTTGTGTCAAACTCTTAGAGGAAGACTTGGGAATATATGTATATAGTAACTCAAAACTCCCCAGCACAGTATATGTATGATATAGAAGTATTTTATACAATAAAAGTAATATCCAAGTATCTCTTCTGTTAGTGATTCCTTAACTGAAAAATTGATGATTCTCAATTCTCCCCTCGCACTAAGTTTCTCTCAAATTTCCAAGCATTTCCCTCTGAATATTTTCATATATATATACTAATATATGGTTCTATCTACTTATAGTTATATACTTATACATCTATTTATATATTGATTGTTTGCATATTTACTTATAGTAATTTTTGTTTTTATTGCAATGTTCATGTTATTTGGAGTTTATTATGAAAATGTAAATAGTATAAAAAACTACCTAAGCACTTGTTAATAGCTGAAATAAGTTAAATTAATGGATAAGTATAAAAAAGTTAAAAATGAGCCTTACTATAAATTAAATCTCTAAACACGTCACCGACTGAATGAGGTAATAGAGATGAATATCTTTTTATATCTTCCTTAGGAATGTTTCTTCCTCGAAGAATTATGTCAGCATTGTTACCATTACAATGCTTTAAAATTAAAATATTGATTATTAAAAGGCAAAAAAGAAGAAATTTTCCAAAAAAATTATTTTATCATTCACAGTCATCCCATTAGACCGCTACTTTATAGGTCCGCTGTCGTTCCATTAATCCCTTTGTTTATTTTTATCAGGTTCCATCTGACCCTGTTCGTTGTTCTCTTTTTTAATAAAAACAGGATTAAGGAAAAAAGCGCATATCGATTCCGGCTAGTATTACTTTATTACATGAATAATGCCTGTTTTTTACAAACAAAAACATGTATTAGTGTAAACAAACAAATTAGTGTAAACAAAGAAAGAGTGGGTTAATTCATGTTATTTAAAAACGAACCTTGCCTCATGATTTAAAAAAAAAATATCATGCGGTGAACAAACGAGGAAAGTAATTATCACGCGAAATAAACTTACAGAACACTTCCCTTTTAATTTGAAGGTTTATAAAGGTTATTCATACATTTTTTTTTTTTTTTTGAGATATATTACAATCTGTTTCAAAATGAACAATAATAATATTGATATGAGACCAAATGCATACTATATATACAGAAAATGATAATAATAGTCAAATTACATAAAATAGAAAATAAATAAATTCATATATAATATATACAATAAAATAATAATAAATAAAAAAACAAAACAACAACCTATAATTGAGATAAATAAAAAGTTGGCAAATAAATAAACATCATACAAACAATAATAACTATATATAATATATAAAACTGCTAAAGGGATCCCAGAACGCGCTTTTCCCTCCACTTGTGGAGAAAAATCGGAATCCAAGAGATCCCAGCGCCTCTAATTCAGCCGCGTTACTGGTCTGAGCCAGTGGAGACTGTACAATAAAATTAAATGTGAAAAATGAATATGAGACATTAATATGGCATTTGAATGAAGAACCCATTATCTTTGATAGCACTATATTTTTTTTACACCATTTGGCAATATTTATTCTTGTCGCCTCGGAGCATTATTGGGAATATATAGAAACTTTATTTGGGATTTAAATAAGTATATTTCATTCGTCTTATGCCTAAAAGAAATGGAGTATCGATTGCTTCATGGATAATTTTATTGGGGACAAAAATAAGGGAGATCTAGGATTTTGGTTTCCAAAGACTGGATTTTGGAGGAATCAGATAGTTTAGTAGAATCCCAAATCTGATTACAAAAGTAGGAAAAAAAGAGTTTTAAAAGTTGGTATTTGTACAAATTTAATGTAATTTCATGTCATTTATGAAAAGGAAAGTAATAATAACCTTAGCAAACCCTTCGGGTTCACAGTGCTGATACCACTAGCTTTTGCCTGTAAAAGTCAAATTTATGACTACCGTCCAAAAGCAAATCTCCCTTTTCTGATCCAATACAACCCTCCCACTTACGCCTCGGCCCGTCTCTTGAATGCATAGCGGTGAGTTCGGCGGATTTTTATAAATTCTTTCTTTACGAAGCTTAATAACTCTACAATACTACAACTTCATTTAAAACAGAGGGGTAACTCTGTTCCACGTTTTCTAGCCGTTATTAGGTGTTTAGAAGAAAAAAACTATGAATAATAGCGCTAGTTTAAAATTACATTGAAAAGGAGGTTTTAATTTTGTTTGCGTCTTTTCTTTTAAGATACAATTAAATTTTACTCCGATTGTGTGTTTTGTCATATTAGTCAGAATGAAGGAAATGGCAAACTGGATTGTACACATAAAAAACGGACAATATAAAAAACGAAATTCAGGAGTAAATCAGGTAGCGGTTATAGACGAAAAACGCGTGTTATTATTTAATAGCTAAACTACATAGTTCAAGGCTTCTGTTAAGATAATGTGAGGACTAGAGTATACGGTATTTTATCCGGTAGTATTTTATCCAGACGGTTCTGTGAAACGCGGTCGCGTTCTTCTTTGAAGGATGAACGAAGCTTCAACATTTTTGAGAATAAGATTTTACGTAAGAATTTCAGTCCCACGTAATTCCACTGAAGAATTCATAAAGCTACACAATGCGGAATTGCAGATCTTGTATCCTAGTATAAATGAAGTTGCGGTGTTGCGGGAGGATTGTTTTCAGGCTTGGGCTTGAACGGTGATCATTAGATGAATCTATCAGGGCAACATTTGCTGGTATCAGCATTGAACCTTTAGGTTCGCTAAGCCTATTATATATATATAAGTTATGCTTGGTTGAGACAAATGAATTAAAAAAAAGGAAAAGGTTAAGAAGAAACAACACTCACGGTTCCAGAAACAATACTGCTTTATTCATGAAAGTAATCCTCCTTTTATATGTTTTGGGATGTTGTTTACATCCCAAGATGGTATTAAGGCTAATACTACCCGACTCCTATCCTTAACTCCCACTCACCAGTTTACAAAGATACTCTCAATTTTTGGAAACTCACACCCAAAATGGAGAGAGTAGTCCTTAGCCTTGACACCTTACAAACTAACTGTACAATTACAATGATTATGTAATTACAACCTTACAAGCTAAAATGACTGAAAAAAAAGGAAAATAACAGACTAGCACTAAAAAACAAAAACACACTTGCATAGAAACTCAAAAAGAAAAGATAAAGAAAAAAAATATATATACCACAATAACACTGCTCAATACCTACACACTAACCAAATCAAAAGATACAAAAATAACATGAGGAACAAAGTTCATCAAAAACGGTGCACTGACATTCTCACCAAAACTGGTAGAAATACAAAAACATATATAATAAAAAAAATGTACAGAACTGCACAACGAGAAACGAGGAGGCGTGCAGAGGCGAGAGCAAGACAGGTCGCGGTGGCTAGCGCGGATCTACCATTGGAAGCTTAAGCTGTTCTATATGAACTGTGCGCCTCTTTTTAGGCTCCCGAAGACTATCGATCGTGACGAGATTATGCTCCCTGATCGCGGTCACCCTGAAAGGGCCTTCGTACCGGAGCAACTCCTTCCCCCGATTAGTGGTCAGTTTGCGATAGACGATAGTACCTATCTTGATGTCGCCCATCTGATCTCACGCAGTTTGAGATTTTCCCGCTCCACTCGCCTACATTTCTCCCGTTGTATCTTGTGCCGCACCTTGCCCCACACTTTACGTACCTCGACCCTATTGGCCACGATGTCCCTGACGCAACGCTCGTTCGCAGTGGTATCCATCCAGTCGCGACGCTGCCCATTCAACCCGAATAAAACCTCGTTCGGTGAAAACCCAGTGACGGAGTGGATGGAGTGGTTGTAGGCCACGATTGCCTTCCGCATAGCTACGACCGGCTCCAAACCCTTCTCGCCCTGAAACACACGGAGGTGATCGCTCAGAGTGCTATTGCAGCCTCTCAATGCTACCCCTACTTTTCGGATGACCCGGCGTTGTGAAATGCCACGCTATATCGAGACGCTTCGCTTCTTCCCGTAGCGCAACGTTATCGAATTCTCGTCCCCCGTCCGAGAAAATTCTCCCAGGTACGCCATAGAATTGCATCCAGACGTGAAGGGCCTCTAATACTGCTTCTGCGGACTTGTCCAGCACCTGATACCCCATGGCCACCTTGCTAAAGAGGTCTATAATGGTGACCCACTTGTAACCCCTCCAGGTGAAATTGTCGATTTGGAGGTCTTGGAGAGGCGCGTCCCCTGTAGGCGTCTCCTCCTGGATACCCCGCGGGGGGTGACGGTCGTATTTTGTGCGCAGACACACTTCGCACGCACCGATCGTGTCTTGAATGGTTTTTTTTCATCCCCCACCAAAAATACCTCCTACGCAACGCGTGTAATGTTTCATTCACACCACGGTGGTTGGTTTTACCCTGGTGGTACGCGAGTGTGACCTCCTTCTGCCGCTCCTCGTCCTGAAGCGTTTCCACGGAGTACCTACACCGGATAAACGACCGATCGACACCGATCCTCTCGCAGCGCCATATACGTCGAACCTTGTCCCAAATCGTAGCGTTCCCCACGTAAAGGTGGTGCACTTTCCCCGGTTCCGATGCATCCAGCAACGCCCTGCAAATTTGATCGTCGCGAACCCCCGGTTGAGACCAGATGATATTAATTTTGCACCGACCGTATGTGCGATATTCGATTTTAACCGTCCCTTCGGTTCGCGTTTTCCAGATGACCTGGCGACGCTTATCATTGATGATTTCATCCATTTCCTGTCGCCGCTGAGCTCCCGTCTCCCGGCGACTCCGCACCACCCGCTACTCCAGCACCACCAGCTTCTCCCTCGCCGTCTGGTGTCCACTCGCTCAAAAACTGCCTCACGTCGCGGGACGGCTCACCTTCCTCTACGGCATTGATCATAATCGCTCGGGACAGCCAGTCCGCCACGACGTTGTCCTTCCCAGGCTTATAGACAATCTCGAAGTTGAACTGACCCAAAAACTCCTTCCATCTCGCGACCCTTGCCGAGGACTCCTTTAGCTTCCCGACCCATTGCAGCGGCCGGTGATCGGTATGGACGCGGAACTTCCTCCCGAAAACGTAGGGCCTAAAATGCTCTATTGCCCACACCACACCCAGCAACTCCCGCTCCAAAGCACTATACCGGGTCTCCGCGTCTGTGAGGCGCCTGCTCGCATACGCCACGGGACGATTGCCCCCGTCATGATCTTGTGACAAGACCGCCCCCACCGCGTATTCGCTAGCATCGGTAGTAATGGTGAACGGCCTAGA
This sequence comes from Piezodorus guildinii, assembly GCA_023052935.1. Classification (NCBI taxonomy): domain Eukaryota; kingdom Metazoa; phylum Arthropoda; class Insecta; order Hemiptera; family Pentatomidae; genus Piezodorus; species Piezodorus guildinii. The sequence goes on along the minus strand of CM041293.1, from coordinate 33,786,152 downwards.
AAAGTCCGGAAACACCAGTACCGGTTCCGCCTGTAAACGATCCATGCACTTACGGATGTTATGTTCCATTACCGGCGTCACGACAAGCTTAGCCCCCTTCTTCAGCAAATCATTAATAGGGACCAGATATTCCGCCATATCCGGAACGAACCGGCGATAGTAGTTAAGTGTTCCGAGGAGGCGACGGATCCCTTTTACATCCCGGGGAATCGCCATACGTCGAATCGCTTCCACTTTCGTAGCGTCCGGCTTGACACCCTCACGAGAAATCGTATGGCCTAGGAAATTGATCTGCTCCTGCCCCAGTGTCGACTTTTCCTTGGACAATTTGAGACCGAACTGCCGTACCCTCTGAAAAAACCGGCGCAAGTGTACTACATGTTCGTCCACAGATCTACTAAAGACTAACAGGTCGTCCATATAGACCTGACAGACAGTTTCGTCAAGGCCCCTCAAAAATTCGTCCATCAGTCTCTGGAATGTAATGGGAGCGTTCTTGAGTCCGAACGGCATCCTAGTAAATTCGTAGTGCCCCCTTTCAAAGGTAAAAGCCGTTTTGGGTTGATCCGGGGGTGCATCTTGATCTGATGATAGCCGGCTTTAAGATCTAACGTGCTAAATACCACCGCTCCGCTCAGCCTGTCTAAGATATCCTCAAAACGCGGAATCGGATAACGTTCGTCCACAGTGTTATCGTTTAGGAGCCGATAATCTATCAGCACCCTGTACCGTTCGGTATTATCCCCTGGGACCGCCTTCTTTTTCACCGCCCATAAGGGGCTGTTATACGGCGAAGTGCTGTTAACGATGATCCCCTGTGCCAGCAGACTGTCCAACTTCTCCCGAATGTGCTTGCGGAGCGCCTGAGGATACCGTCGTTCCTTTACATAAGTGATCCGTTCTTGTTTCAGCGGGATCTCGTGGACCGTCCTTCCCGTCACGCCTAAGATTCACCTTCTCGAAAAAAAAGTCGCCAAATTCCGCCCTGATTAGATCTCTCCAGTCGTCCACTTTATTAACCGCGCCTATCCGCGCCTTGTTTCCACTTACAGTTCCCGACATTTGTAAGTCTGTTGTCCGAGCCTAATGCTCCAGATCCCCTGGCTGTTTCGGACTCTTGCCCCTGCCCGTCCTAGCAGGTCGCACCCCACTATCACCTGGTATTCCCGGGTCAAGTTACCCACTATATGTACCTTTAAAGTTCCCCCTTTTTCCACCCAACGACCTAAATCGATCTCTGCTTCTCCCTCTACCTTACACGGTCCCCCCAATGTAATTAGCTGGCAATCGCATTTTCGAATCTGAGTTGCTCTCTCTCTATCGCACAACTTATCCAACGCCTCCCGAGTCATTATGGTGCTAGAACTCCCCGTATCTACTAAGCACTTCACTCCCCCAGACACTTTAATTATAGGCAACCAGCATTGCTTACCTCGGATGTTGTTACATATTGCTGTGCGGTCGCCTCTCTGCGAGCACACTCCTCAGATTCCAGCTCTCTGCCTCTTCCGGCTGCTGCTCGGCGCGGGTGGCTCCACCTGCTGCCTCCCTCTCCTCCACTGCCGCTGCTCCCTGGTTCTTCACCATCCGTCTCCGAAGTATCCGAAGCCTCGGTGACCTCTCCTGAAGGTCCGCTTCTTCGAGATGGGATGCGAGTTCTCTTTATCTTCTGCATATTTACCTCCATCGGTTCATCCCGCGAGGCATTTGGCCTTCTAACCATATACGGGCATTGTCTGGCTATGTGCCCCTCGGTTCCGCATTCAAAACATTTAGTACGGGGACACTGGGCCACCAGATGTCCCTGCTTTCCGCAACCGTGGCACTTCCTGTCGTCTCTTCGAAACCCATTCCTCGTTCGCTGTTGTCCTGACCTCCTTTCTTCTCCCGCCGTAGGTCTGTCTCTGGTTCCACACGCCTGATCTTTCCTTCTCCAGGTTGTCTGCGTGTTCCGAGGACGTCTGTCGGGTATCGTGCTCCATCCTGGTTCCTCTATTTCCATCCTGGATTCTTCTTCTCTAGCGCTGGAATCTACCATATCTTGGGCACACTCGATGAATGTGCGATCCCGCGGTAGGGAGTCTCTCTTTCCAGTTTCTTTGGCCAGCTGCACCTTGAGAATCGTCGATAGGAAATTCATCCGACCTTCTACCTCGGGCGCACTCATTGTCTCCCGCATCTTCTCGGTTATCCTGTTGTATCTGGCAAGTAGGATTCCCGCATATTGCCCGGCTGTCTGGCGAGGTGAACATCTTTCCCGAAACATCTGGAAGATATCCTCTTCCGGGGTCCAGCGTCCTCCGCCGAAGGCTTTCTTCAATCTTTCCTTGACTATCGGCCATGGTGTTTCTTCGTCCACCTGGATCTGGTTCAAGATGTTACGTCTCACGCGACAAACTAAGGCCGCCCTCAAAGATTCGGCGTCCCCCTGGGGTAATAGGTCTTCTTCTACCTTAGCCTCGATCCTTGCCATGAGACGATCTCCGCCCTTAAGGAAGTGGTTTAAGTCACCTACCTCGCCACCGAAACGTTCCAGATCCGAAATCGCTTTCCTCAGATCTTGGCATGTCGCCGTTTTAATCCTCATCCATGCCATGGCATTAGCATGTGCTTCCGCTAGAGTATTCTGGGTAACGGAGGGAGTTCCGGCACAGGCGGTGGCTGAACTTCCTGGACTTGCGGGTTTTCCTGTATATTCAAAACCGCTGGTCTTATCAAGCCGTCCATTGTTTTTTTTTTCTTGGTTTTTCGGAGAAATTACGGAAGAGAAAAAATAAAAATAAAACTTCGAAATATACGGCGGAAAAAAAAACGAGTCACTTACTGCGATAGCCTGCCAAAAGGAAAAGGTTAAGAAGAAACAACACTCACGGTTCCAGAAACAATACTGCTTTATTCATGAAAGTAATCCTCCTTTTATATGTTTTGGGATGTTGTTTACATCCCAAGATGGTATTAAGGCTAATACTACCCGACTCCTATCCTTAACTTATTTTTTTTTTTATAATATATATATATATATATATATATAATTATACGATTCTATTAATTGCTATTCATATTTTATCTACATAATATTGGTTTTAAAAACTAGTTGTAATTTTGTGTTTTTCATAGTACAAAATGATGACCCAAAACGCTAGCAAAATAAATTAAGGTTACTTAATCGAAGCGTTTCATTGACTTCCTGCCCAACTTTTTCTTTTATTATTATTCAATGTTTAAATAGGGATGAAATAAGACGAAAAAATAAAATGTTATAACAAAGTCAAGATAGTAAAATACGTTTTCCACAATGGTTTATAGGCATTGTTTCAGTGACCGCAATTTCCAGCCCTTTGTCCTGGCGATAGGCCAGTGCAATGTTGTCTTCCAACATAAACCAACACAAGATATAGCTTTACAGAGGCATTTCTTAGCCGCTAGTCATGTATTTCTCTCTCTCATCCTCAAGATAGAGGTAATTAATTACAAGATGTAGTTTGGAAATATCGAATTACCTTTATAAATACATTTAAGCTAATATATTATATTTATTACATACTCGTTCTATTTTCTAACCCTCGTTATATTTTTATTTATCTGTTATTGTCCCAGAAAAGAGTGCTAAGTTAGTTTTTCATGCGTATGTATAATATATAATAAATGATCCAGTACTGAGCCTTGCGGTACTCCTACCAAACTGGATCGAAAAGTAGATATTTTTTAACGCTGCTCAAGTGTAGTAATATGATTTTGGTTTTAAAGTATAAAGGCTAGGCGTCTTTGTCTATTATCCAAGTTCTATCCAGAAATACTCTAGTTGCATATATGTTTGCTCTAGTCCTTTACTCCTGTAGTCAGTAATTCAGTAACTGATGTGTTTTGAATGTATTAAGTGAAAACCAAAATACAGTGAGTACTTATTAAATAAATCATTTCAACGTTTTAACCAGCCTTTTGTTTAACAATTTTTTTTTTTTTTAACATATTAAAAGGATACTGATATATCTGTATAATGATGAAATATTATGCCTTTTTCTTTTTGTTTTGAGGATATTTTCCCATCCGCCCAGTAAAAAAAAGTAATAATAATCAGCTAATCCATGTTCGAGGGATACATAGACTTACTTCTTACGACCTACCTCTCGGACCAGTCAGTTCAGCGCGTACTTTTTGGAATTCGCTCTTCACTGAGCGTAAAAAAACAACACTTCACTTTGAGTCGCCTCGATGATATCAACTCAATTATACTGACGGTACAATCACGGTACCGTCTAAATTTCACAGTACCCCCATCTCACTTTGGGCTAAATATATAACATAGTACCTTATTCTTAAAAACCGTATGGCGATGTTACTTTAAAGTAAACGAACACGTTTCACACCCGTATATGATCTTAAGAGTAATAGTAGTTTTTTATTTTAGCCATCGAACTTCTTGACCGAAGGCGTGGTTAAGTAATTTCAAAAAATAACAAATACACTTATTCCCCCCCCCTTTAACTGCGATTTTGCTTACTCCTGGATTTCGTTTATTTCATTTATCGTAGAAGTAAAGTATGTAAACTGCTCAACTTGTAAAAATATCAGGATCATACTGATACATTAATATCAATAAGATCTTAAACGTTTCTTCAACCAACCAAATATTATGTCTGATCCGTAGTTATTTCCACTCATATTTCGTTACCCTAATTTTAATTTTATAGTTTCCAAGTCTTTGCTAAGCAGTATTAAATCAACCGCATACTCTAAGACCGAAATTTTACCACTCAGATTAAAACATTTTGTAATGTATTAAGTATACTGAGGGGTGTAAATTCATTATCGGATAATTGTTATAATAATTAAATAAACGTTTGTTGGCAAAAGTTCAAAAGGCGTATACCTACCCCCTAACAGTCCCCATTGGTCCAACGTCCGCGGTACAGGGAACTTCCTAGATCCCAGATCTCAGCCGTAAGAGTTTTAAGGGTGGACTACCGACTTCGGGAACTTCCCATCATATCGGCCATGATCATCGATAGGAGCAATTTTCGAAAAATAGTCTTTTTGAAAAGAAGGGGGGATAGAGGTGATGAGGGTGAGAATGGAGAAGTAGAAGAAGTCGGTCGTATTCCATCCACGAGAAAAAAGAAGAGTCAGAGATTCCGAAGAGATCCGTCGGGGGTCAGAGAGTAGCTAAAGAATGAAGCCGAAGAGGGACGCCTCGTACTGATTCGACCTTCGCCAGCCAACTAAGTTTTTAAGGTATTTCTTTTTTTGTAATATTGTATGGCAAAACTAGTAGTAACGAATCCCTCAGTATTCTCAGGCATAGTTGTAGGCGGTGTGTAAAATAGATTGTAATATGTATTGGCTAATTTTAAATAATAATGTCATTTATTGAAATCTGGTTAGGTTAATATTTCTCTGTATGCCACCTACTGGGATTAATAAACATAATACCTTTGGAAAATAACTCCAATGGTTCCAAAAGTAGAGTATATAAATACATTAAATATACAAATTAATACTGTTTTGAAGGTACCGCTGCCTTAGAAAAGCAGTCGATCATAAACATAGGAATTCCTTGTTACGCGCTGCTTTTCCCATGACATATTTTAATACTCAATTGAATAAAACAGGTGAAACTTTTTGTATATATACAGTTCATAAGTATGATTTATTACTTCAGCTTAGCTTGTTATTATATAAATTTCAGGACCACACTGTACTGGTCATCAGGTTTGTACTTCAATTATAATCTTAAGGGAGGACTTAAAGACGTTTTACTTTTTTATTTTATTATATGTAAATATTAACACGTTCTTGATTTTATCTAAAACACCCCAGGTATCTATGTCATTCCGGATGAAAGGCCTATCCGTAATCCATTGTACTATACGTCCACATCTAGGGAATACGAGAGCTTCAAAGCTGACAATAATATCCCAGGCTGCAGTAATTGGCACTTAAGGTACTCAGATGTCGTGGTGGGCCTCATTATCGATGTTGGCTGTCAAAGCCTGTAGTTTCATCTCCATATCGGTCCAACCTACAGTTCTGAAAATCTTGGTAAAATTGACTTTTATTAGGGTACAGCTATGTTTTTGATCGGCTGCTTTTCTGATGCAGCGGTTGCTTCAACGACTAGAATAGTTAATATATTTAATTTATTTAAGGACTATACCTTTTGAAACCATAGAAGATCTTTTTCAGAGGTGTCATGTTTACCAATCCCAACGTTTGGCATGCAAGGGAAGATTAAATTAAACGGGTTTCGCTTAGAGCAATTAAATATAACTAGTAAATGAAATGAAAAAAAAAATGTTTATTCTGGTATCAAGTCCCCTTATAATAATGAAGAATATACAGAAAAAATCCTTATGGTTTGGTAACTTAAAGAAAATATGTATAAAAAAAAAAAATATATATATATATATATATAATATATGAATATAAAAGAAAAAAATATGTATTACATGTAAAGGATCGAATATTTGCATATTTATACTATATATATATCTATGTTTCACATTGCAACGGAAGATTGAGATGTGAGTAGGTAGTGGAAGAGTTGATGTTTGAAGAAAGAGAGAGAGGTGCCTTTACGGATGGTGATAGGGAGCGAATTCCAGAAGGATGAGGAACGAACGATTTGTGAAAGGATGCAGTTTTATGTAATAGGGTATAAAAATTGATTGATTGGATTCTAGTATTTAACGAATGAATATCAGATCGGAGGGTGAGGAGCTCTATTATGTAGGAAGGTTTTCTATTTTTTAAAGTTAGGAATAAGTAGGAACCAATGAAATATTTTCGTCGAACAGAAGGATAGAGCCATTTTAAGATGGTATAATAACCAGATATACGATCACGTCTACGGGCTCCGAAAATGAATCTGATAAAACAATTCATAAGTCGTTTTAATTGAATTCCTAGTTCATCAGTTAGTCCCCCGTACATCAGGCAGCCGTAGTCAAAGTTCGGGAAGATATAATAATAATAATAGGCCTACCGAACCCGAAGGTTCGATGCCGATACCACCAAACTTCGCCTGCACAGACTCGTCCAATGTTCACCGGTCAAGCCCAAGCCCCCGAGATCAGCCTTAATGCAATCCTCCCATCGACGCTTCGGCCTACCTTTCGGACGCCTACCAGTCGGTTCAGCGAATACCAACTTTCTCGGAATCCGTTCCTCACTAAGCCCAACAACTTCACGCGCCCATTTGAGTCTCCGCGATGCTATCAACTCAATTATATTCACAGGGTTCAAACTCCGCAATTCCGCGTTGTGCAACCTTCTAAACTCCCCAGTGGCCTCATCTCTCTTCGGACCAAATATTTTACGCAGCACCTTATTCTCGAAAACCTTAAGCCGTTGTTCATCCTTCAAAGTAAGCGGCCACGTTTCGCATCCGTAAAGAACCGTTGGAAGAATAATAGTTTTATAAGTTCTAACCTTTAAGTTTTTAGACAGAAGCCGCGAGCTAAGCAATTTACCAACCGAATAATAACACGCATTTCCCACCTACATTTCCCACCGGGACTTTATTTCTTCCTGGATTTCATTTTTTCTTGTTATCATTGAACCTAAATACTTGAATTTCTCTACGTGTTCAAAAGTATGACCTGAAATATTAATATCATCAAGATCGCCACCATTTCTGCAACTAATCATATATTTCGTCTTATCGGTATTTAATTCGAGACCTATTTGTTTACCGGTTTTTATTAACACACTTGTATTTAGTTGTATAGTTTCTGTGTCTACACCTAGTAGTACCAAATCATCGGCATACCCCAAAACCGGAATCTTGTCACCCATATGTAAGCCTTTCTCGGTACTCATCACCTTTTCTATAACATATTGTAAGGCTATATTAAACAAAACAGGTGAAAGGGAGTCACCCTGTTTCAAACCCGATCGCACCTTAAATCTCTCGGAGTAATTGTGACCGATTCTAACTTTATGAAATGTTTCCGACAAACACATCTCTACTAGGTTTACTAACTTTTTAGGTATCCCCTGTTCAATCATGATGTTATATAGCTTCTGACGGTCTATGGAATCATAAGCCTTTTTAAAATCTATATAAAGTTGATGGACTACACCGTTGTATTCCAGTTTCTTCTCTAATATTTGACGTAAGGAAAATATTTGATCAATAGTCGAGCGATTCCGCCTAAAACCACATTGGTAGTCTCCGATAATTTCCTCAGCGTATTCCGTGATTCGGCTAGTTAGTATTGACGAGAATATTTTATAGCATACTGGGAGAAGAGAGATCCCACGATAGTTGTTACAATCCGTCCTCGGTCCTTTTTTGTGAATCGGAATAAGTATTGATTCTTTCCATTCTTCGGGTATTTTTTCATTTTCCCAGATCTTTTTAACTAAAACATGTAATTTGGAAACGCCCGCTTCTCCACACGCTTTGATTAATTCACTCGTGATATTATCATTTCCTGCAGCTTTATACCGTTTTAATTTTCCTATCGCCATTTCAACTTCCTCTTTACTCGGTGCGTCTACCCATGGCTCAGCGCTCTGGTATTCATAGGGAGGAGATTGATTATTATTTTCCGTATTTAGAATGCCGTCAAAGTGTTGTTTAAATATATTTAATATCTCAGTCGGATCCGCAATTATGTTGTTATTCGCATCTTTAACCCCATTCAATACAGGTTCAAATCTTTTACGCGATTTGTTTATACCTTTGTACATCTCTCTTACGTTATTTTCGCTTCTGTGTTTTTCTATTTCTATTATTTTGCCTTTAAGATACTCTCTTTTCTTATTTTTTAAGAATTTTGAAGTTTCGTTTTTTACTAACCGAAAGTAAGCCACATTATTATCGCTTGGATTATTTAAGGAATTCAGTTTAGCGGTTTTTCTTTTTTCACACATATTTTGACAATCCCTGTCGAACCAAGGTTTGTTCTTTTTATTTTCGATTTTCCCAAGACATAAGTTACCCACCTCTTTAATATTATCCCTGATCCCTTCCCACAATTTGTTTACATCTTTGTTTCCCTCGTCTGAAGATTCCAAAGCATCGAACCTATTTTTTACTTCTATCGCGAATTGTTTTCTAATTTCGGGGTTGTTCAATTTAACAACATCAAAATTCTCGGGATGAATATAGTTCGGTGTTCTCTTTTTTGTATTTAGTTTTTGTCGAAGTTTCGCGATTACTAATTCATGATCAGATCCGCATTCTGCACCACGATACGATCTCACGTTAATTATGCTACTTTGCCATCTGTTTTGTATTAAAACATGATCGATTTGATTCCGTGTTTGTCCATCCGGCGATGTCCACGTATACTTATGAATATCCTTATGTTTAAATGTAGTACTTTTGATTACTAGGTTTTTCGAAATGGCAAAGTTTATTAGTCGGGTCCCATTATCATTACTATATTCGTGCAAACTTTCTTTACCGATTGTAGGACGATATACTTCTTCCCTTCCAACCTTTGCGTTCGCGTCGCCTAGTATTATCTTAATGTAATTTCGTGGTAACTTATCGTAAACCGACTCTAGTTTATCATAAAATTCGCATTTTACTTCATCATCACTGTCTTCGGTGGGAGAATGAATGTTTATAAACGCGATTTTAAACCAACGCCCTTGAAATATAGCAACCGATATTCTTTCACTAAAGAACTGTACGTCCCGTAAAGCGGAAAGAAATCTATTCCTAATCAGAAACCCGGTACCTAGACAATAATTAACGCTCCCCCCGTACCAAATAGTATACTTTCCTTCTGTTAACGAACCCTCCCCTGGCCAGCGAACCTCTTGTAATGCAACGATATCTAAATGGTACCCCTTAACTTCATTCGCGAACGACTTTAACCCACCTGCCGTATTTAAACTTCTAACGTTCCACGTACCTATTGTTAGATCTCTACTTTTCATCTTGCGCCTAGATTCCTCTGAAGCAGTCCCCACCCGGAGACCCGAACAGGGGACTAGTTTGCTTCCGGATAATGGGCGTTTTACCTCAGAGGAATCCATGACTGTTTGTGGTATTTTGTGAACTAAAATATGTGAGTAGGGCGTTCGAACCTACGTCACACCCTCCAGCAAGCCTGGAGGGCCGCTCTCATTGTTGGTCAGCGAGTCCATCGGACTTAGCCGGGAGGAGCTTCCGAGGAAATTCCACCGACCATCCCCACATCCGCCACCCGTGGGACGCTCCCCATACGCGGTAATGAGATCCGCGCGAGGTATCGGGAAGATAATAGAGGAAACAAGTAGCTGACAGGTTTTCAAAGGTAAGGATTCACGGAATCTATAGAGCTGTTTAAGTATGGAAATGGATTTTCGGGATGTTTCGGATACATGGTTATTCCAGGATAGGTTTTGGTTAAAGGTAACTCCAAGATTTTTAACAGTTTTCTGGAAAGGAATTAGGGATTTGATTAAGAAAAAGCAACGGGTAGATAGATTTTAAACTTAAACTCTATTTATATAATGTCTAGAACTAGAATGAGAATACTAAGAGAATCGTTACTACAAGCTTTGCCATACAATATTACAAAACGTTACCTTAGGGCACTTTAGTCGACTAGCGAAGATGGAATTTTTCTTAGGCGTCCTTCGTCCCCCAGTATCTCCGACTCTGCTCTCAGACCCCCGACCTACCTCTCTCTGATCTCTGACGGCCTCCGTTGGAGGTCTTATACTCTTCTGTCTCTGGAATACGACTGACCCCCTCTGGTTCTCGATTCTCACCCTCGTCACTTCTATCACCTAAATATAGTGTCTTATTTTTATGAAATACTATATTTGAGAAATTGCCGATCTCTCATCGGTGGTAATGACAAAGGAAAGGAAATATATATAAATAAATATGAGAAGTGCCCGATGTCGGCGGTCCACCTTTAATACTCTTGGTGGCTAGGTATAGGAACTTCCTGGGGTATCGTGGGTAGGGGCAGACCGATGGGGATACCTAAGGGGGTAGGAAACGCCTTTTGAACGACTAATCTTATTAATATTTATTTAATTAATATAATAATTACCCAAAAATGAATTTACACCCCTCGGTATTCTCAATACATAACAGTAATAAATATTAATTTAAACCTATGTCATACGGATTGAGGTTTTTCTTTAATAAGGTTACATGTGCAAGTCTTGGCTACCTAGAATTTAATATTTAAAACACACAAATGCGGCTATTTACAAAGAAAATACCAGCAATATAGAGATGGCACAAGGAATGCTAATATTTTTAAAATTACCGATTCGCAATGGAATTTCGATGGAAAGAAGAGTACGTCTGTACAACTAGATTATGTTTAGAATGTCTTTTTTGTTATTATTGTTTCATTTAATTGTAAAAGATCATAACATTGTGGGAATATATCATCTTGGATTATGTCATCGTAATCTGAATGTGACTGTAGACTGTATGGTTCATATTGAATTGATGAGTCAACAGTATGTGTTGGTGGTACACATAGCACATTTTTTGGTGGACCTGCCATTTGTGTCATGTAAATTTGGACATTTAAGAATATGCTTAATAAATGTTTCAAAAGATTGATCTTTCCGTAAAAGAATAACATTAGTCGCTCCTATTTTGTCTATTTTTCGTTGAATTTTTTTTGTTTCTTTTGATCTTTAAGACGCTAAATTTTTTCTTGAATTTCGGCATTATAATTGTAATTATTCTCTGTTTTAAAAGATTGATCCATCTATGAAAAGAGAATTATTCGAGATATTCATTATATTAACTTTATATAAAGCAAGAGGTAAGTTCAATAACATAGGTTATCTATCATGTGACATAAGTTATCTACTATTTCATTTGAAATTGATTTTAATTCAATTAATTACTAAAATGCCGAAATTGATATCGATATCCTATCTCTTGCGAAAAGGTACACACGAACCGCTGCACATGCGCCAGGACAGGGCATGTGATGTCAGCATGTTGGTAACGAGAAACCGCCACTCAAAATCAGAAGTTTTTCTCCTGAAAAATTTACATAACGCGCTTAAAGAAGTTTTCACTTCAAAAAATCTATTAGTCTCTTCAAAGAGCTATCCAGGTCTAATCTTCAACAAATGGTGTTTTTATGTAAATTTACAGCTGTTGAAGACAAGAGGATCCTAACTTATTTATTAGCAGCTAAGTATATAAGCGAATTGAAGTGGCTCCTACTTCCCATACGTAGACAACATTTCCTAGGGACACACCTCTACCAAGTCATTAAATCTCAACATCCTGCATACATTCACAGTATCCTTCAATTCAAATCCTCAATTCACTCACTTGAAACCAGATCACGCCATTCTGACCTTAACATTCCTACCCATGGGACCAAATCTTTCGATAATTCCTTTTATATCCGCACTCTCTGTAATTCCCTGCCCAATCATATTTGCCATGCTTCTTCCCTTCTGTCATTCAAATCCCATCTTTTCCAACACCTTCTAAAATCCCAAAGAGACGCACAGTAAATGTAAAATTGTTAATTCACTATTCTATTTTCAACGTAAGACAATTTTTTTTTTTTTTTTTATCAGAATCCTAGAGTTATAGATCAATTCATTTATTTTATTTATTTGGATTTTGTACAGCTCTATTATTTTATAGCAGATGTTTTCTCTTGTTTATATTCCATATATTTTATATATCTATATAAATAGGTCTTATTTTTATTTTTTACACATTTGTAAATAAAAGTTTATTTTATTGGTCTCTCGGCCAGACATATACATATATTGAAGTGTATATTTACTGTACGACATTATTATTATATTGAGAGGAGCTAGTGGAATACCTTAGAGCCCTCTATTATACGGCAGCAAGTGGAGCTATTCCAACAGGTTATTTTTCCAAACCCATCTATATTTATTCAGATTATTTATGAATGCTAAGTGTTGTGGATTTTCGTTAGCTAAAATTACTTATATGGAAGAAGAAAAATAAATTTTATTCTGGGGCTTCTGTCCCCTAAGAATAACAAAAAAGTACAAAAGTGAGTATTACGTCTGGCATAAAAATAAAAACATTACAAAAACAAACTTAAGGTTATACTTAAATTATCTATAAAAATAGTAAATACTATTGCTTGAACGACACATGACTACTACTTGCATTATTTATAGTGTACGACATAGAACATTCATGTATGACTGATCATCATATATCATACTGAAAACATGTGCATACAGAGATACTATAATTGAACCTCACACTAATATCGTAAAATCATATAAAAAAAAAAGTATTTTATATAATGTCAATAATTGTAATCTCTTGAAACCCGACCATGCGATTCTGACCATAAAATTCCAATCAACAAAATCAGACTTTAGATTACAATACAATAGATTATTAAATAAAACACATGTTCCTATCGAAATTCAATGTAATTAATTCTTTAACCTTTTCCATCTCTGTTTTAAAATCCTTAAATTGATTTTAACAACAGAGGAAATAAAAGTTGTGTTTTGCGTTCACCAGATTTTTTTTCCTTTTTTTTAACTATATATTGTGATATGGTTGATTGGTTTGCTCTAGAGGTCCTTAATATCTTAACACAAAATAAAATACTGACCATATAGGATTTGGATTCAAGTCTTGACGGTCATTTGGAAAAAAAAAAAAAATAAATAAAAAAAATAAAATACATAAATGAAAAATAAAACGTGGTTATAATTAGTTGTCTGCTGAGAATTATTGGAACGAATTAGTCCGTTTAGCGGTCAGTAAATGGGACAACAAAACAGTTCAAATTATATATTGTTTGCCAACGTTTCGACCACCATTTATGGTCATCTCAAGGCTAAAAATATACAAAAGCAATACAATTACAATAACATTAAATACAATATTTTACAAACTATTAAGCTAGAGGATATAAATATTTAAAAAATAAAAAAGGAATAGATGTGTAATGAAATCGATTAATTATATAACAATGACTATAGCATAATAATGAAAAGACAATACAGAACAAATTAAAGATAATGTACAAATATGTCTACTTAAGAAACCACCACCCCGATTAATTCCTTCCAGAAAAAATAAATGAAATAACCTCCAACAGCAAAATCACTGAGGACATCCTTGGCAGTACGATACATCTATTCGGTACGTGAGGGCTTAAGAAAATGACTTAAAATGGTGGGTGCCGATTACTCATTGATTATCACCGTAGACAGCGACAACCCACATAGCTAATGGGATACATGTTAAATTCACCAAACCTGCAAAAACAGCTGTTCTGTCCAAAAAGTATCAAATCCCCACATATCGACGGCCGGACGAAATTCCATAAAAAAAAAAAAAACTTCGCCAATGACGTACATGGCAAAGAGACATATAGATTTTTTTAATGATGGAGTTTTGTTGACCGTAGAGAAATTAGATGAGGAAGATGGTTGGGGGTGCGGTCATAAATTAAAAACACACAATTAAAAATAAGCATTATTTCAATTATGTGCCGACGTTTCGGCCTACAATGTGGGCCTTCATCAGGGCTAAAAGAAACAAGATAACAACCAATGTAATTATAGACTTAATAATGCGTTAGGTATATAATAATAATATGACAGTAATAAATTATGGGAACATAAATAACATAAATTTATGTTCCCATAATTTATTACTGTCATATTATTATTATATACCTAACGCATTATTAAGTCTATAATTACATTGGTTGTTATCTTGTTTCTTTTAGCCCTGATGAAGGCCCACATTGTAGGCCGAAACGTCGGCACATAATTAAAATAACGCTTATTTTTAATTGTGTGTTTTTAATTTATAGATTTTTTTTGTATTCGTTATTTGACTATATATCAGGACATACTTTTGAATACGCAGAAGAAATTTAAGTTCAATGATAACAGGAAAAAATGAAATCCAGGAGGAATAAAGTCTCGGTCAAAGCCGGGAAATGCGTGTTATAATTCAGTGGCGCAATCTTTATAAAATTTTAAAGGATAGAATTTATAAAACTATTCTTCCGACCGTTCTCCACGGATGTGAATTGTTTGCTTTGAGGGATGAACAACGTTTTAAGGTTTCTGACAATAAGGTACAGAGTAAAATATTTAGTCCAAAGAGAGATGAGGCCACTCAGGAGTTTAGAAGGTTGCACAACGCGGAATCGCGGAACTTATACCCTGTTAATATAAATTAGTTGAAAGCAACACGGGGATTCAGATAGGCGTGTAAAGTTATTGGGCTAAGTAAGAAACGGATTCCGAGAAAGTTGGTTTTCGCTGAACCGCATGGAAGCGTCCGAACCGTAGGCCAAAGCGTTTATAGCAATATTGTTTTAAGGATGATCTCGGAGGCTTGGGCTTGATCAGTGATTTTTGGACGAATCTGTGTAAGCAGTTTTTGGTAGTACCGGCGTCGAACCCTCGGATTCGATCAGCCTATTTTTATTTATTCGTTATTTTGACTTAACGTATCTTGAAACATTATACCTCATTGTTTTTTCTCAGTCGATTACAAAGAATCCTTTTTTTTTTTTTTTTAAATAAAAGAAATCTTTAAGGTATTATAAAAAAAAAAAATTGTGGTAACGACACACTATTCACTAAGCCGCTGGATTGGAAAGACTCCAGAGATCCGTTCCAGTTGATGGAGCAGCCGCTACGAGATAGGACGTACCATAGATTTCCTTTAGGCCCCCTCGCTCTACTTTTTAGACCAGAAATATCAGGAATATTCCAACCCGCTGAAGTTATTTGAGTGTAACAGTTTACTGCATGGAAATAGTCTCGTATAAAATATTGTATATTCAGTGTTTGTTGGAATATATTTTGTAGTGTAGTACATTCCAATATAGATGATTTACTGGCAGAATCGTTAAAGTATTTTCAGATTATTTGTTTGCGATGGTATTCAAACAATTTCTTTTATTACTTGTACTTATATATATGAAATAAATAGTAAGATGAAGTATTGCGATCGTGAAAATTTTCGAACTCCCGTTATCAACAGAAATACACGTTTTAGGTCCCTTGATTTCAAGTCGCTCAAAAAGGTCTATATGACTGTGTGTTCAGCACTAAAAACCCTTTCACTTAACTCCATTTTCAAAATCAATAAAACAATTTTCAAATACAGTTAGAGATAACAACACGTGAAACTATTTAAGAATTAATTAAATTGAATATATAGAAACATGTATTTTATTAAAAAATCTATTATATTATTATCTAAAACAATCACTTAGTTTTATCGGTTTTTTACCACTCTCTATTAACTTTTAGTAGCTTGTGCATGAGATAATATTTTTTCTAAAATCTTTAGCTATCCAACAGTATTACTGTTCTTATTTTCAAAAACGAAAAATTGCATTAAAAAATATTTTTTCTGTTTTCTCCTTTAGTTGGGTATTGAATTCATTCAATTTATATATTTACTTGTTTTTCATCAGTGTTAACAAGATAATATAGTTATTTTTATAGAATCAACAAAATGAAAGGTACATTAGAGAAAGAAAATTTAAAATATCGGCATTTAAGCCCTGTCAGACCATTTTAATCCGAATGAAACCTAAATGATATTAAAGCCCAGTAATTTTACATCGATATAGCAAGTTTAATCAAAATCGTCGGAACCGTTTTCGAGAAAATCGAAAAAAGGTGCAAAATGCATGGTATCATGTGGCTCTTCTGGTAAGCTCATTTTGATGAAAATGGTTTTGTAGCGTCACACGCGTATATTTGTCTTAAATATGAAATTTCAGTTTCATAGGACTTACCGTTTCCGCCCGGGAGTTAACCACCACACACACCACACATTCACAGACCTTTTTGCGAGGACTTAGTTATTTGGACTCAGGGGACCCTAAAATGTGTATTTCCGTCGAAAACTGGAATTCGAAAATTTTCACGATCGCAATACTTTCCCTGAGTATATATAGTAAGTGAAAGTAAAATAATTGGGAAATTGAAATTTTATATACAAGACAACTTTACGCCCCTGACTTTACAGCAACTATTTTAATAAAAATCAGCTAACCAGAAGAGCGACTTTATGCCATGCATTTTGCACCTTTTTACGATTTTGTCAAAAACGGCTTTAACGACTTTGGTTAAAATAGCTATAACGATGTAAAATTTAATGGACTTTATTATCTTGTAGGTTTAAATCTAATTTCAATAGTCTGACAGAGCTCAAATGCCAATATTTTAAAGTTTCTTTCTCTAAAGTAACTTTTATTTTTTAGGTTCGAAAAATAATTCATATAATCATGTAAGTATTGATAAAAAAACGGCTAAATATACAATACCGACGAATTTGATAGTGAAATAAAGGATAAATGTTAAAGAGTTTCTATAAATATTTTTCTAAATTATTTTTTCGAAAACGTTGATCGAAATTTTGTTTTTTTTATTTTTCAAAAAACAATTTCTAGGCTATATTGGGCTGGCACACCCACAATCCCTTGCCATTTCATTTCATTGGAGGGTCCTGCACAATATATATTTGTTCAAGTTGAACCCAAATGCACCCAATGATGAAAAAAAATAAAAAAAAAAACAGCCTCTTGTCAGCACGCCTGAAGAGCGAAGGAGAAATGAGCAAAAATATTTTTAATGTAACTTTTGCTTTTTATAAGATAAGAACGGTAATATTTATGTATAATAACGTTGGAAATCTAAATTTTGAGGGAAAATTTAATCTTATACAAAGTTGTAAAATATAATGGAGCTATAAGCGATAAGACTAACTAAATGCTGAAGATAAGAATTTTATATCGTTATAAAATATTTAAATATAAAATTATATTATTCAACCTAAAACATCTACGTCCAACGAAACTAAAGTTTCATCAAAGCTATTTGAACTCTATTTATTAGTTCTTAAATTGATTTTAACAACCGAGGTAAGTAAAGTGTGTTGCCAACACTAGATTTTTTTTTCATAACATATTGATCCCATGACTATCGCTTATATTTATATTGTTATTTAAAAAAATGCTTAAGGCGGTGAACCAACAAAGCAATGTCGAATATCTTAATAATTTTTATGCAAGTTAAATATATAGAATAAATAGATATAATGGTTGACATCCCCACTAAAGCCTAATGGTTGAAACTAATGGTTGAAGCCCTATACGATGGCCGATGAATTAAAATGTAGGTAAAACTAATTTTAAATTAAATAATTGATAAATTAAAATAAAGTTTTTTTTTTATATTTTAAATTAAAATTTATATTTTTGCATCCTGACACTTTCCTTTCTACCTATGCTGATGACACTTGTGTGTTATCAGTCAACAACGATCCAACTGCTGATTCTCAAACTCTCCAATTCCACATCAGAGACCTTGAGGTATGGTGTCAGAATTGGCGAATTAAAATAAATTCCAACAAATCCCACCAAATAACCTTTACCCTTCGTCGTAAACCTATGACATCCTGCCCTAAAGTACCCTTTATTAATGTACCGTTTGTTCCAGTTGAAAAGATCCGCTACTTAGGACTTCTACTTGACAAACGCCAACATGGAATCCCTACATTAGACTGAAACGACAAGAAAATGCTCACCGCTTTCGGTTGCTTCAACACTTACTAGACAGACGCTCAAACCTTCCACTTAACCATCGTACAAAATACTCATCTACATGACCATCATAAGACCTATCTGGACTCACGGAGTTGAGCTATGGGGATTCTACTAAACCATCGAATTCCTCTCGTATCCAATCCTTACAATCCAAAATCCTTCGTAAAATCTTCAATACTCCATATTTTGTCACGAATAAAATTATCCATAAAAACCTTAATGTTCCATATGTTACTGATTTAGCCCGAACCAGGTATCATTCATTCCATGAAAAACTCCATTCCCACTCTAATCCACTGGTTTCCATCCTGTCTTCCTCCTCAATTCCTGATAAACCTCCGAGGCGTCTGAAAAGAAGATGGCCTCGAGACCTTCTAGTTTAGAATATATTTAGAGTGCCGCCAATGGGTGGTGTCTCTACATGTATTTCATGTCAATTTACCATATGTCCATCACATTTACTTAATGTTTTTTTGTATACAGTTATACAGTTGTAAATATCAATAAATATATTTAAAATGAAAATATTTTTGCATAGTAAGTGTAACCAAAGACATCGTTGAAACAGTGTATGTGGAATAATTATACATCGTAGGTAAGCAAGAATCTTTAAAATGTAAAAAAACAAAAAAAAAAAAAAAACACTATTCAATGAATTAGCTACGTGCTAATTGACAAATATATAAAATTTATAATGATATATTAAAAATATTTTTTTGGCATATTCCTTGAAAATAGCTCTAGAGCCTAAAACGAAAAATTGTGAAACAATTATTTTATTTTGGGATTAGCCCAAAGGGATTCGATTATTAAGACAAAATAAAAGATTATAATTATAATTAAAAATTATAAATATATAATTTTGAATATGTATGTAGAACCCCCAAAAGAAATTTAAGAGAAAAAAAAGTGAATTTGAATATCCATTTGAGTATGACTATTTTTTTTTGTTATTATTCCTTTAATTATTGACTGATTATAAGGTAATAAAGGTACTGTATTTTTCCTCGTAAATAAAAGGTTACGGATATATTTCAGGAATATATCGAAGGTGATTTGAATGGATTTTTTACAATTTGAATAATTAAAAATCATTATTAATTTAATCAGGTTTTATTAAGACCTTATTATTGCACTAAAATCACACCAATAAAACTCTTATTAAAAACAAAATGACTCTTCTCAACTTTTTAAATTGTTATGTAATAAAAGGGTTTAAATGAACTTTTATATCGATTGTTATCTCACAAAATTTAAGATTGCGCATTACTTTAGAAGCACATTAATGATCTCAAACGTGTCTATTGGAGAATCGGTGAAAGGTATAAGAAAGCAATAAACTTGAAAGGTATACAGAATAAAACACAAGGCGGGTAATAAACTTTTAAAAGCAGGCTGCAATGCAGTTTATGTCCTTTCAATTCAACCTGATTGAGGTATTGAATTCCAAAAAATTAAAAAAAAATTGAGTCATTCCGCTGGTATAAAAATAAATTAGCCATTAAATGAAAAATAAATAAAAATCTAAGAGAAGGATTTCAAAAATGGCTCATTTAAAGATTCATTAAAGGCGGCCTAATCTTTCATTTTTCGTATATTCTACTTAAATCTTTGTATCAAGTGAAAACTTGTGTAATGAAAATTGTAGGATTTTAAACTTTGAATAAAAAACAAAAAAAAAGTTACCTCTGCATTAAATCGATTGTCTATTACACTTTATTTGTATACCCAAAACTCTTAATTAGTGAACAACTAGTTTTAAATACTTTGCTAAACTGTTAATTAGAGGAAAATTAACTTTTGAAATTACTTTTTTTTACTCCTCCTGCAAGGTGTCAAGAAGTTTATAATAAAAGAGAACTTTAGAATGAATAATAATAAAAGGCTTAGAGAACCCGAAGGTTCGATGCCGATACTACCAAATGTCTCCTACAAAACTCTTCTAATGACCACCATCCAAGCACAAGCTCTTAAGATCAGAATTATCGTAATCTTCCCACCGACGCCTCGGCCTACCTCTCAAACGCCTACAAGACGGTTCAGCGTATATTAACTTTTCAGGAATGCGTTCTTCGCCAAGTCCGAGTATACACGCCCATTCGAGTCTTGAGTCGCGATTCTAAGAACTCAATAATACAGAATACAAGCTCCGCGATTAGCTTTGTGCAACCTTCTGAATTCCTGCGATTTTTTTTTTCACCAGTCAGTGTTTTTTTCAGATTTCAGTTGAGAAGCTAATTAAGTGCGACGGTTTACTAAAATCCTTTTCTTTAATATTTTTATTGAAATTTACAACTGTATTTTGTAATACAACTAGTAAATATGCTGGTAAAGATAAAATACATGAAAAAACATGAAGAGAGACTGCCCATTGGCAGCACTCTAGTAGTCAATCTAAACAAGAAGATCTCGAGGCCATCTTCTTTTCAGACGCCTCGGAGGGTTATCAGGGATCGAAGAGGAAGCTAGGGTAGAAACTAGTGGGTTAGAGTGGGAATGAAGTTTTGCATGGAAAGATTCATACCTGGTTCGGGCCAAAACAGTAACATAGGGAACGTCAAGATCTTTGTGGATGAGCTTATTAGTGACAAAGTAAGGAGCGTTGAGGATTTTACGAAGGATTTTGGATTGTAAGGATTGGATACGAGAGGAATTGGATGGTTTGGTGGAGCCCCATAGCTCAATTCCGTAAGTCCAGATAGGTCTTATAATAGTCATGTAGATGAGTCTTTTGTAGTTAAGTGGAAGATTAGAACGTTTGTCTAGTAAGTGTTGAAGTAGTCTAAAACGTCGTGCAGTTTCTTGTCGTTTCAGTCTTGTATGAGGGTTCCAAGTAAGGCGTTTATCAAGGTGCAGTCCTAGATATCGGATCTGTTCAACCGGGACAAGAGGAGCATTGTTGAAGGAGACAGTAAGACAGGATGTCATAGGTTTACGACGAAGGGTAAAGGTTATTTGATGGGATTTGTTGGAATTTATTTTTATTCTCCAGTTCTGACACCATACTTCTAGGTCTTTGATGTGCGCTTGAAGAGTTTGAGAGGCGATAAATGGATCATTATGAACTGATAACACGCAGGTGTCATCAGCATAGGTAGAAAGGAAAGTGTTGGGATGGGTTGGGATATCAGCTGTAAAGACTATGTAAAGAATAGGTCCCAGGATACTGCCTTGAGGAACACCAGCAGACTGAGTGAAAAGGTATGAGTGGGAACTATTGTGATTTATTTTGAAGGATCTGTTAGAGAGGTAGGATTGAATAATGAGGAAGTAAGCAGGAGGGAGGAATTTACGGAGTTTGTACAACAGTCCTGGGTGCCAGACCCGGTCAAAGGCCTGTTCTACGACGAGAAAGGCTCCCGTGCAGTACAACCCGCGCTCCAAAGCAGAAGAGATAACGTGACATTGCTGGATAGTGGAATGGGATGTTCGGAATCCGAACTGATGATCAGGGATGATATGATTAGAGTCAAGGATAGGATATATTCTTTTCAGAAGGAGTTTTTCAAGGATTTTACCCATAATAGGTAAAAGTGAAATTGGACGGTAAGAAGATGGATGTTCGAGCGGCTTTTGGGGTTTGGGAATCATCTTAACAATAGATAGTTTCCAGGAGTCAGGAAAATATGTGGTCCGGAGGATAGCGTTATATATGTAGGTAAGAAAAAGGATGGATTTTCGAGGAAGCTGTTTCATTATATGGGAAGTAATTAGATCATGTCCAGGAGCTTTGCGGGAAGGTAATCTGTGAATGATATTGGATATTTCTGAAGGATGATATGCTGTAGGAGGTAGGGTCATTTGGAGAGGAATATCAAGTTCTGTTTCGATACATTCAAGATGGTTGGGATTGAGTATGTCAGGATGAGGATTGTATATTTTAGAGAGGTGCTGAGCGAATATATGGGATTTTTCTTCGTCAGATCGTGTCCAGGTTTGAGTTTCAGTAAGAAGTGGATGGTTGAAATCTTTAAACCTGAGGAGTTTTTTTAGTAGTCGTCCAGAGTGACTTGTCAGTAACAGTGAGAGATTCCGTCAAGTATTGTAAATTTTGAATTTTGTATTTTCTGATTTCTGATTTTAGTTTGTTAGTCAGTTGGGTGTAATAAGTTTTGTCTGTTGGGTATCTGGTCCTGTGCCACTTCGATCTTGCTCTGCGTTTATCTCTTAATAAGATCTGAATGTGCTGTGGTAGGTTACTTTGTGGAGGTTTATTAATTTTGGTGTTTGTTGTGTTGTCTATTATGCTGCTACTTATTGAGTCAGTTAGTTTTTTTATGGCTAGATCAATATCTTGTTTTGTCTTTAGTGGATGTTTTAAGTCTAGTTTATGTTCCAAGTCATATCGAAATTGGTCCCAGTTAACACGTCCAGTAATTAATGTAGGAGGAGAGGGTTTAGGAACAAAGTTTGAATGCAAGGAAAGCAGAACTGGGCTGTGGTCAGATGAAAGATCATTCAGGGATTTGATTTCAGCTTGGGAAGTGGGGATCTGAGAGGTGACAAATATATCCAGGATATCAGGGCGTTTTTTGATGGATGTAGGCCAATATGTGGGATTCGTAGGAGAAAGGATGGAGTAGCAATTGGAGTTTTCAACGTTAGAAAGGATACTGCCACGGGAGTTGGATGTTCGACAACCCCATCGCTGGTGTTTAGCGTTATAGTCCCCTCCCGCAATGAAGCGCGGCCCTAGGGATCGGAATAAAGAATGGAGAAGGCTATGGGAGATGGAGTTACCGGGAGGACAGTATACAGCTGAAAGAGTGACATGGAAAGGACGAGTTAAAATAATTACAGAAGAGGATTGTATAGCGTCAGATGGAGTAGAAGGAAGAAGGGAATGAGGTAAAGATTTGTGGATAAGGATGCAAGAACCAGCATGGGAAGTATTGTCTGGGTGGTCTGATCTGTAAGTGATGTAGTCACGTATGTAAAAGCGAGATCGTTGCGTGAAATGAGTTTCAGTCAGAAGTGCTATGTCTATGTGGTTGTGATGTAGAAATATGTCTAGTTCGTCTCGGTGGTTGAGTAAGCCGTTAGCGTTCCATAAAAGTATAGTCAGAGGCCTAGCACTCATCGTGGGAGATTGAACGGGATTTCGGTAAGGATTCTAGTAAGAAGGTTGATAAGTGGCTGGATAGTTTGCTTAAGATCTGTGAGGAAGGAATTCAGGATGGAGTATATGTCGGGTGGGTGTAAATCGGAGGTTTGAGGAAGATAATTAGCTTGGACGGGAACTTGAACAGGGGCTGGAGGCTGCACCCTTCTAGGGATACGAGGATTTACATTCAAAGGTGATTGAGGTTGGGGGTTTGATTGAATTGTTTGGATCGGACGGGATGGCGGTTGTTGAGGTTGTTTTGACGGCAAATCGACCTGGAGAGGTAAATGATGAGGAGGGATTGTTTGGTGTGGAACTTCAGTCTTGGGATGGGAGGTCTGGTGTCTAGGTTGGGAGGTCTGTTGTCTGGATTGGGAGTTCAGAGGCGCCTGACGTTGAGATTGTCGAGTCTGCGAGGTGGTCTCGGAGTGATGCTTCTGAGTGAACTGACGAGTGTGGTTTATTGGTTTTGAGGTCGATGGCTGTTGAGCGATGCTGGCTGGAGGTTTTTGAAATTCCGGAAAATTCACTAAGCTTTCCAATGCGGGAGGTGCCTGTGTTGTACTATTCTGTTCCAGACTTTTTGATGGAGGGTTTAGTGATCTAGTCCTGAGCAGATTTTTATAGACCGAGCAGCCTCTGTAACTCGCAGGGTGTGCTTCACCACAGAGAGCACATTTCGCTGGCTCGTCACGTGGTTTTTTGGCAGGTATCTGTGGCATGTGGGCCGGCACATTTGACGCACCGAGCCTCGTGGTAGCAGTACGTCTTTGTGTGTCCCAAGTTTTGACACTTGGTACATTGCACTATTGTTGTTGTCTGTCGAGGCTGTTCAAAGCGGACTGTGGAGAACACTAATCTTGTTACATGGAAAATTTCTGCATTGTTTCTGGCTGGTTCAAGATCCACGAAAAATAGAGGTAACGGATACTTTCCAGTTCGATGCGTGACGCAAGTAACATGTCTGACATTATGTCCTATTTCTTCTAGTCCTCTTCTGATAGCTTCCGTGGGAGTGGTTGAGTGAAGCCCTCTTAGAACTACTCTATATGACTTTTCTTGCTTTAATTGATAGCAATGAAAATCGTAGTTATTCGAATTCAAATGGCTAATGAGCTTTTTATAACTATCTTTTGTAGTTGTGTTGATTTTGATATCATTGATTCTTGAATAACATCGAAAGTTGGCCTGTCCGATCAAGTCTGCTATTTCCTGACCAAAAGAAAAAAAATTGTTTATGTTGTTAACAAAAATTGGTGGTGGCTCGGGGTCACAAAACCCTTGTGGCTCAGGAGTCCCGGATGTTATGTTGGCTGCAACTGAATTGTTGCCGAATGAGGAGGGTGGGGCATTAAAGACAGACGGTGAGGTTGAAGTTGATGCGGTTGGTTCAATACTGTTGGCTGCAGTGAGTTTACTGCGAGTTTTTGGCGGTGCGATATTTTGATCAGTCGCCTGTTTTGTTTTCGCAGGCTTATTTTTCTTTTTGTTTGGAGAATTACCCCCGGAACCCGGAGGGAGGGAGTTACGGTCCCGTTTTTTCAACGTACGACGCGTCAAATATTGTGAGTCTGTTTCACTTATTTCACTGAACGGGGTCTCCTCTGAGTCCTCATCGGACGTATTTTTATCTAAGTCCATCATGGCAAATAAAGAAGAAAAAAAAAATATATATATATATATGTATATACAACTACAAACTAAAAAAAAATATATACAATAAATACTTAATATCTAAACTATTTACATAAATATACACAACTAATAAAGAAAACATTGTTAAGGGAAAAAAAAAAAAATTAAAGAGAAGAAAAAAAAATCTCTAAAAATACTTTAAAAAAAATATATTGAAATAAAGCTAATTGAAGTCTCAGACAAAAACAAAGGTGACTGGGCAGTCAACCTGGCCCAGACCTTAAAGTCACGAAGTAAACTGCGATAACTGTAGAGGATTAGAGCCACGTTGCTATCTCAACCAGATATCAATCAGTTTATAACTTATCACTTATTGTAACAGAAGTTCTCTCACCTAACTATAAGTGAATGTTAAAAATTTTAATAGTTAGTAAACTCACTGTTCATGAAGTTTTATAGTTTTAATCGTGAAAGCACCGAGATGACAATGTTACAAACACAGAGCTACACTAGGATAGAACTCACTAAAATCCGGCAGGAGACTAAGAGGAAGGCCAAGAATGTCTTGGATGGATAGAATGGATCGATTGGGAGAAAATAAGAGCAAAAAGGATTGATGCCATGAATGGTTTAGCAAGTGACAATAAAAAATAAAGAAAATTTATGTTGATGTGAGTGAGGCAAGTTTCATGATTTTTAATTGCCACATGAGAAAACGAGAGGGAGAGGAAGTTGTATACACCGTCAAAAGTTGCGAGGAAATGATGAAATGATTAGCAGAGCTGTAAAATATGGATGGGTTAAGCGGAATGCTCGTACTAAATCAGTGAGATTTTCCCGCATCAAGTCCCAGGGGATGGATACATATTAACAGTTCCCAAAACGGAGGGCTTTGCATATTATGGTAGGTGCCCAAACATCGTGACCCAAAGCAGAATCCTAAATCACATATACAACACCGAAATATATAATTCCATAAATAATTTATACACGCAGCTTTGGTCAATACAAAGTGCGGTAACGTTATTGAGCCGAACTATTTTTCATCCTAAAGATTTTTTTTATGAGAATAGTTAGCCTTAAAGAAAATGATTTTATTGGACTCGATTCAAGAATATTATAGAGATGTAGTATAGCGAGTAGCTGGGGTAGACCCAGCCTCTAAAAATTAATTACCCAAAAGTGGGGAAAAACCTGGCGGCTGCATCACCTGAAAGAGTGTGAATCTTTATATATACTGACCTCATAACCCTTCATGGGTTGTAGAGGTACAGTGATTTCAATTTCAATCAATAGATTGTCAATATTTTGTGCAATATTACAGAGAATATATTGAGGAAATGTTAAAAAAAAATGCTCCTAACTGGATTACTTTATATCTTGTTATTAACATTTACACAAAGACAAAAGGTCAGTTTTTCTTTTCTATGTATTCCAATATAATTCAACCAATATTTACTTTCAACTTTTACCTCGACCTTTCATAACTCAAAGACTTAGGTTTTAAGATTTAAAGATCAAGCAAAGACCAGTGACCTATATAAAACATTATAATCAGGTTTAGCTAAAAAGGAAAAACTATGCTTTCATGTTAGTTCAAACTAAAAGATTTGGTAAGGAAAAGATTTGCTGATCAATATTTTCCGGTTCGAGCATTTGTTTTTTGTTTTAATTATAAAATCTACTAATGTTTACTATTTGATTTAAATGTTATTTTTATTTTATTTTACATCATCTAAAAACTTTATCATTATATTACATATCAAAATATCTTCACAATACGATTTACTTAGAGAAAACTGAAATATTATAGTTTTTTGTTTATTCACCATCAATTTATGTTACTTTCGCTTATCAGGCGACAGTGAAAAAGTGGGAGTCCTAAATTTTGCCTATCCAAGTTTCACTAGAATACAGAAAATTAGGACCAATCAAAATAATATTAATTAAGAAATAAATAAAATGAAATATATAAAGGGTGTAAATACAAATAAATAAATAATTTATAATAAATGAAGGTCGAAATGTATAATAACGTAGTATAGAAAAGACGGATGAGCGAGATATGTTTAAATAGACGAATCTTCTTTATTAATTTAATGGTGCTGTTCATGTTTGTTCAATGACAAACTGAGTTTGTGGCTCAGTGCCACAAACACCTGACGTGGTAAACTACATTTTCCTGTTTCCCCACCTTCTTTGCTGAAGGCAGCCTTAAAAAAAAGTTTATGATTAATATATATGTATGTATTATTTTCGTATTGTATGTATTATTTCATATATTATGTATAAAGTTTGTATTTTATTTTATTATTTATCATGTATGTATTATTATTAGTATATATGTATGTATTATTACTATGATTATATTGTATCTGTATTATTAGTTTAGGGCTAAAATAACCTTTATGGTTGAAAAGCCTTTATTTTACAAAATAAATAAATAAAATTAACAAAAAGTTTATAAAGGAAAAGAGACATACATTTTTATTTCATAGCTTAGTAAAAGTCCAACTGCTTATAAATATTTCGTTCTTGAGAACAAAGTCCTTTTTTTAATAAAAATGACAAAAAATTATTTTTGCTATGCTTAAAAAATATATCAAAAGGGGCAAAGAAAAAAATAAGAAAACTAAAACCGATTACACATCTATATGATGAGTATAAGTGACATAAATTTGGTGGTGACTGAGACTCAGCTGGTTCCCGAGTTGGCAAGGCTAAAAAAAAAAATTCAGTCGATGTAAATTTTTTTGAATATGTTAAACAATTTTCTTGTCTACTTCAGTAAAGTGTTGTAAGAAACAAAAATTTAGATAGTAATCTCATGAGTATTCCAGGTTTTGTGTCGGTCAGAAATTTTTGAAATTAATAATTTCTAAAGAAAACTTCTTCTTTTTTTTTTAATAGCCAAAAGAAATTCCTAACTCGGAAACCAGACGAGGAATATTCGTTGTCAACATTTCTGTTGGAAGTATTTAACACGTTCACACTGGCGCAGATTTTCAATGTCTGCTCTTTGAGGCATTGGAATTTATTACACGTTTAATCGATTATTGCCTGTTCAAACCTGTGAAAGAGCAACTATTATGCTAATAAAACGAGAGGTCGATTTTACCCGCACCTCGTTTGAAAACCCACCCTGGACCTATTCTCCACCTGCAATAAACCTAAAACTTCTAAGTCTTAAAGAAAAATTACCCCGACACATGCTGATCAAAGAATTCTTCGCCATGATCAACGAAACATCTTCAGACTGTCATATCATTTATACTGACGGCTCTAAGACAGGAGAAAAAGTGGGCTGCTCTGTCGTTTCTGCCCAGAAGATCAAAAAATATAAGCTCCCACCCTTTACTTCTATATTCACCGCGGAGCTACAAGCTATTAGTTCAGCTTTATATACCGCCATTAATTCGAACAGTCGTGTTATCTATATCTGTACAGATTCCCTATCATCACTTAAATCCCTGGGAAACCAATATTCAACATACAGTACTATGAATACTATTAAAAATTATCTCCTCATACTAAAAGAATTGGAAAAGACTGTCACCTTCATTTGGACGCCAGCTCATATTGGTATACCAGGAAATGAAGCAGCAGACAAAGCGGCGAAAGAGGCCGCACAACTGAATATTCCCCCAATTAAACTATTTGAACTGCACGATATTAAGAAATGGTTAAGAGATAAGATCTCCAGCGAGTGGGAAACCTCTTGGCTGTCAGTGTTCCCTCAAAATAAGCTGCGGAGAATTAAGAATACGACAAAATGTATGAAATATCATATAACAGGAAAAATAAGCTATATTTAAGCATTTGTTTTTGATGATAATGATGAACCTTTATAAAGGAACAAAATATTAATCCTTCTTCGAAATTTGAAGTCCACGTTTCAAGAATGAAAGAATCCAAATATTGAAAATAAAAAATTTCTTCTCTCCATTTTTCAGAAAGAAACATACATTACAAAACGATATTTCATTTTGAGATATATGATTTCACTAATGCATTTAATTTAATTTAATTGCCCTCATAGCTAAGTTTCATGTAATAAATATTAATTATTATTTTTTATTATATGATCAGAAACTAAAACTTTTGCTAATATCAGTTATGTGTGTGGGGAACAAATAAACGCACTGACATCAAACGCATCCATTCCTTTCAATCCGAACAAAGTCTTCCGAACAATAGTTAATGCTTCCTTTTTTGTCACCAGCTATATTTTGCATCACGAATGTTTCATTCATTTCTATGAGAACCTCATCCATCGTCTTAATTCTCTGGCACAATTCCGTTCATCCATACAACCCTCCTTGAAGGTTGAAGTGGCAGTGGTCCCAAGACATTTTGTTAGGCTTAGTGATTCCGAAAAAAAGAATATTGAGAAATAATTCATCATTGAAATATATGAATATATCTTTAAACTGTAAATATGGAAGAAAATATAATTCATTATCGGCATATTTTGTTGTTTTTTTTGTTTGTTTTTTAAGGTAAGCATACTGTATATTAAAATTCGCAGTGTTTACGAGGACGATGCCTTAATCGAACGCACATGTCAAAATTGATTTTTTTTTCAGAAAATATTTACATCAATGATGCTTAGCAGTCTGATCGCCCACATCGAATTGAAATGAACTATGTTAAGGCCATTGTTGATCAAAATTACACTTAATCGGGGCGAGAGTTTGCTACGTGTTGTACAAGCGTAGGAAATCATTTGCAGTTATTCACTACGGAAACGACCCATTTTTGAAAATGTTTATAACAGGAGATGAAGAATAGATATTTTACGATAATGTAGTGAGTAGAAGTGTCAAAATGTCCTTGAAGAATGTCAAAACCCGGATTGCATCCAAGAAAGATAATGTTTCCCATGTGGTGGGATTTCAAGAGTGTTATCTTCTATTAGCAATCGCCATTAGGAGAAACAATTGATTACACTCTGAACTGCTCACAATCAACAAAGTTACATCAATCATTTAAAAATGAACACAGAACACTACACTGCACTTTTGGCTTTGCCCGTTGTGTGTGTTCGACCAAGATAACGCTAATCCATACACCTAATTGGTTACTTGCGATAAATAATTGAGACTTGGATGGAACCTTTTGCACCGCTCTCCTTATTCACCAGACCTAGCTCCAAGTTGCTACCATCTTTTCTGGTTTCTGCACAACTCCATGAACGCAAATAAATTCCAAAAGGAGAGAGGACATGAAAAACCACTTGTATCAATTTTGTAACAATAAATTTCAGACATTCTATTAACTTTGCATTATGCAGATATTGAAAAGATGGGGAAAATATTAAATAATGGTCAATCTAATGTAGATTAAAATAAATTGTATGCCTGTAATAAATTATATTTTATTTCACTTTGAATAACCAAAAGGACTTTTTTACGATCTCAATATATTTCAACTCATAATTCATTCCACGATTGCCTTAATTTTATTATAATTAGAGCACATGTATTTTAAATAATCCAGGAAGTTAGAGATAACATATTGGTGGTTAGGATCCACTAATCCAGACCGGACTCAGTTGAAATAACAGTGACAAACTACCGTGAGGGCAGAGCTGAGCGGAGCAATATATCTCAATGTGGGCCTAGCCAGTGTTACCAACTTTAGCCACGGCTCCACTAATTTATTTTTCCCTGTTTGCCTTTTCTCTTTTGAGTCAAGCCAGGTAATCTATTTTTACTTTCACTTACTATATATAGTAAGGGGAAGTATTGCGATCGTGAAAATTTTCGAATTCCAGTTTTAAACGGAAATACACGTTTTAGGGTCCCCTGAGTCCAAATAACCAAGTCCCGCAAAAAGGAGAATGATCTAAAGTTTTAGGGCGATGCAGGGATTGGTAAAATTGCGATTTCAAGAAACCTGAGTCTAAGTGTGGATAGAATGGTGTACTTGAATTCATTGTATAAGTCGGTCGCATGAGATTTTTCTTAGGTACCGAGGACAAATCTTAAAAACAGGTTGATAGTTGTCTTATTATAATTATTATAATTTTTGACAATAGTTCGGAACAGATCAATTAATATTCTAGGCACTACTCTACCTCTCTACGAAAAATAAGTTTCGTCTGATTAAACGACACGTTTTAAAATCACATAACAGCTGTCTATGCGCAAGGGCACAGGTTTGAACCCGCAGGTAACTCTAAGATTTTTCAATAGAGTAAAAAATCCTTAGTCAACCCGTCCTTTGGAAGATACGATTAAATTAAATTAAATAAAAGTGTTGATTACTTTAAAAAAAAAATAATGTTTTTCATCAACAAAGGTTTTTTTTTTAAATATTACTATTGTTTTTTGTTTGTTTATATAAATTACGTTGGTAGTAGTACATTACCTATTAGTTTGAAATTCAATTATTATTATTATTTTAATTAGTATAAAGTAATGAGATTTTTTATAATCTGCCACTTGTAATTGGACCGTAGCCTGTTAGTGGATGATGTATAATAAAATAAAATAATCAGATTTATTTAAAACAGTTAACAGTTTAACAGTTTGCAAAATGCTCATAATTTTATTTTAGAGTCTTGGTCATTTATGTTTTTTTTTAAGGCAGGAATGAGATTTGGTACGAGATTCGTAAGGAGTGATATTAGGGGCATAACAAGGGATTTAATTTCGGAAATAAAGGATGTCATCAAACTGGTAAGGTCTGTGGCGTTTGAAGGAGGAGGAATATGAGAGATTTGTGGTGGATTAGGATTCTTAGGATTGGTTACATTTTGAGAAAGAGGTATATGTGGAATGGATTGAGGTACATTTTGTAGTTCCGGCAGGGCCACGGCTTCAGTACTTTGATTCCCACCTCCAAGTAAGTGGGCAAATGATAAATTGGCATCAATAAGTTTTGAGGGTTCTCTTCTGTTTCTTACTTGTCTTGCTGTTTCATCCAGTACTTGAGGTTTTTGAAACCTGGTCCTCAGCTCCTTATAGATTTGGCATCCTTTATAGTTGGCCGGGTGGTCCTTCAGGCAATGAGCACATACAGCTGGTGTTGATTTTGGTTTTGTACACTCCACAGACTTGTGCTGTTCACCGCATTTCACGCATCGAGGTATGTGATGACAATAACTTTTAGTATGACCATATGCTTGACAATTATGGCACTGAATTATCTCTCTCTTTGTGTAAGGTTTTTCAACTTTTACACTGGAATAGTACAATCTATTGAGGTCATAGATTTTTTCAACTCCTTCAGCTGGTTCCAAATCCACAAAAAAGAGAGGTAGAGGAATTTTATCCTTTAGGACGTTAGTGACTTGCCGCACTTTATAGCCCATCTCCGTTAGTTCTTCTTTAATAGCTTCAACTGGTGTCGAGGGGTGTAAGTTTCTGATTACAACCCTTAAAGCTCTCTCTTGGCGTAGCTGATAGGTATGGAAATCTGCTTTGGTTTCAGTTAGGTATTTCACTATTTTTCTATATGTCTCGGCAGTAGTAGGAGATATTTTGGTATCATTGATTCTACTCATACAGTAGTAGCTGGTGGATTCGGTAATTTTGTTCAATTGCGCACACAACAACTGGAAATTTCTAATATTTTTGACAAATATTGGAGGAGGCCGTGGTTCACTAGGTATAGGAGTAGATTCCATGTTTTCTTTTTCATTATGTAAAATCTGAAAAGGATTTGGGGTGAAAAACGGCGATTCGTCAGTCATCCCTTGTGACGATGTGCCAGGTTGTGGTTCAGATTCTGAATTAGTACCGGAAGGCGTTGCTTGTAGATTTAATCTTTTATTAGTATCACGGCGGGGTCTTTGTTTTGTAGGTGACGGGATTGAACCACTAGATCTAGATCTTTTAGTTGAAGCTTTGGAGGACATTACTTGATGATAATATCGCATTTCATGTATAGAAAGTAATTAAATAATAACCAGATGTGGGAAAAAAACAATAACTTAAAAAAAGTTAAGCAAGACCAGCCTTGCCGGGCTATTGGCAATCAGCTGATATGAAGAGGTGACTCAGCATTCACTTTACACTGTAAATTATATCACAACTTACCGCTGTTTGCTCCAATAATAACTGTTGTTGTTATCCTGAAGTCTGATGATGTTTTCAAGACTGTGCTGAAGTGAAATCCAACTGTGAAAATGTTGAAGAGATTCTAAAAGAAATCGAACTATACAATAAGATATAAAAAAAATAAATAAAAAAAAAAATAATAAAAAAAAATAATAAATAAAAATAAATAAATAAATGAATAAAATCTCTATAACTAAATCGAGAACCTCCTGATTATCCCCTAATAATGATGAGAGTTGCCTAGGCAGGCCTCGAGAAGAAAACGCAGCTGCGTACAGCGGGCAGTCTTCTAAGATGTGCTGCATTGTCAGTGGAGTAGAGCACCGTTCGCATGTTATTACCTCCGCTTTATCCATAAAAAAAAAAAAATAAATAAATAAAAATAATAATAAAATAAATAAATATTTAAAAAAAATTATATAAATTAAAAAAAAATAAATAAAAAAAAATTATATAAATTAAAAAAAAAATAAATAAAAAAAAATATTAATAATAATAAAATAAATAAATAAATAATAATAAATAAATTAAAAAAACAAATAAAATAGAATGGACCATCATTAATTAATTTCTTAGAAGTAAGTATGAAGTAAATAAAAATTCTGCACTGTAAAGAAATTATACAAGCTTCTTGACCATCATGAATTTTACGGGCGTAATAATCTCGTCATTTATCGCCCTAAAACACCATCCCTACCCTCTAGTACCAAGACTCTAAAATAAAATTATGTGCATTTTGCAAACTGTTAAACTGTTAACTGTTTTAAATAAATCTGATTATTTTATTTTATTATACATCATCCACTAACAGGCTACGGTCCAATTACAAGTGGCAGATTATAAAAAATCTCATTACTTTATACTAATTAAAATAATAATAATAATTGAATTTCAAACTAATAGGTAATGTACTACTACCAACGTAATTTATATAAACAAACAAAAAACAATAGTAATATTTAAAAAAAAAACCTTTGTTGATGAAAAACATTATTTTTTTTTTAAAGTAATCAACACTTTTATTTAATTTAATTTAATCGTATCTTCCAAAGGACGGGTTGACTAAGGATTTTTTACTCTATTGAAAAATCTTAGAGTTACCTGCGGGTTCAAACCTGTGCCCTTGCGCATAGACAGCTGTTATGTGATTTTAAAACGTGTCGTTTAATCAGACGAAACTTATTTTTCGTAGAGAGGTAGAGTAGTGCCTAGAATATTAATTGATCTGTTCCGAACTATTGTCAAAAATTATAATAATTATAATAAGACAACTATCAACCTGTTTTTAAGATTTGTCCTCGGTACCTAAGAAAAATCTCATGCGACCGACTTATACAATGAATTCAAGTACACCATTCTATCCACACTTAGACTCAGGTTTCTTGAAATCGCAATTTTACCAATCCCTGCATCGCCCTAAAACTTTAGATCATTCTCCTTTTTGCGGGACTTGGTTATTTGGACTCAGGGGACCCTAAAACGTGTATTTCCGTTTAAAACTGGAATTCGAAAATTTTCACGATCGCAATACTTCCCCTTACTATATATAGTAAGTGAAAGTAAAAATAGATTACCTGGCTTGACTCAAAAGAGAAAAGGCAAACAGGGAAAAATAAATTAGTGGAGCCGTGGCTAAAGTTGGTAACACTGGCTAGGCCCACATTGAGATATATTGCTCCGCTCAGCTCTGCCCTCACGGTAGTTTGTCACTGTTATTTCAACTGAGTCCGGTCTGGATTAGTGGATCCTAACCACCAATATGTTATCTCTAACTTCCTGGATTATTTAAAATACATGTGCTCTAATTATAATAAAATTAAGGCAATCGTGGAATGAATTATGAGTTGAAATATATTGAGATCGTAAAAAAGTCCTTTTGGTTATTCAAAGTGAAATAAAATATAATTTATTACAGGCATACAATTTATTTTAATCTACATTAGATTGACCATTATTTAATATTTTCCCCATCTTTTCAATATCTGCATAATGCAAAGTTAATAGAATGTCTGAAATTTATTGTTACAAAATTGATACAAGT
This sequence comes from Piezodorus guildinii, assembly GCA_023052935.1. NCBI lineage: Eukaryota > Metazoa > Arthropoda > Insecta > Hemiptera > Pentatomidae > Piezodorus > Piezodorus guildinii. The sequence continues at coordinate 33,750,773 of CM041293.1, read as the reverse complement.
GGTTTTTCATGTCCTCTCTCCTTTTGGAATTTATTTGCGTTCATGGAGTTGTGCAGAAACCAGAAAAGATGGTAGCAACTTGGAGCTAGGTCTGGTGAATAAGGAGAGCGGTGCAAAAGGTTCCATCCAAGTCTCAATTATTTATCGCAAGTAACCAATTAGGTGTATGGATTAGCGTTATCTTGGTCGAACACACACAACGGGCAAAGCCAAAAGTGCAGTGTAGTGTTCTGTGTTCATTTTTAAATGATTGATGTAACTTTGTTGATTGTGAGCAGTTCAGAGTGTAATCAATTGTTTCTCCTAATGGCGATTGCTAATAGAAGATAACACTCTTGAAATCCCACCACATGGGAAACATTATCTTTCTTGGATGCAATCCGGGTTTTGACATTCTTCAAGGACATTTTGACACTTCTACTCACTACATTATCGTAAAATATCTATTCTTCATCTCCTGTTATAAACATTTTCAAAAATGGGTCGTTTCCGTAGTGAATAACTGCAAATGATTTCCTACGCTTGTACAACACGTAGCAAACTCTCGCCCCGATTAAGTGTAATTTTGATCAACAATGGCCTTAACATAGTTCATTTCAATTCGATGTGGGCGATCAGACTGCTAAGCATCATTGATGTAAATATTTTCTGAAAAAAAAATCAATTTTGACATGTGCGTTCGATTAAGGCATCGTCCTCGTAAACACTGCGAATTTTAATATAAAGTATGCTTACCTTAAAAAACAAACAAAAAAAACAACAAAATATGCCGATAATGAATTATATTTTCTTCCATATTTACAGTTTAAAGATATATTCATATATTTCAATGATGAATTATTTCTCAATATTCTTTTTTTCGGAATCACTAAGCCTAACAAAATGTCTTGGGACCACTGCCACTTCAACCTTCAAGGAGGGTTGTATGGATGAACGGAATTGTGCCAGAGAATTAAGACGATGGATGAGGTTCTCATAGAAATGAATGAAACATTCGTGATGCAAAATATAGCTGGTGACAAAAAAGGAAGCATTAACTATTGTTCGGAAGACTTTGTTCGGATTGAAAGGAATGGATGCGTTTGATGTCAGTGCGTTTATTTGTTCCCCACACACATAACTGATATTAGCAAAAGTTTTAGTTTCTGATCATATAATAAAAAATAATAATTAATATTTATTACATGAAACTTAGCTATGAGGGCAATTAAATTAAATTAAATGCATTAGTGAAATCATATATCTCAAAATGAAATATCGTTTTGTAATGTATGTTTCTTTCTGAAAAATGGAGAGAAGAAATTTTTTATTTTCAATATTTGGATTCTTTCATTCTTGAAACGTGGACTTCAAATTTCGAAGAAGGATTAATATTTTGTTCCTTTATAAAGGTTCATCATTATCATCAAAAACAAATGCTTAAATATAGCTTATTTTTCCTGTTATATGATATTTCATACATTTTGTCGTATTCTTAATTCTCCGCAGCTTATTTTGAGGGAACACTGACAGCCAAGAGGTTTCCCACTCGCTGGAGATCTTATCTCTTAACCATTTCTTAATATCGTGCAGTTCAAATAGTTTAATTGGGGGAATATTCAGTTGTGCGGCCTCTTTCGCCGCTTTGTCTGCTGCTTCATTTCCTGGTATACCAATATGAGCTGGCGTCCAAATGAAGGTGACAGTCTTTTCCAATTCTTTTAGTATGAGGAGATAATTTTTAATAGTATTCATAGTACTGTATGTTGAATATTGGTTTCCCAGGGATTTAAGTGATGATAGGGAATCTGTACAGATATAGATAACACGACTGTTCGAATTAATGGCGGTATATAAAGCTGAACTAATAGCTTGTAGCTCCGCGGTGAATATAGAAGTAAAGGGTGGGAGCTTATATTTTTTGATCTTCTGGGCAGAAACGACAGAGCAGCCCACTTTTTCTCCTGTCTTAGAGCCGTCAGTATAAATGATATGACAGTCTGAAGATGTTTCGTTGATCATGGCGAAGAATTCTTTGATCAGCATGTGTCGGGGTAATTTTTCTTTAAGACTTAGAAGTTTTAGGTTTATTGCAGGTGGAGAATAGGTCCAGGGTGGGTTTTCAAACGAGGTGCGGGTAAAATCGACCTCTCGTTTTATTAGCATAATAGTTGCTCTTTGCCTGATTCCTAGAGGTGCTGAAGAACGGGGTTGAGCATCGTAGATTTGGCAGTGTTTCGGTTGGAAGATAAGATGATGAGCTGGGTTGTCGAGTTGCGGTAAGAGTTTCGAAAGATACGATGAGATGATTTGTTGCCGTCTGAAGATCAAGGGAGGAACACTGGACTCAGCTGATAAGCTCGTTATTGGAGACGTTCGAAAGGCACCAGTCGCCAGGCGGATTCCAAAATGTAGGATGGAGTCTAGAAGTGATAGATATGTAGATTTGGCTGAAGAGTAAGACTCACAGCCATAATCAAGCTTTGATTGGATTAAGTTCGTATAAACCATCAGCATACTTTTCCTATCGGCTCCCCAGGAAGTTCCTGCTAAAACCATTAGAATATCAAGTCTTTTCCTACATACTTCCCTAAGGTACTTTATGTGGCTGATCCAGTTCAACTTTTCGTCTATCAGTAATCCGAGAAACTTAACATCAGTAGAGAACGTAAGGATATTTGTTCCTAAAGTGAGGTCAGGAGCGACTGTAGGGTAACGTTTTCTCGAAAAGCGAATGCATTTGGTTTTGTGTGGGGAAAATTTAAAATTATTCTTCCTTGCCCAAACTTCCAGTTTATTGAGTGTATTCTGGAGGATTCTTTTCATCCACTCTATATTTGTGTATCTTAAGAAGATTGCCACATCGTCTACAAATACAAAGGCTCTTACAGATCGGGGAAATGTTTCTGTAATACTATTAATGGCTATAGCGAAGAGAACACAGCTGATAACACTTCCTTGAGGAAGTCCACATTGCATTACCTTAGGATTAGAAAGGGTATTGCCTATTCTTATTCTTATTGTTCTATTTGAAAGAAAATTTTTAATGAAGATAGGTAGGTTTCCACCAAATCCCCAGTCGTTTAATTGTTTGAGGATTGTGTACTTGTTTACTGAGTCGTACGCTTTCTCTATATCAAAAAATATCCCTATTGCTTCTTGTTTAGTAATGAATGTGTTAAGAATTTCAGCCTCAAGAGTAGCAAGGTGATCAATGGTGGATCTTCCTTTCCTAAAACCACATTGCACTGGGGACAGTAAACTATGCTTTTCTAGAAACCATAGTAGGCGTTTGTTTACCATTTTTTCCATTAGTTTGCACATGCAGCTGCTTAGAGAAATCGGCCTGTAATTGTTGATTTGAGTTTTGTCTTTTCCAGGTTTGGGTATAGGTATAATTATTGATTCTTGCCATGATGTAGGAAACTTGTGTGCTGTCCAGATTTCGTTATAGAGATGTAGGAGGGCACGCTTGCAAGTTAGTGGAAGATTTTTTAACATTAGATTATGAATGTCATCAGGTCCAGGAGTGGTTGGTTTCAGTTCGGCGATGACTTGATCAAGTTCGGTAATCGAGAAAGGAAGGTTATAAATATCATTGGTGTTCAATGGAAAAGTGACATCTGAGGTCGGAGTCGAATCTTCGTGGTTAGTTGGAGCGTCTGAAAAGTATTCTGCAAATGATTCGGCTATTGGTTCTGGGTTTGAGATGATTTGATCATTTATTTTAAGGAAAATTGTAGAACAATCGTGGATTCCTCTAATGAAGTTTATTTTGTTCCATACATTTTTGATGGGAGTGTATGCATTAATCTGTTCTAAATAGGTGAGCCAAGACGTTTTCCTTTTGTGTTTAACAACGTTCCTGGCTTTGGCTTTAAATTTTTTGTATTGTATAAAGTTGGTGGTAGTGGGATATTTTACAAACTTTCGAAGTGCTCTATTTCTGTCCCTAATAACTTGACGGCATTCGTCATCAAACCAAGGGCAATGGTTCACTTTTGTAGATCCTCGAGATTTCGGAATGCTTTCATATGCGGCGTCTATTATGTGTTTCGTGAGCCCTGTCGTAATTGTATCAATATTTTCTGCGTAATTTTGGAATAGGAAGGAAAGTTTTTGTTGAAAAAGGTTCCAGTCAGCTTTTGAAGTGATCCACCTAGGATATTTCTGGACTGGAGGGAGTTGACTTGTGAGAGAAATGACCAGAGGGAAATGGTCACTGCCGTGTTGGTCTGGTGCAGTATCCCATATGACTCTATTTAGCATACTAGGTGAACAGAAGGTAATATCTATAGATGATGGCGTTGTGTACTGTGGGCTTATATACGTAGTATTCCCATTATTCAATATGATACTATCTGTAGCATCTATTACACGTTTTATAGAATTTCCCCTACTATTATTTGAAGGTGAGCCCCATGATTCATGTGCACCATTCAGATCCCCAGTAACCAGGTAAGGGGTAGGAAGATCACCAATCAGTTGAATCAGAGCAGCTTCGTTTATTGCTACGCTTGGAGAAAGGTAAATATTGCATATGGTGAATGAAAAGGTGTGGTGAACTCTAACCGCTAGTGCATGTAATGAGGTATTTATAGCTAATTCTTCAGAGGATATTGTTTTTGGATTAAGTGATTATTCCCCAGCTTCCCGGACCTTCAGATACTCTATGTTTTCTGAATACGTTGTACTGTTTTAGAGAAAAACTGTTAATAGGTTTTAGCCTGGTTTCTTGGAGACATATAGCCCAAGGGTTGTATTCTTTCATTATTAATTTTAATTCTTCAAACTGAGTCCTTACTCCATTGCAGTTCCAACTGATTAGATTCATGTTTTTTATGTATAAAGGTATAGATAAAATAATACGTGAGATTGAATACAATTATGAGATATTGGTTTGCATAAGAAATTATACAAGCGATGCATAGGAAAAATATTATAATATAGAATAGAAATTTTATTTTGTCTTTGGGGCTTCCCGATACAAAGAAAAAGATTGTAATAATCGGATGAAAAACAAACAGATGCAGAAGAATTAAAAACTGTAAACATCTGTTTAAGGTAATATGAATTTTTGATTTCAGGAGTGCTTGTATAACTGTGATTATTATTTTGATTATTTGTAGAATTGTTGTGATAATAGGGTTTTCTGGAAGATGAGGAGAATTATGAGGCAGGGCTATTACCACCGTCAAACGACCACATGCCCTAATGTCGGTTTTAAAACCGCTTCGATAAATGTGATAGTCTTCGCGATTAAAATTTTTGTTGAGATTGGTTTCTTTATGACACAACGTTATTATTCGGTATATCATGGTGATAAAGACAAGTTCTTCATATTTTCTAATGGTACCATAGCAGTTACAATGTATAATTATAATTTTAAAGTCCATTGGAGAAGTAGAAATTAGATAAATATAACGATATAAAACAGATGAGAAAGTTAAATAAGTGAATTATTTTATTAAAATTAATTGTTAAATATGCGAATTGGTACGAATGGCTGTTTAAGTAGTTTGTACTCTATCTCTGCTGCGTGTTTTGCTTCTAGCTCGTCTGTCTTTCACTAACGTCCACTCGCCCTGACGATCACGGTCATCCGGGCACTCGGTGGGGTAGGTGACATCAGTAGATGTCGGTTTTCCCGAAGACGTATACTTCGGTTTTGTGGAAGGGTCCCGGGAGTTAGGTATGGCTTCCGTGGGGTTGGCCAGTCCTCGGTCTCGAGACCGAGAAGTTCGGTCAAGAAGTGGATTAGGAATAGAAGGTATGGTAGGAGGAAGAGGAGGGAGGGTGGGTATGGTGGTGGGAGCGGTGGAGGGGAGGAGCGTGGTGGGGGAAATGACTGCATCATTCAATTCCCCACAGCCACTAGGTAAGGACCTGATAAAAGGCCTCTTAGTAAAAAGAACTCTCGTTTAGTTCTTCAGTTTGTACACTGACACTAACAGTTAATTTATGTTTCACAATATTAGAGAACGATGTTTGGCTTTGAACAGGGTGCAATAGTTCGTATTTCTTTTTCGCGGCGGTATAAGGTATTTTTTCACAATCTTGTAATTTTCTAATTTCTTTTTCTTTAATAAAAGTAGGGCAAAGTTTTGAAAAGGAGTCATGTTGGCCTGAACAATTCACGCACTTTACGCTACTAATACATTCTACACCTTCATGTTTATTATTTCCACAAAGTTTACACAGTGGTTGCTTGGTACATACTGTTTTTGTATGGCCAAATTTTAGACATACGTAACATTGTATTGGATTGGAAAAGAACTGCCTGACAATAACGTTATAAAAGCCTATTTTGATTTCATTGGGTATAGTAGGGCTATTAAAAGTAAGTAAATAATTGTGGCCTTCAAATTTTATGTTATTTTTAAAATATGTCATTCTTTTAACATCTTCAACTTTTTGGGTTTTCAATTTCTTTAATTTCATCAATAGTGCAATGAGCTAGGTCAGGGCACCATATAACCCCTTTACTTAAATTCAGCCTGCCATGCGGTTCCACCTTAATAGGAAAATTGTTTAAAAAGCTAGTACACTTCAATAATTTTCCCGATTGAGCATCTGACAAAACCTCTATCAAAAGTGTGCCATCTCTCAGTTTTTTAACTAATTTAACTTCCCCGATTAAATTATTTAGGCTCTTATAGATAAAAAACGGCGATACTTTTTTAAAATCCAAAGCATTACCGTCTTCATCCATGTCAGTCCTTCTTATTATTAAAAACCTAATTGAATTTTGAATTGTGTTAACAGAATCTCCTGTTATAGGACCTTTAAATCGTCCCTTTTTCCGTTTAACGGGAGGTGATTCAGCCATGTTGTAGGCTGTATCTAATTTTAAAAAAAATGATAAATTAAAAAAAAAAAAAAAAAAAAAAAAATATATATATATATATATATATATATATATATATATATATATATAAAAATGAAAATAAATGGACACCTTTTAATGAAATTATATATAAAAATATGAAAGTTTAAGAGAAAGTTCAACTTATCAGACGTTGAGCGCTTAATCCTCAGGAGCTTCTAAGACGCATCCACACTGTACCGAACGTAAACACCAACTCCTTGGTACTAGAAATAAATATGTTAGGTAACATGCCAATAATCTGTAAGAATAACATTTGCAACTACATAAAAAGCTTTTGGGCATAAAATGGTTCAATCCAGCAGAACAAACAGGGATTCAAAATCAAATGCCGATTGAGCATTCTTTGGCGAAGCAACAAAAAGAGGTAAAAAACAACTTGAACCGTAATAAGGGTACTCCTTTGATCTCCATGGACTGCTCCAACGCATTCGATTCTCTTTGTTACCGGTAGCTTTACCAGGAGCTTATGGAGCTCAAGTGTTCAGAACAATTATATTAATTGATATAATCGTATTACAGTCAATGCTATTGGAGAACAAGATATTGAATTAAACTTAATTGATCTCAACTGTAGTGTTATTTAAGGAGCAGCATTATGTTAGGTTATTTTTAAACTACAAACTCAAGAAATATTGTAATAATTTGCTAATCGGTGTGAAGAACCACTACTATAAAATAAAGTTGTCAGAAAAATCCAAATTAGACAGATGATTACTAAATCCATGCTGAAGCCAACACTATGATCAAAAAAGACATTTAAAGTCCATGTGACCTATTTCAATTCTTCTAGACGTCGCTGACATATTTTTTTTTCGAATTTCATCATTTTTTTACCAATTATTCATTATCTTTTGGTGAATTCGATATCATAATATGTATTGGTTTAATAATTGTTCACTCGTTCGCTATTCAGATCTTTCTCTTTTAATATCACGAAAACTAAATGTTTAAAAAAACCTTATAAAATTAATTTTAAAAAAGGACTTAAGAAAGGAGGGATTTTAGAAGAGATGGGCTTTGTGCATCATAAAAGGCTGACTTGGAACGCAGAATGCACAGACTAGAAATACAGGAAGTGAGCTCCATTCATGAAATGCGGAATGAGTACAGCTTGTAAATTTATCAAAAAGACCAATCTTCTCGATAAGATGAAAAATTTTACAGATACTACTAAAGCGAAAAAATAAAGCATACAGAGTCATGTTGTAGAAGCAAACATGTAGAGCTACACTAGAGTACCACAGGGAGCGACGGGACGAAAAGTGTCTGCACATGAAATACAGAGGTAATGAAAAGCTGGAAGAACTCAAGAGACTCCGAAGTGCCAAGGAGAACAGAAACGTTTTACCAGAAGTTTAACAATGGCATGAAACAGTTTAAGCCCAATTCGAATGCCTGAAAAAATGGACTTGCAAAATGGAGTCGTCATTGTTGGAACTAAGATTAATCTAATAATTATGGAATGTCACGTTGCTCTGCTGAGGATGAGAAATAGAAAGAATGAAGAAATAATGTTCTGGGACTAAATCTTTTAAGAATAACATCAAATTTTACATGATATAATAGCTACATCTGGTTAAGACAAACAATTAATAAGAAAAAATATTAAAATCAAATATATATATATATATATATATATATATATATATATATATATATATTATTTTTTTATTTTAAACATATTTATTGATATTTACAACTGTATTAAATAAAAATACATCTCGTAAATGTGATGGTAATATACAAAACTGTCATGAAAAACATGTAGAGACACTACCCAGTGGCAGCACTCTAAAAATATTCTAAACTAGAAGGTCACGGGGCCATTTCCTTTTCAGGTGCCTCGGAGGATTATCCGGAATTGAAGAGGAAGAAAGGATTGAAACTAGTGGGTTAGAGTGAGAATAGAGTTTGTTATGAAAGGATTGATACATGGTCCGAGCCAAATCAGTAACAAAGGGAACATTAAGGTCTTTATGGATAAGATTATTCGGGACAAAGTAAGGAGGGTTGAGGATTTTAAGAAGGATTTGATTGTAAGATTAGATCGGGAAGACTGATGGTTTAGTAGAGCCCCAAAGCTCTACTCCGTCAGTCCAGATTGGTCTTATAATAGTCATGTAGATGAGCCTTTTGTAGTTCAGAGGAAGGTTTGATCGTTTGTCTAGTAAGTGTTGAAATAGCCGAAAGCGGCGAGCAGTTTCTTGTCGTTTTAGTCGTGTATGTGGATTCCAAGTTAGGCGTCTGTTAAGAAGAAGTCCTAGGTATTCGGATCTGTTCAACAGGAACTAGTTGAGTGTTATTAAAGGATACTGTAGGGCAGGAAGTCAAAGGTTTACGGCGAAGGGTAAAGGTTATTTGATATATATTCATAAGACGATATAGAATCTTAAAAATAATCAAGAAAGTTTTGCATGGCCTCATTCTTGATATATGGAAAGAGGAATTATGTACAGGGATTGAATATTTTTTTTTTTTTTTTCTGGTCCTAAAATGGGCAAATATTGTACGTGTTTTACAAAATCGTTTAAAATTTGGCAGTATCTGATGAGTAAACTCTTATACAATATCAATAATTTCAAAGGATCACGGCATGGTTTATACATCAGGAAAATCTAAGCGGTGAGAGAAGGGATCGTTATTGGATGGACCGCTGGCTGTGGAGGCTCTCAGTGGCTTCCTGGGCGGTCTCCCACTTTAATTGTATACTCTAACTTCTACCAACAACCAATACACTTTATATAGGGCTAATATGAATCAATGGATAAACTATATAAAATATTTATAATATATTTCTTAAATAATTTATTTCTTGAAATTCATAACTGTATTGTCTTGCTTTTATCCGAAAAATAATGCATAAGTTAAGGTTTATATAATAAACTGTTCACTTTGCTGGATATTTCATTATATGAATGTCAACACCACTTCTCAACTTTTTTTTTTATCCCTCCCTTTCGAATTTCAGAGACCCATAAAATTTGGCAGATTTAAGGGAAATGTTAGTGGAAGAGTGGAATAACATTCTAGAACAACATGTAAGAGCCCTGTTAGCTGGAATGGGCAGGAGAATGGAAGCAATTATCAGAGCTAGAGGTGGGAATACCAATTATTGATCGTTTTCCTCTAATTCTTCCTTTTTTTCAGTTTTGTTATTTCATTTCTAAGATTTACTTTTTCATTTTGAGACTGTAGGACATTTTTATTTTTTGATTTGTTTTCCTATTAAAAATTTATAGAAAAGAATTTTTTATTACCCTTATAATAAAGTGTGACTTCCAAAGAAAAAAGAATATTTTCAAAAATACCTTATACAGTTCAGTAATTTCAAAATATTGAAGTGATCCTTTAATGTTGTCCGGCAGTGTATATATATACGTTATTAAGATTATGAAGTATGGTATGTCTTTTGAAGAAAGTATTATTGTTAGTACTTCGATGTCTAGTCTAATTTAATCGAACCCAACGCCACTTTCTTTTTAATCGCATAAGTTAAGAGGGTTTACTAATATATTGTGAACATAAACGATATATGTATGCCATCCAATCCCACTAATGCCTATTGTACTGTAATTATATTATCATATCAAATAATATTCCAGTACAAACAGTAATTATAATAGTAAATAGCATAATGGTTATTATATTATTACAACAATTGCTTGATTCGCCCCTTTAATACATACCGTAGTGATCGATATTTGCAACATAAATCATATCATTACTAGCCAAATTGAAGCTTGTCTCCAATAGGTTAATTTTGCCACTTTTAATAATTTAATTTTGCCCACCTCAGAATTTAATTAAATATTCAAGTTAGCACTTGTTTGGTACGTTTCATTCAAAAGGTTCTATAATATAACATTTTATAAATATAATATTCATTTCTGTCATATTAGGGGAGCAGCGTGGTCTAGTGGATTAAGCACGGGTCCTAGGATCGATTCCTGTCCGTGGTCGAATATTATTTATTATGTTGATTTAGCAGGGGGCTACCCTATAGTTATCAAGACCCTCTTGGGTAGACTTATTCTCTATAAAGTGGGTACCCAAAAATGAGAAAAAACTGGCGGCTGAGTGTGATCTCCGCCTAATCACCTCATTGCACGGCTCTTAGCCTAGAAACAGTATGCAGTATGTGCCGAGCCCAAACTCTTCATATGTTGTAGGTTTAGAGGTTTTTATTTTATTTTTTCTCTAATATTATCATTATTTTACATGTTTTTGGTTGTTTAGCTAAACGGAAATAATTTTAAATTAAGCATGCAGCTATTAATTTTTTTTTGTTAACATCCCTCTTTAAAAAAACATATATGACTTAAAGTATCCATAATATAGTGTTTACTACATTACTCATTTTTACATTTTTAAATCCATTTTATTTTACCTTTTTTTCAAATCCATCATAGATCACACATTCTGTTATGAACAAACTACAAAAATACACGGTTCGACAAATATGAAACTATCCATAATGTTCAACGCAATAATTAGAGGACATGAACGATAAAAGATTCGCCATTGAAATTAATGTGAATATTTCTAACTAGCTGTGTCACGCAGCTTCGCTCGCGAATATTGCATTTCGTATTAATCTATGTGCGTTTATGGTGAGATTGGCTATAATAAATATCAACTATCAGCTACTCTTTGTTATCATTTAAAGCCCGATCTTGACTTCTTACTGTCAAATTTACAATAGCAAACCAGTAGAAGTGGTTATACCCATAATCACGTAATATGTAAAAATAATCGTCAGAAACCATTTTTAAAAAATAAATAACAATTGAATATATTTTCATAGGAACCTACACTCGAAACAGATATGAAACGCAATATGCTTAAAAGGGTCGGTCACCTGTATGTAGTGACCAGCCAGGTGCCCTTAAGATTTTTTAATGAGAGAAAAAAACAACCTTAGTTATTCCCTCCTTCGAAGGGGACGTAAAAAGGTGGTCCCAAGCCTTTGTGATTCCATGAACTCGTTAAAGATCTCTACCCTAACTAAACTTGGAGAGGAAAAAATTAGTCATCATACGATTAGCCATAGTAGTATAAAAGTGACGTTAAGTACTCCCGAGTAGCCTCATATCTCTTCGGACCAAATATTTTAGTACCTTATTTTCTAAAACCTTTAGCCATTGTTCGTCCTTCAAAGTAAGCGGCCACGTTTCACCGTCGGAAGAATAACAGTTTTATAAATTCTTACCTTTAAGTTTTTAGACAGAAGCTAAGTAATTTCGCAACTGAATTATAACACGCATTTCCCGCGTTTAACCAGGACTTATTTCCTCCTGGATTTTTTTTTTCGTTATCATTCAACCTAAATACTTAAATTTCTCTACGTGTTCAAAAGTATACCTGAAATGTCAATATTACTATGATCGCCACCGTTTCTGCTACTATCATATATTTTGTCTTTTCGGTATTTATTTCGGTCCTATTTCTTTACCGGTTTTTATTAACGGACTTGTATTTAGTTTTTTAGTTTCCGTGTCTTCCTTTAGCAGTACCAAATCATCGGCGTATCCCAGAACCGGAATTTTATCACCCAAATTTAAACCTTCTTAGTACATGTCACCTTTTCTTTGGTATATTCTAAAGCGACTTCGCCTGCATCAATTTCTGTTATTATGATTGCTATTAAGAAGTTTTTAAAATAATATATTTTTTAGTTTTATTTTCTTGTGGCAGAATACTGATTTTCTCCGCAACCCGATCCGTAAATCTATTCCTACATGTTTAAATGAAAAAATATAAATTAACGGGAAATTGAATTATTTAAAAATAAAAGATAAATCATTCAGAATCATTGGGAAGCGAGGTTTTTTTTTCTCCCAAATTTCCCCCGTTTTTTCCCAGATTTTCGACTGATTCTTCGATCCTATTGGTCGCAGCGTGATGTTATATAGCCTATAACCTTCCTCGATAAATGGACTATCGAACACAAAAAGAATTTTTTAATAAGAACCAGTAGTTTCTGAGATTAGCGCGTTCAAACAAACAAACAAACTCTTTAGCTTTATAATATTAGTATAGATTAAAAAGCTTCTAAACATATATTTATCCCAGGTAACACATGTTAAAAAAATAATGAATATTTTAATTTGTAACATCAATCCGAATTTCTCATAATTATAATTGCAACGTCGATATGATTGTTGAAATATATTTGAACAATACTACGAAAGCATTCAAACAAGTAATAATTTAGGTGAATTCTAACTACTCTGTATTTCTCCTTTAAATTAGCTCTTTTCATTTTATTTTTTATAAAGGTATCTCAGTAATAATTTTGCTCTTAAATTACAAATATTACAACTGCAAGGATATCACAATTTAAATTAGCCATTCCAGCTTTCCATGAAATATTTTCCATTGGTTTAATGAGAAGGTAATCTACTCGGAATTTTCTAATTGTCGCTCCCTTTGCCGGTATACACAATGCCCCCCCATAACAGAACCAAATGAATTATCCAATCTCCATACTAATTGTGCTATAAAAACTGTGGCCTATTCTTCTTCGGGCTGGCCATTGAATTAGCAGGATGGGAAGCACTTAATATTCACTGCTACTGCCTCGTTCAAAGGAGAGTCTCTATCTAATACCACTGCCTCTAATGGAAATGACTATCCTATAATTAAAACAATAGTCACACACATTTGTTATTGTTTATAAAATTTATAGTCTTGATAAGCAGTCGTTCAAACACATACATGATCTAGTCCAAATTATGATGCAGGGTGTTATATAGAACTTTCCGATTTTAAAGGGTGCATAATAAAAACCAAGCAAGATGCAATGAAAATTATTTAATATTTGAAAGACTATAAAATGCAAGTTTATTTTACTATGATTTGAATATAATATCTTGTAGATGTCTATCTCCATGGTCCAAACACTGACAGAGCCTTTCCTGGAAGTTGTCCATCACTCAGTAAATCATAATCAGAGTAATAGTATTAGTTTATTCAATGATGTCAGCCTTCATAGATCATCGATAGTTCAAGGACGATCCTTGTACACCTTTTCCCTGAGGCAACCCTAAAGAAAAAAAACACACGGGGTTAAATCAGGCCATCTGAGGGAGCACCGAATGTCGCCTCGCAAAGACATAAAACGGTCGGAAATATTTGACTCAGAAGTTCCATTGAACAACGGGATGTATGGGCAGTAGCACCACTCATACTGAAAACTGCATGTCATAGAGCGTCTGACGGCGCCATCCCCTCCCTTCCACTCCCTCCAGGGTTTGGAAAATGATCTTTTGAAATCGAAAAGTTCAATATGAATCACCCTGTATATTTTATTATATATGCAGTCCTTCAGAGAGAACGTAAAATGCGGAATTTTGTTCAGTACTGTATTTTCCTACTGTTATTAGGCCAACAGCCGTGCAATGAAGTGACTAAGTCAATATCACACTCAACCACTAGGTTTGATCCCTAATTTTGGGTGCCCACTATTTAGTGGCTAGGTGTGCCCCAGTAGGGTCGCCCCACAACTAAAATGATATAATCAAAAATATTCTGCCACAACCGGAATTTGGACCTGGAACCTAGAGAACAACTGACTAGTGATGACTGATCCACTAGACCATGACACTCCGAAATAATTCAAAACAATGCAATTTCTGAAATTGTCAAAACTTTACTAGCTATTTAAACCACCAATGTAAACAAAATATATAGTCACTATCCGCTAATGATCTGTTTGAATAGATACAAACTATTGATAAATAAATAAAAACGTAGGGTACATTCGCCGCTCAGTATCACCAAAACTTCAGTTTCAATGAAAAAATAGCCATATAAAAGTTACTGTAACTTAACTTAGTGTTAGTGTCGATGCTACAGTGAGAGTCCTAATTAGGATAGGGGTCTTTAACGAGTACCTGATATAATAACATAGGCTCGGGACCACCTTCTACTTCTCTTCCGAATAGTATAACTAAGGATTTTTTACTCCCATTAAAAAACCATAGGGCCACCTGCGGGTTTGAACCCGTGATCTTGGGCATAGAGGCTAGCGATAGAAACATTATGATTCTTACTACATCAGAGGTAACCCTATTTTCATTTGGTTACATTCATTATACTAATTATAATGAAAAAGTAAAGCCTGATATAAAAATAAATGTCAACTAATAACTATAACTTATTTCTGGGTATGAGTGTATATTCATATACTTTGATAACCCTCCATGAATTATATCGTCACATTAAAGTTTATTGATGATCATTTACGAGCACGATATCGACAGAATAAGCCTTATGAGCTAGTTTGCTGAATGATACATTCGATAAAGAGGATTACATATGCATTATAAATTCAAGATTATTTTTTTATTCAATGTCTCGTTTTACTATATTTTACGTCATTTCGTATGGTACGTATGACTATAATCAGAAATTTAAGCTTCTAAGGATTTTTATTAATAAAAGTATGAACTTAAATATAGTAGGTCGGATACAGTGAATCTAATTTAGGATTAGGGGTCTTTAACAAATCCTGATATAATAACTAGGCTCGGGACCACCATCTACTTCTTTCGAATGAATAGATTTTTTATCCATTAAAAGATTTGCGAAACCTGCAGTTTGAACCCGATAATGGCATAAGTAGCCCAATAGACATTATGATTCTTACTAGATCAGGGAAACCTATTATCAATTGGTACATTCATGATATAATTATAAGAAAAAGTAAATGCCTGATATAAATGTAAATTCAGTAAAACATAATTATGTCAAGGCTTTGATTGATTCATAGACTATACCCTCATGAGTTATTTCCATAAAGTTATTGAATGAACATTTACGAGCACGATATCGAAGAATAAGCCTTATGAGCTAGTTGCTGAATGATAACCCTAAGTGATTAACTATGTGATTAAAATTCAAGATTATATTTTATTAAAGTCTTTTGCTATATATTTCTATTTATATGTCTCCCATCTATTATATCAGAATTAGCTTCTAAGATTTTCTATTAAATAATCAATGATCTTACTAAAATAGCACGGTCGGAACGAAACTGGATATCAATTTAAGGCAATTGTTTCGAACTTGGAGTATTTAATGTCTTGTCCTAAGAAATTAGTAAAAGATTTTCTATAGACCGAGTGGTTCAACAAATTGCGAACTTGCATTTAGTGTACATAAAAAAAGCAATATAGTATCCACTAAGTCATGAGGCCTAATGATAGAACAAGGACAAAATAACAGAGAAAGGATTGTATCAATATACGTATTCTGCTGGAAGCTTTTGAGGATTTCGTGAAAAAAGTTATGTCAAGCTTTGATTTCGGAAAGAGGGACCAATAGCACAAGAGCAATTTTTGATAGTATGGATTGAAAGAAATCAGTTATAGATGCATGGACGCTTGTACATAATCCTAAACTCTTGAATCTGCACATTTTATTATTGACTGTGTAATTTTTAATTTCCAGACTGAATTCGAATATGGATATGCTATTATAATGTGATGAAAGGTCTCCCATTTTTTAATATCTTCAAGATTGATAGATGCATATAATAACAAACGTGGCAAAGTTGAGCAACCGATTCCTTTTGGATTTTCGCTCCTAGTAAACATTATATAAATGAATAATGCCCATGTTACTGGAGAGCATCAAATGAGTACTGAATGTAAAATGAAATAAACTAATTCCTAAAGCCAATTATCTACCTTATATGTAAACAAACTATAATTTGTATAATTTCGTAAGATTTTTACCGTAAACACACTCTTCTTTACAAGGCCAACATTTTATTAATTTACTAAATTGAATTTTACTCATATCATTTTTCAATTGAAGGAACAATCCAAAGTTCCCAAAACCGCCATTGAGAAAAACCACTAATCATTCAATAATATCTCTTGATAAACCAAATGTTTATTTAAATAGAATTTTAATTTTAAAGTTAATAGCATTAAGTATGAATTTAATTTAAGGAGAATTAACCCTGTCCATTCCCACTCCGCCACTACCCATGCATATTTAGCAGAACTGTTTCATCCATTACCTCGCAGAATACTTAATACGAGGTATTTGATTGAAATTTCAATAAAATACCACAGTTGTTTTAATTATAAAACTTTTAGGAAATTTATTTGACCTGAAAAAGTAATTATTTATGTAATATTTGTTATGTTTTTTTCTGCTGTCCGCAAACGGTTCTTTTCCAATACCAAGCGAGAGTAATGTATTAGACTATATTGAAGCGTATAAAATTATAGTATAGTCGTATATAAGCGAATAGTCTTGTCCTCTCGGTTTTATATTATTGATTTCAATAAACAGGTCATCAAACTGTCAATGGTCTCAATTTTAATGAATTGTTTTAACAATGTCAATTTTTTCAATGAGTTGTAATGATAAGTTTGTATTATTAGATTTTCAATACACAATAATACAAAACCTTTTGCCACTTCTTGAGAGCGTAAGATCTGCAATCGGTTAAGTTCTTTATATGATTATTTTGTCTCTTTTTTTATTTATTTTTTTATTATTTTATTGATTACTGAACCCTAAAATTCTTCACGTCCCGATTCATAATAAATTTAAAAAAAAAATTGATATACAATGTTTTTCTACTTTCGGAGTTTTATCTCAGAAGTATAAAATAAATTATTTTGTAAGTTTTATTTTAATTTGATGAGGTACGATATATAAATAACTATTTTGATCACGCCAATGACCCTTAAGGGTAGAAGCGGAATAAGCGAATAAAAAACTATTACGTATTAATGTTTCAATATATAATAATAAGCATTGATACGATTATTATTTTAATTGTGATGCCTCTAATATAATTTTTCATTTTTTTTTTCAAAATATTTTTATCATTAATAACATTTTCTTGTTACTTGATTCTTCTATTATAAATTATAAATTATATAAATCTTATATAAATTAAAACTTACTGGTTGATATTACGTTTATCTTGCTTTTAATATTTTTACCGTTCTTCTTCTTTTGAAAAAAAAAAAATCAATTGTTGAATTATTTTAAACCTGTAACTAAATACTAAGAAAAATGTACTGAAATCATTGGCCCTTTTTTTCAGAATCGTTAGTTTGATTAAACTGAGAAAGACATTAATTGAGTCTAAAATTACTTCAATTGGTCCGGAACTTCAAAGGGCTTGAGGCACCTACGACAGAACTTATATTGTATTTCACAAAGTACATATTGGGTCATTTCAAATAAAATGTACATCAAAAAAAAAAAAAAAATAATTATAAAAATATAATGATATTTTTATTCAAAATATATTTACCTCTTTTTTTCTCAAGTGTTTTCAACTTTTCAATCCCAAAATTAAAAAAAAAGTTGTTTGTTAAGAATTAAAGTAAAAAAATTCGTTTTTTTATCTGAGAATCATTTTCCAAAATTGTATCTATAAGCAAAGTCCAAATTTCTAAACAGACGAAAATCAGTCAAAAATAGGTGACAAAAGTAACATTACTACAAGAGTGGTCAGTAGATATAGGTTATTAGGCTTATAGAGGTTATAAAGGAAGGCGACATAGGGTGGCAAAGGGAGTGTTATGATTGAATAGGTAGGTATCGAAATATGGAAAAGGACCTTTTGCCGTGTTATCGGAGATAATCATGCTATTTATCCTATGGTAAATGTAAATGCTTAGAAAAATCCAAGGAGATTTAAAAATGTATATGTAATGGAAATTATTATTGGGAACGATGATAATCTGTGAGTCAGGTTTACTCTATTAGAACAAGGTTCTCTGAACGCCATGCCAAAGTTTCTTAGCAAGTGTCCAAGTTCAAAGTTATAAAAAAATACTATATAATCGCTTGTTTCCATCGTCGTATTTGATTGCATACTTAACAATATGCGATCAATTAAAGTGATAGTAAATACTGGGTTGTAAAAGTTATTAGCGTTTTTCACTGGTAGTTTCTATAATTTTTAATATCTTTAATAAATTAAATATGGACCCTTATGATGAAATGAATGAAATGGAAAGTAATTTTATGCTGGGACAAGTAGTCCCCTTAGAATAACAACAAAATTATTATAACGATATAAATGATAATTGTCTAGTCATTTAAGACTTCAGTTTAACAATAAAAAGACGGATTTTGTGACAAGGAAATAGTTATTATTCATAACTTTAAATATTACATATGTTAGGAAGATTGGTGCTTTAGAATATGAAGAAATAGTTAATGTTTAGAAGTAGATAATTATAAGGCTTTACGAATGTATATAGGCAAGGAATCTCAAAATAGGATAGCACGAATAGCACAAGTTTTCTTTGAGAAGGCGGAGCTGTGGGAAGGTAAAGATAAATTTATGGGTTGGGATCGAATATCGCAAACAAGTAAAAAGAAAATCAAGAATATAAGAAGGTTCTTTTATTTTGAAATATCATAACAAAGATACCAAGGAGGTATTGTCGACTGAAAGACGGATAGAGCTAATTTAACTCGGTATACCTGCTGGAAACATGGGAGCGTCAGTCATTTGAGTCTCATGTCAAACTACTCAGACATCCCACTATAAACGAGGCAACCGTAATCAAGATGAGGGAAAATGAGCGAAGAGACGAGTAGCATACGAGTAGTTGATAAAAGGGTGTTGAGGAATTTTTTAGGAGCTCTGACCTTGAGGAGCAATATCATGCAGTAGTAGGGTGAATGTTGACCTTGAGAGGTCATTGACCGACCTTGTGCGGGCGAGGGGGGTGTTGTGTTAGGGCGAGGGGGGGTGTCCTTGAGTAGTGTGAGGCTGTTTTGGGGTCGTTGCCTGACCTCGTTTTTTTTGAAAAAAGTTAGATGGCAACAGTGTATGTAGATTTGGCAACAGCGCGGAGCAGATGGCTCTGGGCCGGTGCCCCCGCGTATGATGACGTAATCTTACGATGAGTCACGGATCCATTCATGTTTTTTTGTGAATTTCATTCAAGTTCCGGATGTGAGTCACGGATCCATTTAATTTTTTTTAGTCAGTTTCATTCAAGTTTACACATACGTTGACCATGTGTCTAGAGGACGGCCTTCCTTGCCCACGGTGGCGGGAACATCTGTCTGTCCCCCGCCTCGTATGAGACGGCAAGTGGACGTCATTGACATTAACAGTGTCGGGGAACATGGGTAATCTGTCTCGCCTCGAGCCATTTAAGATATAAGAATCCGGTGTTGGTCGTCTTTGATAAATGTTATACTACCTTTACTACGGTCAACGTATGTGTAAACTTGAATGAAACTGACTAAAAAAAATTAAATGGATCCGTGACTCACATCCGGAACTTGAATGAAATTCACAAAAAAACATGAATGGATCCGTGACTCATCGTAAGATTACGTCATCATACGCGGGGGCACCGGCCCAGAGCCATCTGCTCCGCGCTGTTGCCAAATCTACATACACTGTTGCCATCTAACTTTTTTCAAAAAAAAACGAGGTCAGGCAACGACCCCAAAACAGCCTCACACTACTCAAGGACACCCCCCCTCGCCCTAACACAACACCCCCCTCGCCCGCACAAGGTCGGTCAATGACCTCTCAAGGTCAACATTCACCCTACTACTGCATGATATTGCTCCTCAAGGTCAGAGCTCCTAAAAAATTCCTCAACACCCTTTTATCAACTACTCATACAGGTATTAATAAGGTGGGATAGAATAAAGAAACCTTAGGAATTGTTTCAAGTATTAAATGTTGTTATCTTTCATGTATTTTTAAATTCCGAACATCAACAGTCGAAGGACGACCCGAGCGCTTTGCGTATTCCAAGTCAAAATTTCCGATTTTGAACCGAGCAAACCTCTTACGGACGGTTCTTTCTCCTAAAACATCATCACCATTCACACTGCAAATTTTGTTAACCGTCTTTGCTGCGGATTTTCCTTTTCGGAAATAAAAAAACCGGTGTGTGAGCTTGACGTGCCAACTTGATGCTACTACTTGACGCTTACTACTTGACGTTTACTACTTAATACTTAACGCAACTATCAAATTTTATGTACTTGTATCAAATAATAAACCAATTCACACATTTAATACAGACATTTATTTTTGCTTCATTATACATATTACTTATACAGGTATACTTAATGCTAAGACTTTATTTCTAATATTATATTCATAATCGGACGATGATACGATCATGTACAGTTAGAGATAAAAATGAGTGAAACTAATAAAGAATTAATTAAATTAAGTTTCTATAGAAACGTGTGTTTTATTACAAATTGACGATAACCTAAGACACCCTTCCCCCACCACTACCATCTTCGTAACGCTACACTTTTGCCTACATGACTCCTTACTCTCATGATGTCATTCCCCCACTACTACAATACTACTTACCCCCACCAACTACCCACTTCCGTAACGCTACACTTTTCGTAACATCCCACCCAGCAAAATGAATTATAAGACGTTGTCACGTCAATAAAAATTAAATGACGAAAAAGAATTTTTTTCTCTTCCATTTTGAGCAAGAAAAATACCACTTAATAATAAGGAATCTCGGTTGAAACTAACGCATACAAGCACCTTAACTAATCTTTTTTTAGAATATGTAAAAAATATTGACCAAGTAAACATGAATGAAATATTGAAAAACGCTAAAAATTTGTTTTGCAATCCAATATTATCAAAAAAAGAGATACTTTATAACGACCATTATAATCTGTAAACATAATCAGTGAACAACATTATTCCACTTTGACTTTCTGGAGTAATAGAAACGGCATTTCTTATGAAATAATCCGATATTCCTTGAACATTATAAATGGGACGATGTTTGATTATGGATCCATTGTGATGTTCCCAGAATTATGTTGAGTTATCGAATCAATTAAAATTAAATCAAATTTATTATTTAAAGCGTTTACATCAGTACTTCACTAAAGCAGATTAAGTTATTGGCATTGTCAAAGTTGAATGAAGCTAACAAGGGACTTAGCCAACCTACAAGTTTGGTCAACTTTCCTAACGAAGTCCAGTTAGCAACTTCCAAGGAACACTTGTGTTTCAAGTACTAAATCTGATTTCCTTAAACAAATCTTCCAGTGCAATAAATTCGGTATTACTCATAAGAAAGAAATTAAAAATATATTTCTTGCACTCTTTTCATAAACTTGATATGTAGATAAGCATTACTAGACTTCGGCGATACACCTGATTAAGTTATGATACTCTTTTATAACAGTTAATTTTTTTTAATGAAAAAATTGTTTAATCTATCTTTTTTCTATTTTTAAAATATCTTCTTCAAAATTAAAAGTTCTTCTAGGAAGAATTATGATTCCAATTTTTAGGTTTCTATGAAATATATAAAAACAGAAAGTATTCTGATCGTGGAAATTTACAAATACCCATATACAAATTCAAATGGATCCTGAATCCAAAATACTTAAGACTACCGAAATGTTCGTCTAGTAAGCATTAAATATCTTTATACCAAATCAAAATGGCTTTTTTCCAACAGCCGTAGGGAATACTTCCTTGGATCTTTCCTATACTAAACCACCAGCTCCCAACACCCTTCCTATATCTATTATCTCCTGCAGTTCAAACCTCCAATTCATCCACTAGAAACGAGATCCCGTATGTCCAACCTTTATATCCCTTCCCACAGAACAAAAAAATACAAGTGCTGCTTACTAGCCGTTCTATAAGTCTCTGGAATTCCCTCCCAACAAACATCCGTCATGCTCCTTCCCTCTCCACATTTAAACAACTTATCTTCCAGTACCTTCTAGCATCCCAAAATAACGCTGCTTGACAATGTAAAAAGTTTAGTAAAATATTAATTATTAATTATTAATAATAAGTTTATTTTTCATTAATGCTAGGCCAGTTTAAGATTCTTTATTATTTCAAAGCTTATGCTATTCTTAAAAGACCAAGTATCAAAACAATGTAAATATTTATTTTTCTTCTTTTTATTCTTTATATTGAAACTCATTTATTTTTCATTTTGTTCCACACAAGTATTTTTTTTTAATTATTATTTATTTTATTTTTATATTTTGTGTATATATTCATCTATAGTTGTAAATATTAGTTGATTATATTGATGTATAATGTATTCTCAAGGGTCCCAGTCCTAGAATAAAAATCACTTTCTATTCTATTCTAAATAACTAAATGACAAAAATCAAAGAAAACTGAAATTACACAATCAACATGGGCTTATGCCAGGGATGTCACAGTATTAAAAAAAAAACGACTAACTAGGCGTTCAGCTTTATAATATGATATAGGATATAAGGCTTTAGAATAAACTCACAATATTAAACGTAAAATTAAACGAGTTTTAATGTCATGTATGTTTTATCTACATTGAAATAGTCTGGGATTATTTATGAGATATTGGTATTTTCCACAAAAAAAGAACAGTAACATGACGAAATAAAGTAAATAGATCTTCCCAAAAAACTCAACGTAAAAAAAGATAAATTTTATCAGGAATAAATTTTTTTTATGGAAAAAAAAATTTGATTTATTAATACACAAACCCGGAGAACTGATGAAGAGTAGTAAAAACTACACAAAAGCCGCAGGGATTTTTATAGATTCAACAAAAACATTTTTAACTATGGAAGAATTACATAATCAAGATGAATAATTATTATAATAATCAAGTCATTGCTTGCCTCTCAGGTTATCGTTATGTTTTTTGTTTTGTTTTTTGACATAAAGATTTTTTCTTAATTCTCTTATCACTAATTATTAATATTCAGCTCCCTCACACATGATTGTCAATTTATTATTGTATTACTCTGAAATTTTCCTTCTAACATGATTTGTTGTTATTTATTTTTAATGAGTTCTTTCCATTTATCCACTTATACACCAATTTTAATTTTATATTTTTTTTTTGTTTAATTATTTACTATAACTGGTGTTGTCTTATCTTTTCTTTTCATATTAATTTTTTTAAATTCTATAGGTTGACTTCTTGTTTTTCTTAGCCCTGGTGAAAGAATAAAATGAAGACCGAATACATCGGCATATAAATATAATATCTTATTATTTACATTAATTAAGCATTATTTATTTGATGACTTAGTTCCACAAATAATTGTTAAAATTTAAACTTTTCATGCTTATTTAGATTTTTGTTAAAGTATTTGTAATTATTTTTAGTGATGATCTTTTCTTAATTTAACGTCACTTTATGCTACTGTGGCTAATCGGAATAAGCGATGATATATTATTGGAAATTCTCTTAAAATTTTTATTTGTGTGTTTACAATGGCTAGAAGCTTATGAAAAATTAGAATAAAATCCCTGTATATAGGAGTTCAAAGACTAAAATTATACTTAGAGTATCAAGAAACGTAGTCCAATTAAACCTATTTATAAATCTCGATGGTTGCTATTACTGGTTTATAACCGATTGAGGGATAATTATGGTTCGCCAGCATTTGTGCCTTAGTTAGGTAACTAGTTAAATGGCAGTTAGAGCCTCCAATATTGTGTATAAGAGAACAATACAAGTCTGCGATACGCTATAGAACCAACAATAATAATCTAACAATAATATTAATAAATCAGTCATTATCAAAGGCGTTATGATTATATGACAAAAAAAAATCTTGTGCGCCCTTACCTCTGTAATTAAAATCAATTTAAAAATGTTTAAATACCGTTAGGGATGAAATAAGTATTAGGAAGATATAAAAATTAATTAAATTGATTTTCGCTAGAAACATGTGTTTTAAAGTAATCTTTTACATTATTATCTATAACAAACAGATATTTTTATCCGCTTTTCATCACTCTCCATTACATTTTACAACTTTGTGTAGACGATATTATTATTTCTAACATTTTTACTATTCCAACGGTGTATTATACATATATATTATAGTTCTTGTATTAAAAAAAACAAAAATTACATTAAAAAAAAAAGTTCTCTCCTTTTTTTATTATCAAATTCGTTCAACTTGTATATATAGCCATTTATCAATGGTAACAACATGTCAATATTTATTTTTTTCGATTCAACAAAATTGAAGATACTTTAAAAGAAGAAACTTCAAACTATCGGCATTTAAACCCCGTCAGACTATTTCAATCAGAACGAAACCTACACCACATTAAAGCTCGTCAAATTTTACATCGATATGTAGAGTTTAATCAAAATAGTTAGAGCCGTTTTTGAGAAAATGGTAAAAGTGGCTCTTTTGGTCAGCCGATTTTGAAGGAAAAATTTCAGTAACATCTCGGCCCTATAGTTGTCTCTAATATGAAAATTTCAGTATCGTACCAATTTTCGTTCTTGAACTAGACTTACCACAAACCTGTGGACACACAGACCTTTTTTGAATTCGAAAATTTTCACGATCATAATACTTTACTTACTAAAAATTTGATACATAGATAAGTGAAAGTAAAAAAAAGGAATAAAAAAAGATAAGAGTGTTTGTCGAGAACGTGTTGAAGTATCTAAAAACTGTGACCAATTATAAATAAGTTACAGTATAAATTTAATTTGATTCGAAAAATTAACACCATGGATTTTTTAAGGCTTTGAATAAGTTGGAAATTTATGTCACCAACTGGAGTGGTGCAGGACAGAGTCAAATCGGTGAATCATTTGATTTCTCATTCAAAACTGAAGACAGGATATATCGTAAATAATCATAGATGAATAGTTCCAGGGTCGATAAAGGCAGTATTGTTCATTACGATAACCTTGATAGTTGATCTTGAACATATTACTGTTTAGAATATTATAGTTTGTGAATCAGAAACATTGAAAAAGAAACATTCATATGTTATTTAGCATGATTTATATTTATTTTTATTTTGGCTAACCCACATATAATATATAGAGAATGGAAAAGTATTGTGACCTTAATTTTCCTAATTCTAGTTTTCAACGGAAATACAAGTTTTAGGGTTATCTTGATCCAAATGACTAAATCTCTTTAAAAAGTTGTATGTGTGTATGCGGTATGCCTAAATCTAAAAAGATAAGCTGTATCAAGCCACAATTTTATATTTTATGAGCATATATGCCTGAGAAGCATATAAAACTTTTTCATTGAAAAGCCACTTTATATGTATGTCGTATGTGGTTTATAGCCTTTCTCAAAAACGGCAATGTTTTTGATTAATCAGGTATCAATTTAAATTTAACTTCTAAACATTTATAAGAATTAATACCATGTAATATATAATAATATTTGTTCTTATTGACAGTGTTAAACTTCCATATTTGAAAGTTTATTCCTCTAATATACCTTTAATTTAGTAAATTTGAAAATATTTACCGTTTGAAGTTGTAAAAAAAAAAAAAATATATGAAATAAGCATTAGAAAACGTCATAGAAAAGGTGACGTTTACCGAAAAAGGTTTAAATATGGATGATAAAATTCCGGTTTGGGAATACGCCGCACCCACGGCAAAACCAATTTAGGTGGACAAAAGTGAAGTCAAAATTTGGAATTTCTGAATGCTTGAACTTTTTATTATTTGCAGGTAACACGCCTAATACTAATATTTCCCGCCATACCGTGTTTACAAATAAATAATAAATGACTTTTGTTTTTGAATTTATAATTAACATTTCATATATAGATAAGTAAATGTAATAGGATTAGAAAAAGAACTTGATGATGTGAGTAAGTATTTTGTGATAAATAATAATACAATCAATCATTCGATAATAATATATATATAGTAAGATTTATAAACCATCTTTATCAAATGTTTTTACATCATTTTGTTTATCAGTCATAAAAATATCAGTATAGGTTACTTCATAATTTTACAGAAAATCATTGAAAAACGCTTTAATTTATTTATTGGTTTTCTCTTGACAAGTAGTGACAAAACTAAACTCCGTTAAAATTCCGCCCATGAGTCACTACCGAGCTGACACCTTCTTGTCAAAAACTTCTCTTTAATATACATCAATTCATAACTTCAAGTTAGATAGTACTCATTCATCTTTAAAATTTTCACATCATAACTGAAAACATGGGTTTTGAATGTATAGTATCCAATAATTAGTGATAGAATATTTTTAAAAAAATCTGGTGCGGGCAACACACAACTTTCACCTCCGTTTTTAAAATCGATTAAATAATTTTCAATACAGTTAGAGATTAAAGTTAGTAAAACCATTAAAGAATTAATTTAATTAAATTTCTATAGAAACATGTTTTTTATTAAAAAATCTATTATATCTAATATATAAAATAATCAGTTAGTTTTATCGGTTTTTCATCTCTATTAATTAACTTTTATAAGCTTGTGTATAAGATAATATTTTTTCTAAAATCTTAAGCTTTCCAACGGTATATTATATTACATGTTTATTACCGTTCATATGTTCAAAAACAAAAAATTGCACTAAAAAAATTATTTTTCTGTTTTCTTTATTAGTTTAGTATCGAATTCATTCAACTTATAAATTTATCTGTTTTTTATGAGTGGTAACAAGATAATATAGTTATTTTGATAGAATCTACATAATAAAAGGTACTTTAGAAAACGAAAATGTATAAAATATAGGCATTTAAGCCCTGTCAGACTCTTTCAATCAAAATGAAACCTACATGACATTAAAGTCTATTAAGTTTTACATCGATATAGCAAGTTTAATCAAAATCGTTACTGCCGTTTTTGAGAAAATCGTAAAAAGGTGCAAAATGCATGGTTTAAAGTGGTTCTTCGGGTTAGCTTATTTTGATGAAAAAGTTTTTGTAATATCTTGGGCGTATAGTTGTCTTAAGTATAAAATTACAGCTTCATAGGACTTTTCATTTTCACCCGGGTGTTACCTCACACACACAACAGACCTTTTTCCGGGAATTCGTTATTTGGACCCAGGGGACCCTAAAACGTGTATTTCCGTTGAGAACTGGAATTTGATAATTTTCCCGATCGCAATACTTTCCCTTTCTAAATATTTCATAAATAGGTAAGTGAAAGTAAAAATGTTTTCCTTGGAACACAATATATCTATTATTTATTTGTGGGTGTTTCTTTCTTTTCGGGCTAATATATTCGTTCTTTCTGATATTCTTTGTCTCTGTTCTTCTGAGAGATTCGGCCTGCTGTTATTGGGCTTCGGTGCTTCACAGAATATTTCACTTTCGTCAATTACCTTTTTTAAATGAGGCATTAAAATTCGTTTGGTAAACCGACATTCATTTATTCTAATCAAACGTATTGTAACCAAATTAATGGATTGGCAATAATAATGCCATCGGAAGGGACCGATTTCGTTGGATCACAACGCTCGACCACATGAACTGTTTGAGCTTTGTTCATGTGCCAATTCTGCGACATCCGTCCCACTCTCCGGAACTCTCGCCTACGGAGTATCATTTTATTAAACACTGCTTACAGTTTTTTAAGTTTGTCAATTCTAGAGATGTGAAATTCTATTTCGAGGGTATGAAAAAAGTTGTCAACATGTTGGCAGATATGTTTTGATAGTATTAGAACATTTTTGAACTGATAAAACTTTTGTAAATTTTTCTTATTTCCTATTTAACAGAAATTCCGCATCGTTTTCCGGATAACTTGAAATTATCAGCTGTGATTATGCAAGAGTAATCTAATGGCACACTCTAATTAAAAAGAAAATTAGTATTCTATTTTAAATATTTCAGATCTGGAAAAATGAAAAAATGCCCGAAGAATGGAAAGAAACAATACTGATTCCGATTCACAAAAAAGGACCGAAGTCGGATTGTAACAACTATCGTGGGATCTCTCTTCTCCCAGTATGCTATAAGATATTCACGTCAATTCTAACTAGTCGAATCACGAAATACGCTGAGGAAATTATCGGAGATTAACAATGCGGTTATAGGCGGAATCGCTCGACTATTGACCAAATATTTTCCTTACGTCAAATATTAGAGAAAAAATTGAAATACAACGGTGTAGTCCATCAACTTAATATCGATTTTAAAAAGGCTTATGATTCAATAGACCGTCAGAAGCTATATAACATCATGATTGAACAGGGAATACCTAGAAAGTTAGTAAACCTAGTAGAGATGTGTTTGTCGGAAACATTCCATAAAGTTAGAATCGGTCATAATTGCTCCGAGAGATTTAAGGTGCGATCGAGTTTTAAACAGGGTGACTCCCTTTCACCTGTGTTACTTAATATAGCTTTAGAATATGTCATAGAAAAGGTGATGTGTACCGAGAAAGGCTTAAATATGGGTGACAAGATTCCGGTTTTGGGGTATGCCGATGATCTGGTACTGCTAGGTGAAGACACGGAAACCATACAACTAAATACAAGTGTGTTAATAAAAACCGGTAAGCAAATAGGTCTCGAATTAAATACCGATAAGACGAAATATATGATTAGTAGCCGAAATGGTGGCGATCTTGAGAATATTACTATTTCAGGGCATACTTCTGAACACGTAGAGAAATTCAAGTATTTAGGTTCAATGATTACAAGAAAAAATGAAATCCAGGAAGAAATAAAGTCCCGGTTAAAGGTGGGAAATGCGTGTTATTATTCAGTTGCTAAGTTACTTAGTTCGCGGCTTCTATTTAAAAACTTAAAGGTTAGAATTTATAAAACTATTATTCTTCCAACGGTTCTTTACGGATGTGAAACGTGACAGCTTACTTTGAAGGATGAACAACGCCTTAAGGTTTTCGAAAATAAGGTATTGCGTAAAATATTTGGTCGGAAGAGCGATGAGGCCACTGGGGAGATTAGAAGGTTGCACAACGCGGAATTACGGAACTTGTATCCTGTGAATATAATTGAGCTGATTACATCACGGAGACTCAAATGGGTGAGTAAAGTTGTTGGGCTTGATGACGAGCAGATTCCGAGATAGTTGGTATTTGCTGATCCGACTGGTAGGCGTCCGAAAGGTAGGCCGAAGCGTAGATGGGAGGATTGCGTTAAGGCTGATCTCGGGGGCTTGGGCTTGAATGGTGAACATTGGACGAGTCTGTGTAGGCGGACTTTGGTGGTATCGGCATCGAACCTTCGGGTTCGCTAAGCCAATTATTATTATTTTAAATATTTCAAAGAAAATTTCGCTACCTAAAATTATTTAGATTATGAGAAAGAGATAATGTTTAATAGTTTATACCAAATATATGAAAGATCACTGTAATACTGTGTTTTAAATATATTAGGAGTTATATAAATGTCTCTTCATATTGCGAGAGCAGATACTAAACTTTAAGTGGGCAAAAATGTTCATACGAACCATAGTCCGATTCTCAACGGTTAGGAAGGAAAATCGAATTTTGTGTGTTTTACTTATCAGAAAAACTCGAATATATCAACATAAGTTGCAAGTACAGAAAAAACAAGTGGTGAAAAATAAAAGAAGAGCAACTTTCCTATAAGAATAAGAAGTCAAACTCTTAAAATATTAAGTAAGTGTCGCATAACATCATGAAAGAAATTAAATTTAATATTTCTATTCATAGATTTTATATTTTTTTCATATCTCAGAAAAACTTCATCGTTGGATGAGCTTTAAAATGGTGCAAAACAAGCCAACCTTTATAAGCGAAGTTTTTTGCTTTTATCCATGGTCTTCATTGAAGAGCAAGAATCTCAAAATGTAATTATTCTTCTCTATAACCGTTGACAATGGTGACAATTTGTGGGTCATAGAACTTTTTTTCTCTCTTTAGGTCTATAACCTGCTTCCACAATATGACTAGACATTTATAAGACATATACTAAGCACTGGTTTTTTTTTTGGTTTTTTTGTGAGATCCTTTATTTATTTTTAATTTTATGATTCTTGCCTCTTCGCTGTTTAGTTTAGCCTATGGAGCTACGTTTAGGTAACTTAAACGATCTTTCACCTCAAACAGTATTTCAAATTTGTTAAATTGATTTTAATAACGAAGGTATGTGAAAATTGTGTCCGTGAACCAGATATTTTGACTTTTAATGCCTATATATTTTATCTCTAACTATGCTTAAAAATCCTTAAATTAATTTTAAAAACAGTGGTGAGTAAAAGTCGTGCGTTGCACGCACCAGGTTCTTCTCTTCTTCACTGGTTTGTAAGATAAAATAAGAATGTCATAACTTGAAAGGTGCTGGTTTGGTATTGTATAGCTCAACATTTTAAATGGGTTTTCAAAGTATTCTGCCATCCCTCTGTGTCGACACCCTTCTTGATGGTTTGTTTAAACTAAAATTTTCTCTCAAAGAAGAAATGTTTAAGTAAGACGTTCCACTCAGTGAATTTCGCTTTCAAATCAGTAAAATGTTAAAGAGGGCGTCCATTTCTCAGATTCTAGAAAAATCTAAAATCCTGGAGCACTTTGTTTTTTTTTTAAAGATATTTACTTATATATTTTTATAATAAACTCTCAGTCAAAGGTAATCCACGGCAGTATCTGTTAAAAAATCTTTCTTTCATACAAAACCTTTCATCTCAACCTGATAGACTTTATAATACTTCATTAATGTGTTTAACAAACATAAAAAGGTATTTTTACTAGGTTGAATTAAATTTCATTTTTTATTTTAGGTTATTATCAACTAATTAATAAAAAAAAAAAAAAGTAGCGAATTGAATTTTTATATCATTGTCACAACATAAATTATTGTCACATTAATTATTGTAATAGTTGCGATATTACAGTAATGTGAAAAATTAAAAAAATGAAAAAACCACTTATCAAAATTAACACTATAATAACACTAGAACGCAGTTAACGAACATCTAATTTATAAAATACTTGATCTTGTTTTAAGTTTTTGAACCTTTAGCTCCTCTTTAAAAAGGAGGAATACGAATTAAAAAAATGTATATAATAAATTTTAAACGGGGGAGCCCGTGGCTGAGTGGCTATCGCGCTAGTCTCTCATGATAAAGTTGTGAGTTCGAATCCCAGTCCGGCGGAACTTTTATAAGGATGTAATTTAATGGGGATTCACTCACAGCCTCTATACCCGGGTATGTGAGACCCGTCAGCCAAATGGTGGCCACTCACAAAATTAGGCGTAGGGAGTAATAACACTACACTAAACATTGCATTGAGAAACGCGAGTTTAATCTCCAGGAGATTACACCGCGAGGCCCAGGGCCTGCAGGCCTGTAGCGAGAATAAAAAAAAAAAAAAAAAAAAATATATATATATATATATATATATATATATAATAATAAATTTAAAGATTAATCTATGTACTTTTATTTATAATACGTATGAGGTATAGTTAGTTTTTTTGAAAATATACTATGTTCAAAAAAACTTTAAATAAATTGATTTTTAGAACTCGTCCATTAAGCCCTTTCAGAATATATAAACATATAAGTAATAATTTATTGACAGTCTCCCGAACCATCTCATCCTTCATTAAATAATTATTTTTTCGTCATGACATTCCCTCTGGGATGAACTACGTGTATGAAAAGTTAAAGGGTTTTAAGGAAAAGGCTTTGGGCCTGTAAATCGAAATAACCTCGGGCGGTTTTCGAGAAAATTACAAAGCATAAAATATATAAAGTGGTACTTCTGGCTAGTTCATGCTAGCGGTAAAGTAGATGTAATATTCCAGGCATGTACCTACCTTAAATAAGTTATTTCAGTTTCGTACTACTTTTAGGTTTCGGAAAAGGCTGTTTACATCCAAACACTCACACTTAGAGAAGTTTGGAGATTTGGTTGTTTAAACTCCGACAAACGATTTAACGTCCAACTTCTAGTAATAATGACGAGGAAGTTTAATTTGAAAATTAAAGATAAACAGAATAATGCTAATCCTGAAACAAAAGTCAAACGGGATCCCGCTTTATTTAATGCAGGTAGACTTCCTAGAAAATTGAAACATTTAAAAAGTATTTCGGTAGAATAATCTAATACAAAACTTACATATTACCCTGTTGTGTGGAAGTGTTTAAAATTGTGATGACATTCAAAGTCAGTAAACGTTTAGAGGTCTGAATTTCTATAAACCTTCTACCTTCTTTTCAAAATAATCTGAAAACTATTATACTTCCCCGTATATATTCTCACGAAATAATTTAAGGTATTCCAAACCATCAGTTCGGTTTACGAAAACATCATCCGACTATTCGACAACATCCACGATTATTAAATTATATGTTGAATCCTGTAAACATTTAAGCCTATGATTCGATAAAGTGTGCCATGAAGGATGGCTTTCCAAGCTCAAACTTTTGCTTCCTCCGACTAACTACTAATACTTATATTACTTATATTGTTATATATTATTACTCATAATAGTAGAAGACTCATTTTCGGGTATAAAATTTGCTTAAGTAGGATTTCCACAGGGCAGCGTACTGGGAGCATTGTTATTCAATATATACACGTCAGACTTAAAATTATCATATTTTATTAGCCACCTTTGCAGACGATAAAGCACTCTTGATATCACACCGAAACCCATTTCTGGCGTCTTTTACATAGCGATATCACCTTGACAATACATCTAGTTGGGCTAAAAAGTGGGAAGCGAAAATAAATGATTGTATGTGTTCATTGTCTTAAACTTTAACTATGATATGTGTCCAGAATGATGTTTCAAGAACATACCGATACCTACTTCAGAAGAAGTAGGATATCTGGGACTTTATTTGGTACAAAGTACAAATCCAACCCTTATAAACATACGGAATAGATCTATGGTACTAGGTCAAAACTCCAACATCCCAAGAATTCAGTCTTCATAATAAAATTCGACAACAAAAAATCGTGGAAACACCATTTCATATGTGACCGATGAATTACTACATAAGGACTTGTACTTGCTCACAGTTTCAGAGAGTCTGCAGAATATAATAACAACTTTCTCTACACAATGACTTACAAAATGAATAGATTAAGTATTGTTGTTTTTTGAAAATGGCAAATAACGATTTTATTTCAGAAACGTTAAATATTTATTAACAAAAAATATTTTCAGATAAAAAGTGTTAAGAGCTAAGTAATAATGAAATATTCAAATCCAAAGTTCTTTGAATGAGATCGAACGGATAGTTCATTGAGAAGGACTAAAATACATTATTCTCTAGCCTGATTTCGAACCATCGAAGCATTCTTAACGAAGGCACTCGTTAGTAGTGAAGCGACTTGTGGTTAGTTCAATTCTCTGGCCTAAATCTATAATTAGCTTGACTTTAAGAGCAAATAAATTGTTAATTAGCAACGTGACAGGATAAATAATCTTTGAAAGATAAATTTTAAAAAAAGTATGGCAATTTTGGAAGCAAAATTACATATTCGAGATAAGCATATTTGTATTATAATAAAAAATATTTTTTATATGATTTTTAAAATTTTCACAAACAGGCTAATGGATTTAAAATAGTTTTTATGATTTTATGTGAGCAGTTATTCAGTATTATTTCTTGAATTAAATTTAAATATAGTTTCGAGATTGAAAACATTTGTTTGCAAATTTTTGTTTTTTATTATGGGAATTACGTATTATTATTTTTTTTTTATTATGATTACAACCTAGGAAGTTAGAAAAATCTTTTAACATTAAAATATATACAAAAAAAAAAAACAGAAAGGAAAAGAGACCGAACATTGTTTTGTTTTTTTAGATTGCTTAGTCGTTATGCTACTTGCTTTAATAATTTTGT
Organism: Piezodorus guildinii; assembly: GCA_023052935.1. Classification (NCBI taxonomy): domain Eukaryota; kingdom Metazoa; phylum Arthropoda; class Insecta; order Hemiptera; family Pentatomidae; genus Piezodorus; species Piezodorus guildinii. The sequence continues at coordinate 33,716,319 of CM041293.1, read as the reverse complement.
TCTTGAGAATTGTCCCGTTTTTTTTTTCTTTCTTTTTTTATTACTAATTTACAGACCTCGAATTATGGTGTCAGAATAGGAAAATAAATATTAATTAAAAAAAATCGCATCAAATAACCTTTATCCTTTGTCGCAATTCTATGACTTCCTGCCCTAAAGTATCCTTAAATCACACCTAGTTGCAACAGAATTATTTCCTGTTGAACAGATCCAATAAGTAGCACTCAATCTTGAAAAACGCCTAACTTGATATCCCCATACAAGACTAAAACGACAAGAAACTGCTCACGTTTCGGTTACTTCAACACTTACTAGACAAACTGTCAAACCTTCTTCTTAGCTGCAAAAGGCTCATCTATTTGACTATCATATGACCAATCTTGACTTACGGAGTAGAGCTTTGGGGCTCTACTAAACCATCAAAGTCTTCCCGCATCTAATCCTTACAATCCAAAATCCTTCTTAAAATTCTCAACCCTCCTTACTTTGTCCCGAATAAACTTATCCATAATATGGAGCTCTAATAAACCTCAAATTCCTCTCTTATCAAATCCTTTCTCTCCAAAATCCTTAAAGCTCCCTAAATACTTTGTCACGAATGAACACATCTATAAAGACCTTAATGTTTCATATGTTAATGACTTTGCCCGAAGATTTTTTTACAAATTTTTGCCTGACAATACTCGTTGGAGCCGTTTTAAGCCAGCTGACAACATGTGTTGGGAAAATCTCTCTATTATGACAATATTGTGGATATTAAATCAAAACAAAAAAATAAAATATAGATATGCCTTATAATCCTTCTCCCTAAAACTCGTTTTAAAAGTAGTGAAGTGAAAAAACAACTTTCCAAATTGAACAAAAACGATAGTTTTAGAGAGCGATAGGTTTATAAAGAATAAGAGACTCGTCTTTGATTATTTTTCTCATAAAGCTTAGTCATAGTCCTACTTTCTGTAGCAAAATTTTGAGAATATTCTCCTTTTTCTTTTATTGAATTTTCACTAAAAGTGTTAGCCAAAAATATATTTTATCCACGGTTTTATATTCAAGAAAAGATACAGCATAGCTGGTAAAAAAAAAAAACTCATCAAAATAAACAATGCTGAGCGGCAAATTTATTGAAAATTAGGCGATGTCAAATAGATTTTTTTTTTAACTTAATATTTTATTTGCACCTGTATATGTTACAATCAGCAAATGAGTTATATTTGATAAACATAGCATGGGTTGGCATGAGGGAGACAGCACCCAGTGGTGCATCCTCCTGACATTAAGCACAACTATATTTTCAGGTCAGGAGGTCCCTCATCAAACTCCTTTTCAGCCTACGCCCAGTTATATCTGGTATGTTAGTTATAGCCATGTTTTTTACAAGTTTGTTTCTATGGCCATTTAGTTTGTTGTGAAATCGTTTGTAAGTCAGTCGAATTTGGTTTATTGTAATTGAAATACGTAAGTCAGTATGTAGGGTATCGTTTGCCACAGATGGTGGTGAGTTCATTGCCAGTCTTAAAAATTGCGATTGAAAGGTTTCTATTTTTCGTATGTGTGTCTTATTAGCATTTCCGTATATTTGGCAAGCGTAAGTCGATATTGGTTTTAATAAATAAGTGTATACCTTGAGTTTCTGTCTGGTGGATAATTTTGATCGTCTATGTAATATTGAATATAATAGTCTAAGTCGAACGTTTAGCGTTTTACGTTTTGTCTTGTATATTAGTCCTAAGTATGTTAATGTATTTGATTACGGTAAAGGGTGATTGCCTATGTAAACTGAAGGGCAGATTCCGCGTCTAAGTCAAATAGATTGATCCATATATAAACTATTATACATGGTTCAATCCATACTATACGTTTTAATCCTTAAAATAATGCCTAAAATACTTATTTAAAGTTTAAAGTATAATAATTAAATCTAAAATAATCGCTGCCATTAAAAATCGGTGTATATTTTTCATACCTTCAAATATTTTTAAAGCTAAAGGAATTCATATCACATTAACTGTTCAAATATTTAATTTTATGAACCGTTGAGACAAGAGGATACAGTTGCATTATATATAGTACGGTTATTGATAGCATCATGTAATTGATTATCAACCATTAGCACTGACCAATGATCATAACATCAATGCAATGGAGCTAAACATAATAAGGAAAATCAGCATATCATGAGGGAAATTACTGAAATGAGTTTCGCGTTTCATTTTCAGACTGCCAAAAGCAATAATAAACCCAATAATACAACGCCTAAATACAAAATTAAATGTATTTCGAAACATAATTAAATAAAATATAATAGGAGAAATAACAAATACAGTCATCGATTCATATTAATTGAAGTATTTTTTTTGATTTTAGAAACAATTCTTTATTGAGTAATATTACAATCTGTCCAATTTAGGACAATTTTAATAGTTATAAAGTACAACATTCATACTACATTCACACGATATATACAAAACAATAAATTTATATAATAATAATACAATATACATATATAAAAAACAAAATCAATAAAAATATATACAAAAGTCACTCATACCTATATACAATCCACAAGCATACAGCACGTGAGTCGAGAATCTAGCAAATGCTAGAACTCCAATCTACATGTTACAAGAGGTCTTGAGGCCACTGCCGTTTCAACCTTCTAGGAGGATGGTAAGGATGTGTGGAGCTGGATAAGGATTGATCCAGGGGATTAAGGTGATGGATAAGGTTCTTATGAAATTTAGAGAATTTTAATGGTATAAGGTCTAAAATAAATGGAATATTAAGGTCGCGGTGTAAGATATGGTTGGATACATAATAAGGGGCATTAACTATTGTTCGGAGGACTTTAGATTGGAAGGATCGAATGCGTTTGATGTTAGAAAATTTGGGTGTCCCCCACAGTTCAAGTCCGTAGGTCCAGATAGGTTTCAGTACTGTCTTGTATATTAGCAGTTTGTTCTCGATAGATAGTTTACAATTTCTCTTCAGTAGTCTGTATAATTGTCCAAATCGTCGATTAAGTTCTAGTCGTTTAGTCTAGTATGCGGGTTCCAAGTTAGTCTTTTGTCCCGACGGAAGCCATGATACCGGACTGTGTCAGAGAATGGAAGCGGAACGGAGGTAAAGAGAACTGGAGAGCAGGATTGTCTTCGATGGGTAAAGGTAATATGTTTGCATTTGGATTGATTGACTTTGATTCTCCAGTTTTTTAATTTGAGAAAGGTGCGTTTGGAGGCCTATGGATGCAATTTCGGGATCTAAGTGAGAGGATATGATAGCTGTGTCATCAGCGTACGTTGCTAGGAAGGTATTAGGGCAAACAATTGAAGTATAAAAAATAAGATATTTACATATAATAGATGTTAGCTTCATGTAATTCATAAGAGCGTGAAATTTTCGAATCTTATTTTAAAACAGTAATATATATGTTTAATGTCTACACTGAGAGGGAAGGGAACACCTGTGGTGTAGTGGTTAGCTTAAGAGGCTTTTTTACCTAAGGTCGCGGGTTAAAACCTGTTGGTCCTAGGATTTTTAATGAGTGTAAAAAAATCCATAGTTAATCCTCAGGCGGTCTCAAGCCTGTGTGATTCCAAGTACTCGTTAAAGATCCCTATCCTAATAAAACCTGGATAAGCGAAATTTAGGACTCCCACTGTAGCATCGTCCGATGAGCCACAGCAGCATAAAGTAACCTTAAATGAATAAACAAACAAAAGAGGTACATCCAGCAAAAATATCTGTGCGTGCATGATAAACATTGTTCCTCAGAAACGATAGGAAGAACAAAATATTAAATTGGAAATTAAAGTAAAGAAAATAGCTCAGAACTGAAACAGCAGCTTTTTAAATTGGCTTAGAAGCACGTGTCTCAACAGTTTTTTTCTTCTCTTTTTATTTACTTTGAATACCCATTTTTATTTCTTAATTTTTTTAATTTCACTTATCTATATTTGCAAAATTTTCATTTATGATCGTAATATATTCCCTTAATATTGCGATCATGAATGAAAATTTTTAAATTCCTGTTTACAACGAAAATACACGTTTTATTTATAGGACCATAAAGTTCAAATAACCCAGTCTCGCGAAAAGGTCTTGTACCCGTGTGTGTGAGGGGGTACGAAACTTTAAAATTTGAAATTTAAGAAGAACTAAAAATTATTTCATCAAAATCAGCTGACCGAAAGTACTACTTCACACCAGTCGATGTAAATTTTAATGGGCTTTCATACTGTATAGGACTTTCTTTATATTTCATTGAAATAGCCTGACTGACCTTAACACGTTTTAAAATTTTCTTAGTCTTAAATAATTTAATTTTGTAGATTTGTAAAAATTACGCATTGAAAAAAAAAAAAAAGAGTAAATATTTAAGTTGAAAGAATTTGATATCTAAATAAAAAAATTTTCGTACATGAGAATAATTGTACAGATGTGTAATATACCCCTGGAAAGCTAAAAATATGAAAACAAAAATGTTCAAAAAACGTTGTAAAAGTTCAAATTAAGTGATTATTACTCAGAATAAATTGAGAGCATTGTATTATTTAATCTAAAACATTTGTAGAAACAAAATACAATTCTTTAAGCTTTTTTCAACTGTAACTTTATATCATAGTTCTTAAACTGATGGTATCAACCGAGCTAAGTGAAAGTTGTGTAAAACGATTTTTTTTTTTTTTATTAAACAACATAATTTAAAAAAAAAAAAACAATATTACTTTTTTAAGGTTTGGACGTTGTGGTTCGTTCTGTACGAACAAACCAATAGAATATCTGTTATTTCAATAGCCATTTTTAGAAGAATAAAACGGATGGTGAAAAATATAGTGGAATAACCGCCAACATTATTCCAACATTAACTGTTATCCCTATCCCGTTCCTTAGCAATATGGCGGTTTTATTAAATTCTTCACAGAAAAAGTCTTAAGTATTATTTATAATGAAAATTTATGAATGAAAAAAGTCTATAAACTTTCAGTATCTACTAGAGCTCATTTTAAATCAGTTGAATATTGATATTAAATTCTTATTGTATTTAGACACTTTAATAAACCGACATTATTCAGAGTGAATTTTTAAGTCCGAAAGTCTAGATCGATAAAGATTTTAAAAAAGTCTCTTCTAAAGTTATTTTAGGAGTTACGAATTAAGTGATTAGTTTTAGTCGTCCCGAACCCTAAACCGTAATTTCGAAGTTTCCTTCTTTTAGGATTATTTAAAAATATATATATAAATAAATAGAAGGAAACTCAATGACGTCGGAAAATGAAATATTCTCATCAGATAGCGAATTCATTATTAAAAACAGATCCTCCTTTCTCTTGGGCTAAAAATATTCAGAATTAATCCGTTCCACGATCTTCTGAAATACACTTTTTCATTTTTTTTTCTTTTTCGCTGAATTGATTAAGTATTTTTGACGAGTTCGCCAAAACTTATTATTCATTGGCACGGCTTGATGGTATTGACAACAGTTGACACTGCATCCAGAAATGGACGACAAAAACACTATTGTTGAAATTAAGTAATGCTTTTATCTTTTTAATATTATTAATTTTTCATTGTATGTATTATTTATTTGTTTTTAGGAAAAAAAATCCTAAAATAGAGTCTTTGACTAATTAATTTATGCATAGCCTTATAATATTTTACACACAGCCCCTTAACTGATTAAAATATCAACCGTATTTTGAAATAACTAAAATTATGACTCCTAACACTAAGGAGGTTATACTGTGTACTGTATAAACAAAAATATACAGAAATTATGTTTTCCATTTTTTATTTATTTTTTTTGGTCAGTTATTATACATTTTTTTAATAAACAACTAAAAATACAATTTAGTTTCCATAAAATTCCCATTTAGTTGAAAGTGAAACATCGGTTTTCATTAAATAATCAATAACAATGGCAATTAATGGATTTCTAACTTTCAGTGGTAATTCATGTTTTGTTTTTTTGGAACTTTAGATAGGAACCTAAAATAATATTGCTACGGTCAAGACAATGACAGTTAAACCACGCCAAGAGGGGTCCGGATTTGGCTAGAGACTTCTGGACCTGGACGGTCCTCAAAGTACCTAGAACGGCCCATCCGCCTCTCGTCGTTTACCTGCCTGCCGTGTCTAGGCTCTTCTGTAATGATACAAATACCGGTCCACTACGCCTGAGAGGGCAGTCTTAATCCGGCTCAACAAGTACCAGTGAACTGTGACAGTGAACAATTCGCGACAGTGTAGTGAAACTGTGTATCAGTATTGTGATAACCGGTCGGTGGGAAATTAGAAGAGTGTAGTTTATATAGAATTTATAGTTGTAAGTTTTAGAATAAGTCTAGCAGATTGTATAAATTTACGTAAGTAATTTATTTGTTAGGAATACCTGATTTTATGTGTAGACTGTTTAGTAGTTAAGCTAGTAATTCAATGATTATTGTAACTATAATGGTTAATAATTCCTTTTTGTTTGTGCATTCTGTATTTAATAAATATTTGTAATTTGTAAACTGGAGTAGCTCATTTCTCACACCCCGTAGCCCGTAACAATATAATAAATAATAATACAAGAAAATGAATCAGTTCAACAATAAAAGCTAAAATACTAAAACAATATACTATCAAGTAGCAGTAGATATTTTTAAGTATAATAAAAATAACAATAACAAAAGCAAAGCACAATCAAAATTATAAAGAATACATTATTTTCATGTCCTCCACAGTCCATGTATCTAATATTTTAATCCTTTTAATATTCTCGATTCTTTAATTCTTTTAATACTCTGTGGGAGCGGCGTGGTCTAGTGGATAGAGCGCTAGTCTGCTGTGCTCCGGGTCCTGTGTTCGAATCCCGTCTGAGGCAGAATATTATTTATTCTGTTAATTCCGTCGGGGGGCGACCCTAGGGTATGGAGACCCTCCTGGGGTAGACCCAGCCTCTATAAAATGGGTACCCAAAATGATTGGGGAAAAACCTGGCGGCTGAGCGTGATTAAGGCCTAATCACTTCATTGCACTGCCGTTGGCCTAGAAACAGTACGAATCTCTATATGTACTGAGCCCAAGACCCTTCATGGGTTGTAGTGGTATAGGTTTTTTTTTTTTTTTTTTTTTTTAATATTCTCGATGCTTCTATAAATATTTAAACGTAAATCAGATTAAATACATCGGACATTTAGATATGATATGATAGAGTGTTTCATTCTTTCTTGTATCTGCTATTTTACACTCGCTTTACTGAGGATTGATCTTTAGTAATACGTTGTTGATATACTGTAATATGTAGTAATATCTTTTTATAAATAACAAGTCACCCCTGCTCACGGATCACTCGGATGCAATTTGAATGTGGTGCATTCATGTTTAAAAATGCACTGTTTGACCGATTTAGATTTTATCGCAGATATCAAGAATCGCTAGATGATTTCATATATAGATAGCAAAGAGAACTGTTAAAAAAAAAACAACATAAAAATTAGTATGCATGATATATATATATATATATATATATATATATATATATATATATATATATATATAGCATGACTTGACAGGCGAACATTGGGCGAGTCTTTGCAGGCGAAGTTTGGTGGTATCGGCATCGAACCTTCGGGTTCGGTAAGCCTTTTATTATTATAATTATTATAACATTAGGAATATTCCATACTAAATTTCATGGATGACATTACATTTAAAAGAATATACTTAATAATACATAACGTTTTCCATTTTTTTTTTTTTTTTTTTTTTTTTTTTTTTTTGTCTGTTATTATATAATTCTTCGAATGAACTACTAAAAATCCGAATAAAATACAATTTAGTTTCCATAAAATTTCCATTTAGTTTAAATTAAAACTATGGTTTTCATTAAATAATCTTTTTTTAAATTTTATTTAATCTTGAAATATTTATTGAGATATATTACAATTCGTTTCTAAATGAACAGAATATAGTAGTAATTGTGATATAAGACCACAGAATAATTTTTAAAGAAGCAATAATTAATAACAAAATCAGTTTATGGACTTATAACTTTAATATTTTAACAATTTGTTTACGATTTGGTACGTAATATTTTACGTAAGTTTACGATACTGTACAGAGGCAATACTGAATCCCATAACCTACTTTATTACAAATATCACATGTGAATGATTTTTCGATTAATTACAGAAAATCTAATTTTCTCATTTGAAGAAAAACTTTTTTGCAATTAAGTCTGACTGGCCTTAAATGCCAGTAATTCAAATTTTTAAAATGACGTTTTAAAATCCTTTTTCGTTTAGAAAGAATTCGCGAAATTATAGAATCCCGTCTATATTTATTTTATACATAAATATAGAAATTCTCAAACAAAACTGAAAAGACAAGAAATTGCTTGAAGATACCGAAACGTTCAAAACTTCCAGTATATTACAAGAACTCATTTATATCGCTATTATCAGACCTATTTAGACACATTGAATCGAGCTTAGATACGATTTAATTCACAAAAGAGGTTAAATTATGAACAAGAATTCTGAACTCGAAAGAGATTATAATTTTTTTTTCAATCCCTAATTTATCAATTCCTAAAATTATTAACTGTGATTAATGAAAGATACAGAGCATGAAATAAATACGGATAAAATAAAATTAATGATAATAGTTGAAAAGACGAAATGCAGGAGGAAATAAAGTCGTGTATAAAGGCGGAAAATGCGTGTTTTTTTCAGTTGGGAAGTTACTTAACTAAGGGCTTCTGTTAACAAGATTAAAATTTAGCATTTATATAACTTTTATTATCAGGACTGTTTTATAAAGATGTCAAACGTGGTCGCTTAAGGGATGAAAAATGTCTTAAGATTTTTGAGATTAAGGTACCAAGTTAATTTACTTGATGTATTTACTAATACAGTTGTAAATTTCAATAAATGGAAAAAAAAAAGATTCCAAGTAAAATATTTGGTCCAAATAAATACGAGGCCACTGGGGAATTTAGACGTTTATACAACGCGGAATTATGGCACTTACTCTATCAGTATGGCTGAGTCAACATCATTGCAGTGAATCAAACAGGCGATTAAAGTTATTGGGTTCAATGAAGAACCGAATTTCCTTTTTATATACAACTATCATGTATAGAAATATGTTCAAAAATTGTTCCATTGAACTTTTATTTTATCAATAACTTTTTACTTATGCATGCATTAAATATTTTATAATTCCACCCATCCAATGAAGATTTTTTATTGAGGTTTTAGCTGTAGGGGAATATAGAGCGTTGAAAGGCAAATAAATGGTAGGCGATACGATATTAAAATTTGAACATAAAACAGAACAATCTAAAACCGACCAAAGAAAGGAATATAATAGTTTATAAAGTCAATAAAATTTTTAGATGAAAGTTTTTTTAAGAAATATTATTTCAAATTTTTTGTCAAATTTGATAAAATATTTTACTCCATTCTTGACACCTACGTTGACATTTATGTAAATCCTCGAACTAAAATTTATTAAGGTTGAGATATTTTCTCATTAATTTATAAAGTATTTTTTAATAAAATAAAGTTTACATAACAGGGTTGAAACAGCCAAGAGATACAATTAAAATATATTCACGTTGGCCTCACCAGTTTAAAGTAAGAAAATAATTAAAGAAGGACTGAGGAATGCGAAGAATTTCAATTAAAATTTCTTTAATTACTCCATAAGGGGAAAAAACAAAACATAAAAGAAAGCATTGCAATAAATCTGGTACACGCAACACACGTCTTTTACTTACCCCCGTTGTTAAAATCAATTTACGAATTTCGAAATGAATTTAGAAATAAAAATAACTTAGAACAGAATTAATTACATTAAGCTTCAACAGAAGCATGTGTTCTATTACATAATATATTATATCTAAATAAATGTTTCGGAATAATCTCTTTTTTTTTTAAATATTGTCTATTAATTCCTCAATATTACATTAACGCTTCGAGGTTTATATGCCTCATCTTCAGAGTCACTAGTCAACAAATAATTCCATGTTATTCAATATTGGTCAAATTTCCTTAAAATCTCTTTATGTTTGTGTCAATAATGGTCAATTGGTAACTAAGTAGGCTAAAACTATTATATTATCACATAAGGTAGGTTTGTTTTCTACCATTTTAAAGCTAATAGAAAGAATTTTTTTTTTCGGAAAATATATAAAAAAACGATAAAAGTAATAGCTAGTAGCTGATTGGAATGTCCGAATATTCTTAGAAATATTAAAATTTTATTTCCAGCATGACGTACTTTCCTATTTTAAGAGTTCGACTTTTCTACCTTCAGAAAATTTTTCTCCTATTTCACTTGGTACCCTTCTTTCAGTGTCTTTATGTCAATTCGAGATATTAGAGCTGTTACGATGAAAAAAAAAAGGATAACAACAGAAAAATTCAAAATTTGATTTTCCTCTCTACAGTCGGACTTTGAATCATATGAACGTTTTTGTTATACTTCAGAAGTAGTATCTGCTTCCACAATATGATAATTTATGACACGCCCTGTATACTCCAGATGCTTACCAAAATATTCAGTAAACACGAGGTTCCAACCTATAAACTTGTTTCTTCTCACGAAATTTTTGTTGATTGTGTCACCCAATTTTGGATCTTCTTACCTGTACCGTAAAGACATATTAACATATTTTAAACATCAATTCTTTCTCCACCACCTGAACCATCGATCTTTCCAACAAATGTATTCTTTTATTTATTGTAATTTACAACTGTATTATATTACACAATGAGTAAATATGCAGAGTGAAGGAAAGTCATGAAAATGTCTTGAGGAAGAACGACCCTATGGTAGCACTTCACTAACTATATTAAGGAAGTAGGTCCCGAAGCCACCTTCTTTTTAATCGCCTAGGAGGTTTATCAGGAAAATAAATTACGGACAAGTGGTTTTGTGTGGGCAGGGAGTTTAGAATGAAAAGAGGTGTATCTATCACGGGCTGTGTCTGCAACAAATGGGATGTTTAGGTCATTATGGAGGAGTTGATTTGTGAAAAAAATAAGGGGCATTCAGGATTTTGCAAAGGATTTTGAATTGTAAGGATTGGATGCGGAAGGAATTAGATGGTTTAGTTGAACCCCAAAGCTCGATTCCATATTTCCAAATAGGTCTGATAATAGTGATGTAAATGAGTCTTTTGTAATATACTGGAAGTTTTGAACGTTTGTCCAGTAAGTGTTGTTGTAATCGGTATCTTCGAGCAGTTTCTCGTCGTTTCCGTCTTGTATGAGGATCCAACTATTGTTAAATGTAATGTTACAAATAAAAACCAGTCATTATTAACAAATCTGTTTCAATTCAATGCTGAATTATTTAAACGAGAAAATTAAGTGACCATTCCTCTCAGAATAAAATTCATTTTCATTTCATATCGCGGTACTTTATTCAACTTTAAATTATGTAAGATTCGATGCTTGATTACCAAGAAACCTCAACCTATGCTTGAATGAACGGATGGAGGAAATAGGTGAAACGTTCATGTAATGAATATGGAAAGGCACGGCATGTGTGCCTCGAATTATATCCTTGATAAAACCAGTCTACCGGCAGGGAGGAAAATTGAGGAACATGGAGCTTACAGGAATCGCAACTTTGAAATGTTGATGTTAGCAAGCCCCTACACTGGAGTGTCATTAGACTAAAGCATGTTGGGTGGAAAATGTAAGCGTATTTTTCACAATACCGCGATATTTTAGACCATAAAAGTAGACATGTAATTAAAATATTAAACAGTTGAAAAATGGAACAATCTGATGCGCGCAATATCAGACTTTCACGTTCCTATTTTATTAAAATTTACGAAATTAAAAAAAAAGTTAGAATTCAAAAACGATGCAAATTATTACACAATGGTTTATTATTTCCAAATAACAATATTAGCTTATAACTGTTTAAAAAATGGTAGATGGACAAGTAAGTAATATGAAAAGTAATAAATAATTTAAAGAAATGGCATATCGCCGATTTCGAAAAGCTATGTCTCTGCTAGTTCTTAACCACTTTTGTTATTCGGGTTCTACGCATCTTAGAATGTAAGCTCTCAAATATTAAAGGGGGGTTATTTTTATTTTATTTTATTTTATTTTTATTACAAAGGTTCATTATTGAAAATAATAAACCAAAAGCATTTATACTAGACTGTGTTACTATTCCCTATTCTTTTCTTTTCTTTCGATTTTCATACATATAAAATTTCCTTATTCCAGGTCACCTTACATTTTTAATCATTCATCATTTATAAACGATTTATCAGGGAGTCACATCTCATATATTTAGTAGTTTGACTATATGACATTTTTTTTCTTCTTCTCATCTCATTGTTCATCGCGTTGTCTTGATCTCAAAAGTCTTTTTTGATTTTTCTTCATCTTCAATAACAATTGATTTTTGGTTGAATCCTAAAACTGAAAAAGGTAATGTTTTGTGAATAAATAAAGTGTATGTCAGTAATGAATAAATAAAATGCCTGTAGTCACGTAAGAGTAAAGCTCCATTCTGATCAACAAATGCAGGTTTGTTTTTTTGATAAATAACACTGCACTAATATGTAGATGTGATGCTTTTAATTATGATTAATCAATCCACCTCAATCATTATTATAAATCGTCATTGACGACGCTGTTTATCCAAAGTTTTGTCACGAACAAAATCTTTTTTAACAAACGAGGAATGCTATGTTTGTTAAAACATCCTATCAGGAATGTCGTTGTAAGGTTTTTTATCCCATGGGGTTCAGAGTTTCCAACAATTTTAAAGATAATTTAAAAAAATAAATATCCTACCTTACTGGCAGAACCTTTAAGGTAAACTACAACTTTTCCTACTGATTTTCCCTATCTGCTGGAGTGCCTCAAGGTAGTATCTTAGGTCCTATCCTCTAATCCCTTTATACAGCTGACAATCCACTCCATCCTCGCACTGTCCTGAATACTTATGCTGATGATACGTGTGTCTTATCCGTCCATAATGATCCAACTACTGCATCCCAAACCATTCAGTCCCACATCAAAGCCATTGAAGAATGGTGTCAAAATTGGAGGATTAAAATAAATCCCACCAAATCACCTTTACCCTTCGTCGCAAACCGATGACTTCCTGTCCCCCAGTATCCTTAAATAACATTACCCTTACTTCTGTAGAACAAATCCGATACCTAGGTCTCCATCTTGACAAGCGCCTTACTTGGAATCCTCACACAAGACTGAAACGACAAGAAACTGCTCCAAGATATCGATTACTACAACACTTACTAGACAAACGTTCAAAACTTCCAGTACATTACAAAAGACTCATCTACATCACAATTATCATACCTATTTGGACATATGGAATCGAGCTTTGGGGCTCTACGAAACCATCTAATTCCTCCCGCATCCAGTCCTTCCAATCCAAAATCCTTCCCAAAATCCTGAATGCTCCTTATTTTGTCACAAATCAACTCCTCCATAATGACCTAAACATCCCATTTGTTGCAGACATAGCCCGTGATAGATACTCCTCTTTCCATTCTAAACTCCCTGCCCATACAAACCCACTTGTCCGTAATTTATCTTCCTCAGATATCCCTGATAACTCTCCAAGGCGACTGAAAAGAAGGTGGCCTCGGGACCTACTGTATTAAAATAGTTAGTGAAGTGCTACCACTGGGTGGTTCTCAAGACATTTTCATGACTTTTTATATTTATTCTACATATTTACTTATTATATTCTTTAGTACAGTTGTAAATTACTATAAATAAAAAGAATAAATAAATAAAGAATACACGAAAACATCCCTTTTTTCATTGTTACATGCAATTAAACAACCTAAGAATATTTGCATAAAATATGAGAATTAAATGAAACGAGAACTTATAATCGACAGTTTAATAATCATATTATAGAAGCCTTCCTCTGAACTATTTATCAATTATTTGACAATTTTTTATATTGAAATGATTGTACAGAGGTGAATGCTCAAAGAAAATTGTTCCTGAATGTAGTAACAACAAAAATTAAAAACGAACATCACCTAACTAATTAAGAGATAATAATCTGCAATTATTAGCATAACTTCAAAAGATGAGCGATAGTGCCAATATTGGGGAAAAAAAAGCTGCGTGTTCAATCATTGGCTCGGCTCGGTAAATATTTGCCCAAAGATAAGAATATTTCCATGACACGAATATCGTTCCTGGCTTTAACAATACTTGAAAAAATTGGTTGAAGCAACAATCCAAAACTGATCACTACATTTTCTTATAATATTTTATTTTTATTTTCTTACACTTATTTTGTTATACGAGCGTAATGATTTTACTTTATTTAATGGTTTAAATTCATATAATGCTTAAATATAAACAACTTACTAAATCCTATTCTTTAGAATATTCTGTGCAATATAAATTTCTGTGTATTATTATCAGAAGAATCCAGCACACAAGAATATTAAATTTTATTAATCAGTGGTGTGTAGTCTAACCATCATTCTAAAAAATGATATGGATTAGACCAAGTGATATTGGGCAGTGGACTGTATAGTAAAATGCACAGATAAAAACAAATGGCATAAAAAGAAAATACATTTTATTATTCTGGGACATTTTTTCCCTAAGAATATTAAAAAAAAAAATCTGGTGCGGGCAACACACGACTGTCACTTACCTTGATTTTTAAAATCAATGAAAGAATTTTCAAATACAGTTAGAGATAAAAATACGTGAAACTATTAAGGAATTAATCAAATTGAATTTATATAGAAACATGTGTTTTATTAAAAAATCTATTATATTATTATCTAAAGTAATCAGTTAGTTTTATCTTCTTCTCATCACTCTCTATTAACTTCTAAAAGCTTGTGTATGAGATGATATTTTTTTCTAAAATCTTTAGCTTTCCAACGGTATATCATACATGTATATTACTGCTCTTATGTTCAAAAACGAAAAATTGCATTAAAAAAATATTTTTTCTGTTTTCTCCTTTAGTTGGGTATCGAATTTATTAAATTTATATATTTCGGCATTTAAGCCCTGTCAGACCATTTTCATCCAAATAAAACCTACATGATATTAAAGCCCATTAAATTTTACATCGATATAGCGAGTTTAATCAAAATCGTCGGAACCGTTTTCGAGAAAATCGAAAAAAGGTGCAAAATGCATGGTATAAAGTGCCTCTTCTGGTAAGCTCATTTTGATGAAAAAAGTTTTGTCACGTCTCGGGCGTATAGTTTTCTTAAATATGAAATTTCAGTTTCATAGGACCGTTTCCGCCCGGGAGTTACCACACACACACACACACACACACACACACAGACCTTTTTGCGGGACTTGGTTATTTGGACTCAGGGGACCCTAAAACGTGTATTTCCGTTTAAAACTGGAATTCGAAAATTTATCGAGGATTTAATTAGTCATTAAAAACTGCATGTTCAGAACAGTAAAAAATTAAAAAAATCTGGTGCGGGCAACACACGACTTTCTCTTACCTCCATTTTTAAAATCAATGAAAAAAATTTCAAAAACAGTTAGAGATAAAAATACGTGAAACTATTAAGGAATTAATTAAATCGAATTTATAAAGAATCATGTGTTTTATTAAAAAATCTATTTTATTATTATCTAAAATAATCAGTTAGTTTTATGTTCATTTCATCAATCTCTATTAACTTTTAAAAGCTTGTGTATGAGATAATATTTTTTTTCTGTATTCCCCTTTAGTCGGGTATCGAATTTATTCAATTTATATATTTACCTGTTTTTCATCAGCGTTAAAAAGATAATATAGTTATTTTTATTGAATCTACAAAATTAAAGGTTATTTAGGGGAAGAAAATTTAAAATATCGGCATTTAAGCCCTGTCAGACCATTTTAATCAGAATGAAACTTACATGATATTAAAGACCATTATATTTTACATCGATATAGCGAGTTTAAGTAAAATCGTCGGAACCGTTTTCGAAAAAAAGGTGCAAAATGCATAAAGTGCCTCTTCTGGTAAGCTCATTTTGATGAAAAAAGTTTTGTCACGTCTCGGGCGTATAGTAGTCTTAAATATGAAATTTCAGTTTCATAGGACTTACCGTTTCCGCCCTGGAATTACCACACACACAGACCTTTTTGCGGGACTTGGTTATTTGGACTCAGGGGACCCTAAAACGTGTATTTCCGTTTAAAACTGGAATTCGAAAATTTTCACGATCGCAATACTTCCCCTTACTATACATAGTAAGTGAAAGTAAAAATAAATAAACATAAAATATCTAGTCTGTCTGTCATTATTTAGTGATGACTATGTATTAATAATGTCTTATTCAGTGAAAATTACATACCTGAAAACTATGAGATATATATTGTTCAAATAAAATAGGTAATAAAACACATAGGTATAAAACAGATGAAGAGTTTATAACTTAAGAAGCGCATAATTACATATGTGCAGAAATTCGTTCATTTAGAAGAAGGAGAAATAACTGGTCCTTGAATGTGGTGAAGGATGATACTTTACGAAGGGTCGTGAGTTCCAAAGTATGGTAGCACGGATAGTACAGGACTTTTCAAAGGATGCAGTTCTGTGAGATGGTACATAAAAATCGCTAGGTTGAGATCTTGTATTTAGGGTATGTACGAATAAGGAAAGCCAAGAGTAAGGAGCTCAAATATATAGGAAGGTTTTCGGGCTCGCAAGGATTGGAATAAGGAGATACCTAGTTCCATAACCGACTCAACAGAGTTGGCATCATACGTCAGTTTAATAGTTCAGTAAAATTAGATTTTAAACCAAACATTGAAAAAAAAAAATCAGCCGAAACCTGTCAGAAAGTGTTCAGTACCCCTCTCTTATTAACAGGGAAAAAGTCCCCAAGTTTTCCGCGTCGGCTTTAATAGGATAACCTAGCATTTTCAAGTCAAATTCATCCTTTTTCATGACAAATTCAACCTTTTCCAAGTTAAATTCAATCTTTTCCAAGTCGAATCCAACCTTTTCAAAGTCAAATTCAACCTTTTCCAAGTCAAATTCAATTTTTTTCAAGTCGAATTCAACCTTTTCCATTTCAAATTCAACCAATTCAATTTTTTATTTCAATAAAATAATAAAATAAAATCAACATAATTTTAGGCTTCTTAACGGTTCCCAGGGGTCCTTCTATGTACAATTATAAAGGAACCCCAGCTAATCCGTACAACTAGCCCTTCTATCGAAAATGTCTGATGGGTAAAGTTTCGGTTATACTAATTATAATCGTTAGTAATTGTATGTAACAGGGTCCCTGGGAACAGTTAACAAGGCAAAAGTGTTGATAACACAATGTATAATTAAAATAACCATAAAAACTTAAAATTATGATCACTTATTATTTTATTGAAATCAAAAAAGGTTAAATCCGACTTGGAAAAGGTTGAATTTGACTTGGAAAAGGTTGAATTTAAAATGAAAAAGGTTGAATTTGATTTGGAAAAAGTTGAATTTAACTTGGAAAAGGTTGAATTTGACTTGGAAAAGGTTGAATTTAAAATGAAAAAGGTTGAATTTGATTTGGAAAAAGTTGAATTTAACTTGGAATAGGTTGAATTTGACTTGTAAATGCTATATCTGAAAAAGTATCTTCTTCATTAAAAACATCATTCACTACAAAATTGAAGTACATTAAAATAGGACGCCGATAGTGCAAGCTGTAAATTGTATATAAAAATTAAATAATTTTATGATATGGGGAAAAAATGTATATTTACACCTCAGTGAGGCAAAAAATAAGATATTATAATGGGTGGAATTTGTACTTCTTGGTGTAAGCTGTGTAGTTAAAAAAATACAAATACAATTTATCTATTATTTTTTTAATTTTCAAGTTTGACACAATGGTTAATAGCGGCAATGGTTTAATTATGTTTTTAGTCATAATTAAATGAGAATGTACTTGTATATTAATTGTGATTGATCATATCTACGATAAAAAATGTTAAACAATCATATTAAGCCTACCAGTTGCCCATGAGCATTCATATTGCACGGAGTTTGAAGGAATTTTTACTACATGAAGAAAATCCATGTATATTACCACTTCATTATTTTAGCTAAAACATTTTTACGAGTATAACAATTTTTAAATTACTTTAATTTTATATTAGATAATAACTTTTGAAATATTCACAAAAAATGAAAAAAAATAATTTTTTCAGATCCTTCCCCTTTAAAACCCGATGCGGAAAACTCTCGGACTTCATACCACTTAATAAAGGGAGGGTACCGAGAAATTTCTGATAGGTTTCAGATTTATTATTTCAATGTTCGGGTTTTGCCTTATTTTTACCTAATTTTACTTTACCATAACTGAGTGAAGACTTTTTTAAGGTTGAAGTTGTATGCCTGAGTGAAGAACGAATCCATAAAATGTTAATAAACACAATTACCACAATTGAGGGTCCGAGTCGTAACTGGGAAGATCTCGCCAAGGAATAGCTGTTAGTAGTTTCGGTTCAGAATCTTCATGTTTGCTAATGTTTTAATAATCAATTATCAAGTTTCTCACATCTTTCAATCAATTATCCACATTGCAATAAAGTTCAACCATAATAGACGCCTACCTCACAAAGAGCCAGATACAGAGGAAAAGTTAAAAAAAAAAAAGTGTAACCTTTAGGTATCCGTGACCTAATTCCTCCCCTGCACAGAGGGTTGGATTCTAAAAGATTATACCAAATCTCTCTTTAGTAGCCTTTTTATCCTGGCTATCTGCTCTCCGGATTAAGCAACCACTGATTTAAGAGAGGAAAAAATAAACCATTAGCAAGAGGATTTTATCTCTATATATAGTATATTACAGCATAAATTATGTACAAAAAATCCCTAATTATGGAGGATTTAATTAAATTCCTGAGTAAGTATAAAACAAATTACCCTAATCTTTATCTCTTAACCTTTTGTATAAATTGTTTACTTTCCCTTACCTATACATGAAATATATAGTAAGGGAAAGTATTGCGATCGTGAAAATTTTCGAATTCCAGTTGCCGACGGAAATACACGTTTTAGGGTCTCCTGAGTCCAAATGACCAAGGCCCGAAAAAAGGTCTGTGTGCGAGGTAAGTCTAGCGCAAAAACGATAAGTCGTACAGAACTAAAATTTTAAAAACTTAATTCGATTGTTTAACATTTGTTATCGTAGATATGATCAATCACAATTATTATACACAAGTAAATTCTCATTCAATTATGGCTAAAAACATAATTAACCATTGCCCCTATTAAACATTGTGTCAAACTTGAAAATTAAAAAAAATAATAGAAAAATTGTATTTTTATTTTTTTAACTACACAGCTTACACCAAGAAGTACAAATTCCACCCATTATAATACCTTTATTTTTTTTTGCCTCACTGAGGTGTAAATATACATTTTTCCCCCATATCATAAAATTATTTAATTTTTATATACAATTTACAGTTTGCACTATCGGCGTCCTATTTTAATGTACTTTAATTTTGTAGAGAATGATATTTTCAATAAAGGTAATACTTTTTTAGATAAAGGATTTACAAGTCAAATTCAACCTATTCCAAGTCAAATTCAACCTTTTCCAAATCGAATTCAACCTTTTCCTAGTCGAATTTAACCTTTTCCATTTTAAATTCAACCTTTTCCAGATCGAATTCATCTTTTTCCTAGTCGGATTTAACTCTTTTTATTTCAATAAAATAATAACAATCAAGTGAACATAATTTTATGTTTTTATGGGTATTTTAATTATACATTATGTTATCAACGCTTTTGGCTTGTAAACTGTTCCCAGGGACCCTTTTACATACAATTACTAACGATTATAATTAGTATAACCGAAACTTTACCCTCCAGACATTTTCGATAGAGCCACTTTATATCATCACTGGTATGAAGTCCAGTCATCAAACCTATTTTATAGGTTTTATATCATCAAACCTGTTAGAAATTGCTCGCTACCCTCCCTTTATTTAGTGGTAAGAAGTCCTAGAGTTTTCCGCGTCGGGTTTTGTAGGGGGAGGAGAAGAATCAGAAAAAAAAAATATGTTTTTCATTTGTTGTGAATACCTCAAAAATTATTATCTTATATAAAATTGAAGTAATTTAAAAAAATCTTTGAAAATGGTTATATAAATGTTTTAGATAAAATAAATGTGGTAATATACATGGGTTTTCCTCATGGAGTAAAAATTCCTTCAAACTCCATGAAATATGAGTGTTCATGGGCAACTGACAGGCTTAATTTGATTGTTTAACATTTTTTATCGTAGATATGATCAATCACAATTAATATACAAGTAAATTCTCATTAAATTGTGGCTAAAAACATAATTAACCATTGCCGCTATTAACCATTGTGTCAAACAGAATATTATCTATTAAAATTTGTAGCAAATCTTTGTAGCAACCAGTTTAAGTGGAAATTATTGTTTGCGTCAATAAAATGTTTCTTTCGAAGAGAAACGTCTTCAATAAACATCCGAATCTCGAAGCAATACTCGCTTCACTTGCTATTTCTGGCATTAAAGAAACTTTCTAGGAAACGTATCGAATAATGTTCTTCCACCAACTTTAACCTAACTGGATAAAGTTTGGAATGTTAAAAAGGAATCTGGATTGTTGTTGAACTAATTTTTATTCACGGTGTAACTTTTCCCCCTTCGCAACTTCATTTTGTTTACTCCTATTTCGACTTTTAATTTATATTCTTTTCCCCATTACATCACCGCAAAACTTAATTTAACTCTCCAACGATGTTTGAAGTTTGGAACTCGGTTTAATAAACGTTTAAATTTATCCGGTCTACAATATGTAAATTTACCGTAGCGGTATATAAGTAATGAGATAACCAATTAGAAAAGACAAACAAAAAATAAATTAAAAGCATGGAAAAACTTAAAAATTGTATGCCAATATCAACAATCGCTGTTTCAAAACTACCATATTTTTGCAACCGTCCAAATATAAACCAGTGAGATATGTAATAACGCAATGATGTCTAATGCTCAGCACTTCTTATTGGACTACAGGATAACGTTTCTTACTAGCATCCCTTAAGTATACTAACAGAATTCATGTCCCGATCAAGTTTAGAGTAAAACCTATTGATTGTATTTTTTTGCAAAGAGCTTTTTTTTTAATTTATTATTATTTTCCTATATTTTAATAAAAATAAGTATACTTTGAAAGTTTTGAATTATGTGCATATCCTACATAATGTTCTCTACATTTCCTTCTCTCTAAAAGAGCGTGAACATTTTCATTATTATTTTCTTTTTTTTTTCTTTTTTGTTCATCGCTACCTAGCCTTTGAAGAATATACGGGGGTTTCTCGGAGCCAGCGTTGAGAACGGGATATAAACGCCGAGATAAAAGCCCCTCTCCCCAGCACCGATATGTTTGGTCATATGTTTGGTCATCCGTAGTTGCTAGGCAACGCGCGCAAACTCACTCAGCCACCCCGTCACACTACAGCATGCATATTCTATATACTTTTTAATTCTTTATCACTAGCCGTAACTTAGCGGCCGGTTTCTATTTCACATTCTCCTCCACTCTCTCCTCCGATGCCGAAACACTGGTACATTACTTTTCAAAAAATTATAAAATGGCAAAATATTTGTATTAGTATTTATTCCCAGCGTTAGTGATTTATCATGGTGATGTATCCAAAAAGTGATGTCACTACTCTACTAATAAATAATTTGGTTTCACTTAAGAAGTATATATATTTTTTAGGGGTTACTTGTATCTGGGTGGCTACCATAACAGCCTCCTATGCCAAATGTCACGGGTTCAAACCCTCAGGTTGTCCTTGGATTTAATAGGATTAAAAAATCTTTAGTTATGCTGTCCTTTGGAGGGGACGTTAGAGGTGGTCTCGAGCCCGTTCGATGACAGGTACTCGTCTAAGATCCCTATCCTAATAAAACTTGGATAGGCGAAATTTATGACTCCCACTGTAGCATCGTCCGATTAGCCATAGTAGTATAAAGTAACGTTAAAAAAATAAAACAAATATATTTTTTATAGAGAAGTATGACCTAGTGGATAATATAATTAAAAATTTAAAAATATCAAACATATTGGCTCACAATGAAATAGACTTATTTGAGATAGAACAATATAATTTAAACAATAGAATAAATCAGCAATATCATACATTTTGTATCATATGTATCTTGTACTATTGAAAAAAAAAACAAGAAAGAAAGGAAATTATAACTTACCAGCCGCTATAACCGTGAGTATTCCCGCTGGGACTCCCAGTGCCAAATTAGTCATGTTTCCCCTTTCTTCAATACAAGCGACAGCTCCCATCACCAATACCGAAATTCCGCAGACAATCTATTGACATTAAGTATTTTTTTCAATAAATAAAATAAATTATTACCAAGTCCCTCACCAAATTAAGTCTATTTCCCTATGTTTAAAATGACACTACCAACAGGATAATTTACTCTTGTATATTTAATTATCTTACCTGAAGAACCCGGATCCTGAGAACTCTTGAAAAAGGGTAGAAGGAGTCCTCGCCGTTCCAGATGACTGTGCTCGTTGTCAGTTTAGCGATGAGTGACGGAAGTTCGTCCGCCGTCCGGGTCACATCCGAGATGACGGAATCCTTCCGACCAGACATCTGCAAGAATAACCTATGTTATTGATGGAGTTTTTCACAAAGCTGGCATTAGAGACAGTAACAAAAATAAACCTGAAATAGGTATATCAAGAATAGTATAACTAGGTTCTACGTAAACTAAGTATAGAATTAATGGTTTGTGCTTGAAGAATGTGTAGGAAATTAAGGACATCAGACCTAAAGGTGCAAATATACCTTCGTATCCATCGGTTGACTAGTCCAACGTGATTTTACGCATTTACTCCCCAAATATGGTTATTATGACTCGAATAATAAGAGAGAGTTTCAGCCAAACTGGAAAAGTTCAGAATCATTTTACAAGTGTCATTTCCTATGCAAATTCAAACAAGCTCTGCACCAGACATTTAAAGTAAAAAAAAAATTAATATAGACAATTATCAGGTTTATTGCTTTACAACATTTGTTAATTACTGTTTTTATTTTATTCGTCTTTCAATTGGAGTGGTATTATATTTGTGTGGATTAGAGTGTTTTTTGTTCATCCTCATACGACAAAAATTATTTTTACTTTCACTTACTATATATAGTAAGGGGAAGTATTGCGATCGTGAATATTTTCGAATTCTAGTTTTCAACGGAAATACACGTTTCAGGGTTCCCTGAATCCAAATAACGAAGTCCCGCAAAAAGGTCTGTGTGTGTGTGGTAACTCCCGGGCGGAAACGGTAAGTCCTATGGAACTGAAATTTCATATTTAAGACAACTATACACCCGAAGACGTGACAAATTTTTTTTTATCAAAACGAGCTTACCAGAAGAGGCACTTTATACCATGCATTTTGCACCTTTTTTCGATTTTCTCGAAAACAGTTCCGACGATTTTGATTAAACTTGCTATATCGATGTAAAATTTAATGGGCTTTAATATCATGTAGGTTTTATTTTGATTAAAATGGTCTGACAGGGCCTTAATGCCGATATTTTAAATTTTCTTCCCCTGAAGTACCTTTAATTTTGTAGATTCAATAAAAATAACTATATTATCTTGTTAACGCTGATAAAAAAATAGGTAAATATATAAATTGAATAAAGTCGATACCCAACTAAACGAGTAAACAGAAAAAATAGTTTTTTTAATGCAATATTTCGTTTTTGAACATAAGAGCAGTAATATACATGTATGATATACCGTTGGAAAGCTAAATATTTTAGAAAAATTATTATCTCATACACAAGCTTTTAAAAGTTAATAGAGAGTTATGAAATGAACATAAAACTAACTGATTATTTTAGATAATAATATAATAGATTTTTTAATGAAACACATGTTTCTATATAAATTCAATTTAATTAATTCCTTAATAGTTTCACATATTTTTATCTCTAACTGTTTTTGAAAATTCTTTCATTGATTTTAAAAATGGAGGTAAGTTAAAGTCGTGTGTTGCTCGCACCAGATTTTTTTTCTGTGCTGAACTCCTTTGTACCTCTTTCAGTAGAAGCTTTCGTCTTCTGTTGTAATGTCAATAAAGCTATGCTATTATTATTATGATTTAATAATAATAATATTAATACTTTAATACTTTTTTTTTTTTACTTTTTATTCAAAACAACCAACTGAGCAAAAGCCGCTTGCAAATCAAAGCGATTAGTATATATCCTACCATACCGAAAAGAACGAAATCCTATCCATAAATTAAAATAAGTTAAAAACATGAAAACATAAATATTTTTTTGCTAAAAAGTTTACTTATTTGTTTAACCAATCGACATTCCATAATGTTTTGTAAAAGGTTGAATCATAAGGAAGAAACACATATAGATCCGTACATTCATAATTCTTTCTGTTCCTGCGTAACGAAGTTGTTTTCATCTGCTATCAGAAAGAAGGCAGAATAAACTCCAGCCCTTTCAAATAAATATGTCAGCAACTCGGAAAAAACAACATCAGATTTTGCTACATTTGCATGAATTCTCGGAATGAAACTCATTTCCGATTCACAAGGAAATGATGAAAGATCTCTTGTAAGTGTTCTTTCTTCTCTCATCGCCGGAATAACTGATGAGGGGGGGCTGTGGAATATATTACGAATTATAGGTAAAAATATGGATGACCTGGAGCAATACTACTAAGAGAAGTGTTAGTACTACACAGTGGTTTAAATTTTAAAATGAGTTATTTATACTCACAACCACCCTTACACTAGACTGAAAACATGAGAAACTCATCACAAATACTCATCACTTAAAACATACTTGATAATCGTTTAAAAATTTCAGCCTACTTCGAAAAAAGTAATTTATATTCTAATCAACAGGACTATACAAACGTACAGGATTACGCTAAGAGGATCCACTAAACTATCAAAATCCCTGCAATAAAAAATTATTTGAAAAACTTTTACTACCGTATACTTGGTTACAAATCGTCAAAATCGATAAAAACCTCTATATCCTATTAGTTTCTGACTACATTTACAAGAAAAGATCCAAAATGTGTATTACCGATTTTTATGACAATTTTTCAAGGTAAAACAAGACATTAAAAGTTCAGATTCTGTAAAATATTAGGGACCAACGCTTTCCAGAAGTCGCGTAAATCGGAAAGCTGGTGCGCGAACATCACATTTAATTTAACATCTTTGGTTCTAGTAAATGTAGAAAAATAATTGTGGTGCCAAATAGCTTTATTTTAAAGTTCAATAATTAAAAAAAGGTGGCCATTAAAATATTTTAGTTTTATGCCTTCCGACCTTACTGGCAGAACCTTTAAGGTAAACCATAACTTTTCCTACTCATCCACATTTTCCCTATCTGCTGGAGTGCCTCAAGGTAGTAGTATCTTAGGTCCTATCCTCTACTCCTTTATACAGCTGACATTCCACTCCATCCTCCCACTGTCCTCAATACTTATGCTGATGACACGTGTGTCTTATCCGTCCATAATGATCCATCTACTGCATCCCAAACCCTTCAGTCCCACATCACAGCCATTGAAGAATGGTGTCAAAATTGGAGGATTAAAATAAATCCCAACAAATCCCACCAAATTACCTTTACCCTTCGTCGCAAACCGATGACTTCCTGCCCCCAGTATCCTTTTATAACATTACCCTTACTTCTGTAGAACAAATCCGATACCTAGGTCTCCATCTTGGCAAGCGCATTACTTGTAATCCTCACACAAGACTGAAACGACAAGAAACTGCTCCAAGATATCGATTACTACAACACTTACTAGACAAACGTTCAAAGCTTCCAGTATATTACAAAAGACTCACTTACATCACTATTATCAGACCTATTTGGACATATGGAATCGAGCTTTGGGGCTCTACGAAACCATCTAATTCCTCCCGCATCCAGTCCTTTCAATCCAAAATCCTTCGCAAAATCCTGAATGCTCCTTATTTTGTCACAAATCAACTCCTCCATAATGACCTAAACATCCCATTTGTTGCAGACATAGCCCGTGATAGATACTCTTCTTTCAATTCTAAACTCCCTGCCCATACAAACCCACTTGTCCGTAACTTATCTTCCTCAGATATCCCTGATAACCCTCCAAGACGACTGAAAAGAAGGTGGCCTCGAAACGTACTGTCTTAAAATAGTTAGTAAAGTGCTACTAGTTAGTTAGCTAATAGTTAGTGAAGTGGTAGTTCTTTCTCAAGACATTTTCATGACTTTTTAATTTCATATTCAGAGTTTCATACTACACATTTACTTATTGTATTCTTTAGTACAGTTGTAAATTACTATAAATAAATAAAAAAAAGTTTTGTGCCACGTAATAAACACAAAAAATATGAAAAATTCCGTTAAAACAGTAAGTTGATAAGGTTTCTTAAGAAATGTGCTTAGATTAAGACTCTTCAACCCTAAAAAAAGTTCATAACTATTAAAATATAAACATTTTTTTTTTCTAAATTCGTATACGTTTAATTTTTCAAACGTGTGTTTACTCTGTTAACTTATGTAAATGTTATACCTAAAAATTTTAATCAATACTAAAAACTTAACCACTCTTTGATTTTAATAGAAAATTGTAATAAATTTTTTTTAGGGTGGGGAATCTTAATTTTAGCACAGTTTGAAACAAACCTTATTAAAATCACTGAGATAATTTATATTTTTAGGGTTACTACAAGCATAAAACTAAAATATCTTAATGGCTTATTTTTTTAAATTATTGCTACTTAAAATAGGATAATTTTGACACCAAACTTATTTCTCTACCTTTAATAAAAACAAAGATATTAAAAAAATGCGATTATCGCGCAGGAACATTCTGATTTTTCACGCGGCTTCTGAGAACCGTTGGATAATATTTTACAAAATCTAATGATTTAATGTCTAGTTTCACCAGGAAAAAATTCATCAAAATCGGTGAGATACATTTGGAATTCATTCCTTGTTAGATATACTATCTATGATTCCAACTATCAGACCGCTTAACCAACTTGTTGAAAATCTCGCATCTCCATCTTAGCCTTAAAAGACAATTGCCTCGGGAACGATCTTGTATAAAACATTGAAGTGCTATATATGAGTAATTTCCCCACAATAGTTTACTAAGTCCATAATTGTAATTTTTAACATTCCTTGTTATATATGTATTACTTTCCTTTACCTATAATGAAATATATAGTAAGGGAAAGTACTGTATTGTGAATATTTTATAATAAGCTTTTTACCATAAATAGACAGTTTAGAGCCCAAAATTACCGAGTTCCAAAAAAATTTGCGTGCTTGTAAGTATGACGTAATTCTACCTCGAAAACAAAATGTATGCGAAAAAATCGGCAGGCCCGAAGAAATAATTTATATCATACATTTTGCACCGGTATTTGATTTCCTAAGAACGGTAAAAAACGATTTCAATTAAATTTTGATTGGCTTTAATATTATGCAGGTTTCATTCTGAATTAAATAGTCTGACCGACTTCAAATGTCAAAGTTTTAAATTATCTTGTCAAAGTATAATTAAATTAAATTATACTCTAAAGTACCTTTAATTCTGTATATTTAAAAAATTTCCATTTAATTTTTTTAGCATTGATAAAAAATACAGGTAACTCGAACGTATTTGACAACCAACTAAAGGAGAAAATAAAAAACATATTTCTTTGGTAAATTATTTTTTTTCGAACATGAAAACTAATTTAGATATATAATCTGTGAAGAGAAAGTTAATGATTTGAGAAAAAATGTTATTTTATATACAAAGTCTTATAAGTGAATGAAGAGAAGTGAAAAGTAGAAAAACAAAGTTATTATTGTAGATAATAAATTTTATAGTTAGATTATCCAAACTAAAATAAATGTATCCATGGAAACTCAAGGTTATCTCTTAAACTTTTTTAAAACTAGAAGTTTATTTCAAAATTTTTAAATTGTTTTGACTATACAAGAAAATCGTGTGTTGCGCACAAAAGGTTTTCGTATAAAATAATGACAGTAATAATAATAATAATAACATTACAGCAAAGATAATAAGTATACTTTTACTAGATTCCACAAGATGTTACAAGAATTCTCATCTAGACCAATCTAACTTCACTCTACAGTTCAGAGATCAAGATAGTTTCACAGTTGAATCACCCTTATTCCCTTTGCTGGCTAAGATTCTTATCCGAGTCGGCTTTAAGATGCCTCGACGAAGTTGGCAGTGGCCAAGTCCAACTCCCGTTGTCTTCCACAAACTTCCCAGATTAGAGGGCTCGGAAAATTAGTACTCGTCGTGGTCTTCTTGATTATACGCTGTAAATGTATACTCTGTAAACGAGTACCCAGCGTTTCTTGAACAAAGAGACACTGGAGCTGTAACAAGTTAATTATTACTTAAATTGGATTCATAGCATTGTCAAATTATGCAAATTGGCCGTAGTAATGAGATGGGATTTGAAAGCAGCTGGAAGCTTTTGCTGACTGAGTCCAACCCGGAGTTGCTCCAGATCTGAGGCAGACGATTTATCATACAAATAGCGCTGCCTCAGAGAGCATTAGCCATTCTGTTGCCTGTCCAAGAGTGGACCCTTCACAATTAGCAAGTGAAATTAGCGCGAACTGCAATCAAGAGAAATAGGGATTCACTGAGGCCAAGGGTTATTCGAAAAGTAATAGCAACAAAATTACCACCTGCACTTTCCATGTTTATCATACTGTGATCAATCTTAAATTCATGAAATATAAATCTAATTCATAAAAGTCTCGTGTCACGGTATTTGTAGTCGCACTCCACCAAAACGGCTAGACCTATTTTTGGTTTATTATTTTCAATAATGAACCTTTGTAATCGACCAAAAAAAAAAAAAAAAAAAAAAAAAAAAACTCCTCCCCATTAAAATTTGAGGGCTTACGTTTCAAGTTGCGTAGAACCCGAAACTACTGGACCTATTTTTTTAATTTGCCACAAAAATACTAGGGTATGCAACGATGATCCTAATAACAAGACGTTGATATGCATATACATAGTATGAATAAACATATTGATAGATAGATAGTGCCACTCTCACTTTTCTGATAATCGTAAGATTTCAAAACTATCTATGTTTCTGAAGCAGACATTTTTCCTGGAGGTTAGTCTTACCATCTAGATGTGCATTAAGGCTGGTTTTGATAAAATTCTTAAATTAAATGAAATGAAATGAAAAAAAAATTTATTCTAAGATCAAGTCCCCTTAGAATAATGAACAATGAACAGAAAGAAAGCTCAGTTTGGTAACTTAAAGAAATTTTCAGTTTGGTAAGTTAAAGAAAATATGTATATATATATATATATATATATATATAATATCTTTTTTTTTATCCTATTATATATTAATATAAAAGAAAAAAAAATTGTATACATGTAAAGGACCAAATATTCATTATATCTGTAAATTGTTGCAAATTTACACTATATATATCTATGTTTTACATTGCAACGGAAGATTGAAATGTGAGTAGGTTGTGGAAGAGTTGATTTTTGAAGAAGAGGAGAGGTGCTTTACGAATAATGGGCGTGAATTCAGATTGTGAGGATACATTTATGTAAGGTATGAAATTGATGATGGTTAGTTTTACGAATGATATCAGATCGGAGGGTGAGGAGCTCTTTTATGTAGGAAGGTTTTCTATTTGCTTCTTCTTTTTTTCTTCTTTCTCTTTCTTCTTTAATTCTTGCTCTAAGTGGTCTAATTTTTTTTCCTAAAACCAACCACAAGATTGGTCACCTTTGCTTATTGCGCTGTATGACAGTTTGTATCCAGCACTGCAACTGCGCTATTCCAAGAATCAGCTAAAGCTTCGGAAAACAAGTTGAGATTGGATTAGGTTTGGGTACATGCTTCAATCTACCTGGCGGTAATTGTTCGTCGGCACTGCCTTTAATTCGTCAAGTGGTTTGCATTTAGTAATTTTGTGTAGTTGGCAAGAAGGAAATAGATTAATTTTTAATTTAATAGAATGTCTAAACACGTATCAGAGTCAAGACAATTTTTAGAATATTTTTAACATTTTTATTTTATGCTTTGAGTTAGAAGATGAGCATTGTATGTAAATTCTCAATAATGCAGTATTCGAATTTTCGGTTGATAATTTACAATAATGACACTCAGTAATCGACTACTAAAAAATAAATAAATAATCCTAACAATTATTTATCCTAAAAATTTGAGATCTTACAGTTCAAGACGGGCAGAACCCAATTAACAAATAAAACAAAACTAGTTTGATGCACGAATTTACAAACATCGAAATTCTGTTAAGAAATTATGTGGTCTAAATAATAAAAGCAGATATAACGTTGAGAAATTATCAGCCGCGATTGGCAATTTCTTTTGCATTTAAAATTGACAATGTAGCTAATTCGCCTCTCTTCAGCTCTTGGATTAATTGATTCCTATACACCTCAGTTAATCGATGAACTTGTAGTGTAGTGACTATCATAACAACCTTCTATCCCTATAGTTGCGGGTTCAAACTCGAAAGATGGTACTAGCATGTTTTAAAACGAATAAAAAAAAGTAATGCCGTCCTTCCGAGGGGAAGTATAATGGCGGTTCCAAGCCTGTGCGATGTCAATTACTCGTTTAAAATCTCTATCCTATTCAAACCTGCAATGGCAAAATTTAGGGCTCATACTTTATCATAGTCCTATTAGACAGACAAGCATACAGTATCGCTAAATGAATAAACAATAATTCTCTACAAATATATTTAAATTTTAATACATAATACAGTGGTTCCCAACAAAAGTTTTTCATCCAATTATTTCAATGGCCCGGACCCTCTTAATCCGAAACATTAGATTTTTAGTAGACTACACCGTACCACGTGAATTGCAAGCGAAATACTAATAGAGATGGAATAGTAGGGTAATGGAAAACCAGGCTCTAATTCACTTCAATCCGCGAAACATTGAATAACTAAAATTTAACTGAGAACCCGACAAACGGCTGTAGGCTTTTTTAAACTGAATAAGAAACTCTAGTAGAGCCGTCCTTAGGATGGGGCGTAAAATGGAGATCCAGAGCCTGTACCTAATCAGGTACTTGTTAAAGATCCTATCCTAATAGTCTAAGATCCGAACTTGCAAAGATCTGCCCCGAGCTGATAATAGAATGGAACATATTTTATAACAAATTTAGTATATTAGGAAATATGTTAAGAATAGGTTGCCTAAAAAAATCCTAGAAAGACTATTGAAAAAAAATTATTTTAAATTATATGTTGCAATATCATGATAAAAGTAGATATTAGTAGTATATAAGTAGAGATGTGTTTGTCGGAAACATTCCATAAAGTTAGAATCGGTCATAATTACTCCGAGAGATTTGAGGTGCGATCGGGTTTGAAACAGAGTGACTCCCTTTCACCTGTGTTATTTAATATAGCTTTAGAATATGTCATAGAAAAGGTGATGTGTGCCGAGAAAGGTTTAAATGTGGGTGACAAGATTCCGGTTTTGGGGTATGCCGATGATTTAGTACTGCTAGGTGAAGACACGGAAACCATACAACTAAATACAAGTGTGGTAATGAAAACCGGTAAAGAAATAGGACTCGAATTAAATACCGATAAGACGAAATATATGATTAGTAACAGAAACGGTGGCGATCTTGGTGATATTGATGTATCAGGGCATACTTTTGAAAGTATTTGGGCTCAATGATAACAAGAAAAAATGAAATCCAGGAAGAAATGAAGTCCCGGTTTAAGGTGGGAAATGCGTGTTATTATTCAGTTGCTAAGTTACTTAGTTCGCGGCTTCTATCTAAGAACTTAAAGGTTAGAATTTATAAAACTATTATTCTTCCGACGGTTCTTTACGGATGTGAAACGTGGCCGCTTACTTTGAAGGATGAACAACGGCTTAAGGGTTTCGAAAATATGGTACTGCGTAAAATATTTGGTCCGAAGAGAGATGATGTCACTGGGGAGTTTAGAAGGTTGCACAACGCGGAATTGCGGAACTTGTATCATGTGAATATCATTGAGTTGATAGCATCGCGGAGACTCAAATGGGCGAGTAAAGTTGTTTGGTTTGATAAGGAACGGATTTCGAGAAAGTTGGTATTCGCTGATCCGACTGGTAGGCGTCCGAAATGCAGGCCGAAGCGTCGATGGGAGGGTTGCGTGAAGGCTGATCTCGGAGGTTTGGGTTTGAACGGTGAACATTGGACGAGTCTGTGTAGGCGGAATTTGGTGGTATCGGCATCAAACCTTCGGGTTCGCTAAGCCTATTATTATTATTATTATTATTATTAACATCATGATAATTAGAAAACATTTACATGACTTAAAGCATCAAAGGTATAGAATGTGGAGCTGTTGGGTTGCCTAATCTTTTCCTGGACAAACTATCGGTTGTCAGGTAAAAGAGGGTATTTCGACAGTATATTTTTGTTTTTCCAATAATCAGCCAAGAAGTGTATCAAAGCATCTTTGAATCGATAATATTTATGGCTTCGCCCGAAATCTTTGGTTCTGATTTGTTGAGGTCCTGTAATTTTATATAGGATATCAAACTAACTTATATTCAATGTCAATTACGTGCGGCTGCAATGTTGGATCCTTTATTATTATTACACGCTAACTCACCCCGGATCTCTCTGCACGCATTCCACTCGCGTTAAAATGTAATCTTTAAAATTCGGCAACCCGGATTAGGACCAAGTTTTTTGCAGGCTACCCTATATCAATGTGTTTGCAATAAAACAACGCTTATATTGGTATAATTTTTTTTTTTTTTATTATTAATCAAGCCGGTGCAGATAACTGATATCGACGTACCCGCTTTTACCTGACAACCAATAGTTTGTCCAGGAAATGATTAGGCAAAACCCAACGGCTGCACATTCCTATACCTTTGATACATTAAGTGAAGGTAAAAGTTTTTTATTATCATGATGTTGCAACATTTAATTAAAAATCTTTTTTTTTTATTATTAAAAATAGTCTGTCTAGGATTTGTTTAGGCAACCCATTCTTAACATATTTCCTAATATACTAACTTAGTTATAAAACATGTTTCATTCTATTATCAGCTTAGTGAAGATCGTTTCAAGTTCGGATCTTAGACTATAATTAAACCTGGATAGACAAAATGTATGGCTTGCAGTTTAATATAGTCCGCTAGCACAGAAGCATAAAATGGCGTTAAATGAATAAAAATTACCTAAAATTTAAAACTTATACAAGACGATGTTAATTTAAATACTCAAAAAGAAACAAAATGTTGTTCATTATCTTATGTGATACATCATACATCTTCTGTTGTTTAATCTTGTAAGGGGAGTGAAAGCGAAATAAATAGGTGAAATAATTATATTATTGTCCTGCAGATACACTGGTAAAGCAAACAGAAGAGATTACATAGACAGAGGAGCGCACAATAACAACAGAGACAAAAAAAAACAGCTGGCGAGAGGTTACAATGGATTTGTCACTTTAAAAAAAAAATAATCTGTCTACAATCATAAAATAAAGAAAAGAAAAGAAGGAATAAAAATTAGATTAACTAAATATAAAGAAAACAAAAATTTAAATAAGTTTGAAGCAGTGACAAATCCATTTTACATAACCTCGTTGCTCCCACCAGCTGTGTTTTTGTAACCTTGCTCCATCACACACATCAGGCCCGTCACAATCTTATTCTTTTACAAATTTTTGAAAGTGATTAAATTTAAGTTTGTGATTCTAAACAGTAGCAAAATAGACAATCAATTATATTACATATAATGTTAAATTTGTCCTTGTAGAGCGAGTAATTTAAGTAGTTTTTAGTGTTTTTAAAATTTTTTTTTTATAACTAACATCATACTATTTTTCTTCCTAATTATGCTTTTATAAAAACGATCAGTAATAATAATAATATTAATAGGAAAAACATTGTGTATTTATTGGTCAAATATAATAGTTTTGTAATAGAACAACGTTGACGGTTTCGTAAAGAGTCTAACTATGCTAAAACAACTCTCTCTTAAGTTTTCATTGCCTAAGTCGCGATATTAATCTGCCATGTTTTATGAAATATATTTGTCTTAGAACTTTTTTAACTTAATAACGCCCTGAGATATTACTTCTATGCATAGTTCGAGTTAAGAAGAGTTTGAGTTATGTATTACTAATTATTCTGCTTGACATGCTAGTGCTTAAATGAAAAAATATAAGAAGTTATAAGTTAAGAAATTAAAAAAAAGTATTTTCACTTAGATGTTTATAGTTCCTAGAACAAGCATGTATTCCAGGAACTATATACATATATTCATAATAATATGTATGATCCACCAACCTATGTCTTTTTTGTTTTATATATCGTTTATAAAATTTATTATGTCTCAAATGAAATATTCAATAAAAAGAAAATTGACCTTTTAAATATCTCGAAACCTGGACTTGTGCAATCTTTGAAAATTTATATAAAAAATGACTATGTTCTCAAGATTGAAATTTGTATAGGATAAGGTCACTTGAAGATTGTATGCTATTTCAAAAAATTATCAGCAAATTTCATTACTTTAAAAAACTTTGGCTTACTAAAATCCTCGTTTTTTTAAATTTCGAGTGATTTTTTAAAAACTTTATTCACTATTAAACTGATATCTTGTGAGGGCAAAAAAAAAAAAAAGCAAATCGCTTCAATATAACTATAACAATATCGTAATTGTTATTTTACTTTTGATTGGATTTATCAAAAATTACAAGTTTAAGATAGACGTTTGTAATACATGTTTTGAGCAGTTGAAACAGCATAATAAAAATCTCAAAGCCAGTGTTCTAAATTCAGGAATGTACAGAAAATAACAAAAAGGAAAAAAAAAACAGTATTTGCTGGTATCAACCTTCGAGTTCGGTAAGCCTACTTTAATTTTTTTATTAATATTGATCTTCTAGGGTTCAAATTATGGAAGGGGACTCTATGTTATATATTATACTCTTTGAAATCTAAATGTCAATTCCGTCCCTATTTCACTATCACATAGGAACTTTTGAAAAATGACTTTGTCATTTTGAAAATAATTAATTTGTATTAATTTGGCTTCGACAAAATTTCAAAAGCAGGTTTTGGTTTTAAGACAAAAGATATTTTTAAAATAAACAAAATGACTGGTGTTACAAGTAATAGGTTTTGGATATACTTATTTGTCAATGAGCAAATAATTCTTTTATTTTTTATTTAGTATTAGTAATACTAATTTTTTTTTTAATCTGGAATGTATTAATTTTCACTAATTACTAAATATAATGTCTGAAGCTTAGAACTTTGACTAAGTAGACAAAGATATAAGGAAGAGCAAACTGGTAATTTTTTTTTTTTTTTTTTTTTTTTTTTTTTTTTTTTTTTTTTTTTTTTTTTTTTTTTTTTTTTTTTTTTTTTTTTTTTTGTTATTAACAAACCGGTGCAGATAACTGATATCTACATACCCGCTGTTACCTGACAACCGATAGTTTGTCCCGGAAATGATTAGGAAAACCCAACGGCTGCACACTCCATACCTTTGATACTTTAAGTCAGAGTAAAAGTTTTTTTTTTTTTTTTTTTTTTTTTTTTATTATCATGATGTTGCAACATTTAATTAAAAATATTTTTTTTTTTTAAATAATTACAAATAGTCTGTCCAGGATTTTTTTTAGGCAACCCATTCTTTACATATTTCCTAATATACTAACATAGTTATAAAACGATTTCTTGCTTTTACAGTTGGATTTCACTTCAGCACAGTCTTGAAAACATCATCAGACTTCAGGATAACAACAACAGTTATTATTGGAGCAAACAGCGGTAAGTTGTGATATAATTTACAGTGTAAAGTGAATGCTGAGTCACCTCTTCATATCAGCTGATTGCCAATAGCCCGGCAAGGCTGGTCTTGCTTAACTTTTTTTAAGTTATTGTTTTTTTCCCACATCTGGTTATTATTTAATTACTTTCTATACATGAAATGCGATATTATCATCAAGTAATGTCCTCCAAAGCTTCAACTAAAAGATCTAGATCTAGTGGTTCAATCCCGTCACCTACAAAACAAAGACCCCGCCGTGATACTAATAAAAGATTAAATCTACAAGCAACCCCTTCCGGTACTAATTCAGAATCTGAACCACAACCTGGCACATCGTCACAAGGGATGACTGACGAATCGCCGTTTTTCACCCCAAATCCTTTTCAGATTTTACATAATGAAAAAGAAAACATGGAATCTACTCCTATACCTAGTGAACCACGGCCTCCTCCAATATTTGTCAAAAATATTAGAAATTTCCAGTTGTTGTGTGTGCAATTGAACAAAATTACCGAATCTACCAGCTACTACTGTATGAGTAGAATCAATGATACCAAAATATCTCCTACTACTGCCGAGACATATAGAAAAATAGTGAAATACCTAACTGAAACCAAAGCAGATTTCCATACCTATCAGCTACGCCAAGAGAGAGCTTTAAGGGTTGTAATCAGAAACTTACACCCCTCGACACCAGTTGAAGCTATTAAAGAAGAACTAACGGAGATGGGCTATAAAGTGCGGCAAGTCACTAACGTCCTAAAGGATAAAATTCCTCTACCTCTCTTTTTGTGGATTTGGAACCAGCTGAAGGAGTTGAAAAAATCTATGACCTCAATAGATTGTACTATTCCAGTGTAAGAGTTGAAAAACCTTACACAAAGAGAGAGATAATTCAGTGCCATAATTGTCAAGCATATGGTCATACTAAAAGTTATTGTCATCATATACCTCGATGCGTGAAATGCGGTGAACAGCACAAGTCTGTGGAGTGTACAAAACCAAAATCAACACCAGCTATATGTGCTCATTGCCTGAAGGACCACCCGGCCAACTATAAAGGATGCCAAATCTATAAGGAGCTGAGGACCAGGTTTCAAAAACCTCAAGTACTGGATGAAACAGCAAGACAAGTAAGAAACAGAAGAGAACCCTCAAAACTTATTGATGCCAATTTATCATTTGCCCACTTACTTGGAGGTGGGAATCAAAGTACTGAAGCCGTGGCCCTGCCGGAACTACAAAATGTACCTCAATCCATTCCACATATACCTCTTTCTCAAAATGTAACCAATCCTAAGAATCCTAATCCACCACAAATCTCTCATATTCCTCCTCCTTCAAACGCCACAGACCTTACCAGTTTGATGACATCCTTTATTTCCGAAATTAAATCCCTTGTTATGCCCCTAATATCACTCCTTACGAATCTCGTAACAAATCTCATTCCTGCCTTAAAAAAACCATAAATGACCTCACCTAATTCCTTATCCCTTCTCCTTTGGAATGCGAATGGCGTTAGAACTCACACTGACGAACTTACAGCCGTACTGCAGGACAAAAACATTGATGTTGCACTCATTACTGAAACTAGACTAACCACTAAACAGTACTTTAAAATACCAGGATACACGACATACCGGACAGACCATCCAGACGGCAAAGCCCACGCCGGTACTGCTGTCATAGTCCGCCGATCCCTCACCCATCACTTACACCCAATTTCCGCCCACGATTACCTACAAGCAACTTCCATCGTTATCAAAACCTTTTCCTTTCCGCTTATCATCGCATCAGCATACTGCCCTCCTAAACATCCCATTTCCTCTGCCCAATTTGGATCCTTCCTCAACTCCTTGGGTAATCACTTCATTTTGGGTGCAGACTTAAACGCTAAGAACCAACAGTGGGGTTCTAGAACCACCAATTCTCGTGGACGGACATTGCAGTCTGCACTCAACTCCCGACGCTTTCATCTCCTACCTCCCGATTCTCCTACCTACTGGCCAACAGATCCTAACCGTAATCCTGACATCCTCGACTTTTTCATCCACAGCGGATTAGGCTCTCTGAATTTTTCCATAGCTCGCCTTGATGAACTATCCTCTGACCATAGTCCATTGATTCTAAATGTATCCATAACACCTATTCCTAAACCTATCCCACCGTCATTCATTAGGGGCCCTGTCAACTGGAACCTCTTCCGCGAAATTCTCACTAATGATATTGACCTCAGAGTGATTCTCAAAACCCCAAATGACCTTGACGACGCCGTATATTCCTTTACAACCGCTATTCAACAAGCCGCCTGGACTGCCTCCTCTCCCAAACAATCCCAAATAATTCCTTACAAAAGCCATTTACCACAACACCTGACAGACCTCATCAACAGCAAACGTCGAGCTAGAACATTATGGCAACGCACCCGCCACCCAGAAGATCGCCGCTCCTATAATTTTTGTTGTAGAAAATTAAAGCGGGAGTTGGCGATCTTCCGTTCCCAATCCTACAATACCTACCTCTCCTCTCTCTCGACTCGTGACAATTCCCTGTGGAATGTCACGAAGAGAATCCTAAAATCCCACACCATTTCCCATCCTCTCCGGCGCTGTGATGGTTCCTGGGCTGCTTCTGACAAGCATAAGGCCGAGGAATTCGCACAGCACCTTTCCAAAGTTTTTACTCCTCATCCAGAGCTTAATCCAACCCATACTGCAGCAGTTGAAGAGTTCCTCACGTCACCAATACCACTATCCTTACCACCTAAAGCAGTTAATCCCTCTGAGGTCAGATATCTTCTTAAAAAGCTTCCTCTCCGCAAATCTCCTGGATACGATCTCCTTACTCCCCAAATCTTAAGACAACTTCCACCTAAAGCCATTACATTCCTTACATATCTCTATAACTGTATCCTACGCACTACCTATTTTCCTCTCTTATGGAAACATTCAACTATGATCCTTTTCCTAAAACCAGGCAAACCTTCTAACAACACGTCATCTTACAGACCTATCAGCCTACTTCCGATCCTCTCGAAAATTTTTGAAAAGCTCCTACTAAAACGAATCCTAGCCAAATTTCAAAATTTTCCTTCACATCAGTTCGGATTTCGTCCTCAACATTCCACGGTTCAGCAAGGACTCCGAGTTGTAGACCACATTTCCTCCGCCCTTGAGTGCAAGGAGTATTGTTCGGGTGCCTTTCTGGACATAGCTCAAGCTTTTGACCGGGTGTGGCACCCGGGACTGCTCTTTAAGCTCAAAACCCATTTACCTCAATCCTTATACCTAATCCTCCGATCCTATTTATCCAACCGCTCCTTCCGAGTTCGCTGTGGTTCCGAATTTTCCGAACAATATACTGTTGAGGCCGGTGTTCCTCAAGGCAGCGTCTTAGGACCCGTCCTCTACATCCTCTTCACCGCCGATATCCCTACCGACCCCAATACCTTTCTGGCAACATTTGCTGATGACACAGCCATTTTATCATCCAATCCCGATCCTGAAGCAGCATCGCTAAATCTCCAAAAGCACCTTTCCCTTGTCGAAGACTGGTGCAATGCTTGGCGCATTAAGGTGAACGAAAGCAAATGCACTCACGTCACATTCACCCTTCGACGCAAATCCTGTCCAACGGTTAAATTCAATTCTATACCGCTTCCTTCCTCAGACACAGTCCGATATCTCGGCTTTTTACTAGACAAAAGACTGACGTGGAACCCACATACAAGACTAAAAAGAAAAGAACTCAACCGCAGATTCGGCCAGTTATACAGACTACTAAACAGAAAATCTCATCTTACAGTTGACAACAAATTACTAATATACAAGACAGTACTGAAACCTATATGGACCTACGGACTTGAACTGTGGGGGACAGCTAAACATTCTAACATTAAACGCATCCAATCCTTCCAATCCAAAGTCCTCCGAACAATAGTTAATGCTCCTTATTACGTTACCAACTGTACCCTACACCATGACCTTAATATTCCGTTTGTTTTAGACCTGGTACCATCCAAATTTTCCAAAATTTCATCAGAACCTTAGTCATCATCCTAACCCTCTAGCAAAATCCCTATCCAGCACCACCCATCCCTACAATCCTCCTCGAAGATTGAAACGGCAGTGGCCACGAGACCTATTGTAAACATTTAAACTGGAGTTCTGACAATGGTCAGATCCTCCACTCATGTACGGTATGTTTGTGGCTACAGCGCCCTAACTCAGCCTCCACTGGCTCAGACCAGTGATGCGGCTGAGATAGAGGTGCTGGGATCTCTTGGATTCCGCTTTTTCCTCCACAAGTGGAGGGAAAAGCGCTTGCTGGGGTCCCTTTAGCAATTGTATATATTGTATATAGTTATGATTGTGTGTAAGATGTTTATTTATTTGCCAACTTTTTATTTATCTCAATAATAGGTTTATGTTTCGATTTGTTTTGTTTTTTATTTATTATTATTATTTTATTGTATATATTTGAATTTATGTTATATTTTATGAAATTTGACCATTATTATTATTTTCTGTATATATAGTATGAATGTGGTCTCTTATCAATATTATTATTGTTCATTTTGTAACAAATTGTAATATATCTCAATAAAAAAAAAAAAAAAAAAAAAAAAAAGTTATAAAACATGTTTCATTCTATTATCAGCTTAGTGAAGATCGTTTCAAGTTCGGATCTTAGACTATAATTAAACCTGGATAGACAAAATGTATGGCTTGCAGTTTAATATAGTCCGCTAGCACAGAAGCATAAAATGGCGTTAAATGAATAAAAATTACCTAAAATTTAAAACTTATACAAGACGATGTTAATTTAAATACTCAAAAAGAAACAAAATGTTGTTCATTATCTTATGGGATACATCATACATCTTCTGTTGTTTAATCTTGTAAGGGGAGTGAAAGCGAAATAAATAGGTGAAATAATTATATTATTGTCCTGCAGATACACTGGTAAAGCAAACAGAAGAGATTACATAGACAGAGGAGCGCACAATAACAACAGAGACAAAAAAAAACAGCTGGCGAGAGGTTACAATGGATTTGTCACTTTAAAAAAAAAATAATCTGTCTACAATCATAAAATAAAGAAAAGAAAAGAAGGAATAAAAATTAGATTAACTAAATATAAAGAAAACAAAAATTTAAATAAGTTTGAAGCAGTGACAAATCCATTTTACATAACCTCGTTGCTCCCACCAGCTGTGTTTTTGTAACCTTGCTCCATCACACACATCAGGCCCGTCACAATCTTATTCTTTTACAAATTTTTGAAAGTGATTAAATTTAAGTTTGTGATTCTAAACAGTAGCAAAATAGACAATCAATTATATTACATATAATGTTAAATTTGTCCTTGTAGAGCGAGTAATTTAAGTAGTTTTTAGTGTTTTTAAATTTTTTTTTTATAACTAACATCATACTATTTTTCTTCCTAATTATGCTTTTATAAAAACGATCAGTAATAATAATAATATTAATAGGAAAAACATTGTGTATTTATTGGTCAAATATAATAGTTTTGTAATAGAACAACGTTGACGGTTTCGTAAAGAGTCTAACTATGCTAAAACAACTCTCTCTTAAGTTTTCATTGCCTAAGTCGCGATATTAATCTGCCATGTTTTATGAAATATATTTGTCTTAGAACTTTTTTAACTTAATACCGCCCTGAGATATTACTTCTATGCATAGTTCGAGTTAAGAAGAGTTTGAGTTATGTATTACTAATTATTCTGCTTGACATGCTAGTGCTTAAATGAAAAAATATAAGAAGTTATAAGTTAAGAAATTAAAAAAAAGTATTTTCACTTAGATGTTTATAGTTCCTAGAACAAGCATGTATTCCAGGAACTATATACATATATTCATAATAATATGTATGATCCACCAACCTATGTCTTTTTTGTTTTATATATCGTTTATAAAATTTATTATGTCTCAAATGAAATATTC
Organism: Piezodorus guildinii; assembly: GCA_023052935.1. Lineage (NCBI taxonomy): Eukaryota > Metazoa > Arthropoda > Insecta > Hemiptera > Pentatomidae > Piezodorus > Piezodorus guildinii. Next base: position 33,674,469 of record CM041293.1, on the reverse strand, counting down.
AATAAAAAGAAAATTGACCTTTTAAATATCTCGAAACCTGGACTTGTGCAATCTTTGAAAATTTATATAAAAAATGACTATGTTCTCAAGATTGAAATTTGTATAGGATAAGGTCACTTGAAGATTGTATGCTATTTCAAAAAATTATCAGCAAATTTCATTACTTTAAAAAACTTTGGCTTACTAAAATCCTCGTTTTTTTAAATTTCGAGTGATTTTTTAAAAACTTTATTCACTATTAAACTGATATCTTGTGAGGGCAAAAAAAAAAAAAAAGCAAATCGCTTCAATATAACTATAACAATATCGTAATTGTTATTTTACTTTTGATTGGATTTATCAAAAATTACAAGTTTAAGATAGACGTTTGTAATACATGTTTTGAGCAGTTGAAACAGCATAATAAAAATCTCAAAGCCAGTGTTCTAAATTCAGGAATGTACAGAAAATAACAAAAAGGAAAAAAAAACAGTATTTGCTGGTATCAACCTTCGAGTTCGGTAAGCCTACTTTAATTTTTTTATTAATATTGATCTTCTAGGGTTCAAATTATGGAAGGGGACTCTATGTTATATATTATACTCTTTGAAATCTAAATGTCAATTCCGTCCCTATTTCACTATCACATAGGAACTTTTGAAAAATGACTTTGTCATTTTGAAAATAATTAATTTGTATTAATTTGGCTTCGACAAAATTTCAAAAGCAGGTTTTGGTTTTAAGACAAAAGATATTTTTAAAATAAACAAAATGACTGGTGTTACAAGTAATAGGTTTTGGATATACTTATTTGTCAATGAGCAAATAATTCTTTTATTTTTTATTTAGTATTAGTAATACTAATTTTTTTTTTAATCTGGAATGTATTAATTTTCACTAATTACTAAATATAATGTCTGAAGCTTAGAACTTTGACTAAGTAGACAAAGATATAAGGAAGAGCAAACCTTTCTTCAGAACATATTTTCCTCTGCAATTTATTAATTTAATTAAAACCGAGTACGTACTTTGAAAGCAGTTCCTATCTAGGTCCCACGCCATAGCTTTAATTAAAATTATTAATTAACTGGTTGCAGTTGCTTATTATTGCATTAATATAGTGCATATTGAAGTTATTTGTATGTGGATTGCAATATAGTATATAATAATACTTTTAGGGATTTTTAATGCAAAAGATACATTCATTTGTAGTAGCACGAGGTGTAGAGTTTTTGTCTGCTTATTAAGAATTTTTAGGGGCCCAGTAAAATAAGGCTATACTTTAAGGTTTGTGGGAAGTAATTCGGACAAAGCTTGAAAACGTTTGAATACCTTTTAATGGTAATAAATACAAGTAATCTGGGCTTGGGCCATCGTAGGTGGTGAACTTAACTTTTTACAGCCGAAAAACCTCGAAATTTTCGCACTTTTTCAGCTATGACTCGAATGTCTCCTACAAAATATATTGTTCGTTTAAAAATAAATGAGTGTCGAATTTCCTTTCTAAAAGCTACCTTATTCATTGAATTCGGTTAAGTTATATTGTCACAATAGTTTGTCGAAAAACCCCAATTTGGCCACCATTAGACAGTCGTAACTTCAAAGTAACTATCCAAAGAAAAAAAAAGTTACAGAATAAAAGTTGTAGAATATCAAACTTCAAGTCGAATGACCTTTGTAAAATCCAAATTTCGTTGGTACGATATTTCATCGAGAAAAAAATATTATCGATTTTCCTCAACACGCGTAGTAGGGCTTGCGATGAACTCTTGCTTGATACATTCCATTACCATCACCACTGGTAATTTCAAAACGATCTCTGCTATTTCTAAACCGGTTTCAATTATTCTTTTTTTCATATTGTAGCGAATGAAAAAATATATATAAAAAAAAAAATTGAACCACTACAATCCATGAAGGTTCTTGGGCTCACGTACATATATCGTACTGTTTCGGCCAACGGCTGTGCAATAAAGTGATTAGGCAGAGATCACGCTCAGCCGCCAGATTTTTCCCCAATTTTGGGTACCTACTATTAAGAGACTGGGTCTGACCCAGGTGGGTCTCCATACCCAGGGGTCGCCCCCTGGCTGAATTAACAGACGAAATAATAATATGTCATTGCCGAGATTCCAACCCAGGACCCGAAGAGCAGGAGTCTAGTGATCTATCCACTAGACTACGCCGCTTCCGGAAAATAAATAAACAAGGGTATATAATGACAAGATATCATTTTTTATTTTTTAAATATTACGGTGTCCAGATACTAAAACTCAATACAATTTTTTCTCGATCATAAAAAATAAGTGAGTTATAGGCGTATTTGTGGGTAAAATTTCCTTTTTTCACTATTTTTTAGGTGACTCTAGGGTATGGAGACCCTCCTGGGGCAGACCCAGCCTCTATAAAGCGGGTAACCAAAATAATTGGGCAAAAAACCTGGCGGCTGAGCGTGATTAAGGCCTAATCGCCTCATTGCACTGCCGTTGGCATAGAAACAGTACGAATCTCTATATGTACTGAGCCCAAGACCCTTCATGGGTTGTAGTGGTACAGTTACAGTGTGTAGTGGTACAAAAAATCGTAAATGTCACTTACTAATCATAATAACTAATCGTACAACAGTGTAACTAATCGTACATATTGTGCCCTTCCTCAGAGAAGATAGTAGCAGATGGTTGCCTGACAGGCTGTTACATTACACGTCCATAGTTGTCCAGCATGCGGACAAAGCAACAACTCCAGACACATGCTCTACAAGCGGGCACTATCAGGCAGATCCTATTGCACCTAGTTACAACAGAGTATTATTGTAAAACATCCTATGTGGTCTTGGACACATACTGTAATCCGTTTACGAAAATCAATCAAACATTCATGTAATACTATAAACAAAAATCGCATAAAGGAGTTTATCTGCTAGAAAAAGGTACATTCATCAAGAAGTCTTAATCTACAGTTTCATCATATATTCTTATCAGGTTCCACAACTTTGCCAGTAGATCCCTAAGAAATGTCATTTACCTTCGAGTATGCAAATCGTTCAGGATTATTTTTAGTTTTTCATTCCATTTCGTGTATAATGAGTATCACTCTGGAAAGTGAAAGACTAATGAGTCATTTTGGTTTTCTTATTTTCAATAATAAACCTTTGTAATCGACCAAAAAAAAAAAAAAAAATACCACCCTTCAAAATTTGATGGCTTGTGTTTCAAGATGCGTAGAACCTGGATGAATAAAAAAAAATTCCTTTGTCAGCCGTCCGCGGCATTTATCTGAAACTACTGGACCAGTTTTGTTTTTTAAATTTGGTATAACCCTCACACAAGACTGAAACGACAAGAAACTGCTCGAACATAACGATTACTACAACACTTTCTAGACAAACGTTCAAAACTTCCAGTATATTACAAAAGACTCATTTACATCACTATTATCAGACCTATTTGGGCATATGGAATCGAGTTTTGGGGCTCTACTAAACCATCTAATTCCTTCCGCATCCAATCCTTACAATGATATAGTTCTGCGCTTGCGCTAGTTCATTAACATACGTCGTTATATCGTCTCTTCTTTATGAACAGTTTTTAGTGTGTAATAATTGTTTTTATTACATATAAACAATTAGTGATTGTGCAACAACATTCGTTGTCAACAATGGACTAATCCTACTGACTGTAAGTAGTAATATTTACGATTACTTAGTTGTCGTATGAAGTAGAGCTGAGAAGCCTTATCTTTTTCGCCATATTGCGATCCCCACTCAGCTTCCTCAGCTTGCCAGTCTTCCACTGACCCCTGGAGGGGCCACATCGCGCTCCAAACGACAAGGTCAAGGTCGCGCGGACGTATTTTTTTTTGTTTTATTTTTTTTATTTTTATGTTTCAATGAGATACTATCACCAAGTCATGGCGGGAAAGGCAAGCATTAAACGCTCCAGGTCAGCTGGCTCTTCTGCTTCCCCAGTCAAGCAAAGGCAAAGACGTAATAACAAACGCCCTACGCCCCCCTCATCAGCTGCTTCTAACGAACAGGAACCACAACCCGGGACTTCAACGCAAGGGATGACTGAGGAATCTCCCTTTTTTACTCCTAACCCCTACCAAGTACTCCATATCGAGAAAGAGGTCATGGAATCAGAATCTACACCGAGAGATCCTCGCCCTCCTCCCATATTTGTTAAAATATATAAGAAATTTTCAACTCCTATGCACCCAATTAAATAAAATCATTGATAGCAAAAGCTACACATGTCTAACGCGTATCAATGACACAAAAATATCACCCGATTCAGCTGATGTGTACCGCAAAATAGTAAAATATCTTAGTGAAACAAAAGCTGATTTTCACACGTATCAGCTAAGAGAGGAGAGGGCATTAAGGGTGGTAATAAGAAATTTACACCCCTCTACACCAGCTGAGGAAATAAAGGAAGAACTGACGTCTCTTGGGTTCAAAGTGCGTCAGATAACTAATGTGATGAAAGATAATATAGAAGAATCAGGTGACAGGAGTAAAATTCCTTTACCTCTATTTTTTGTGGACTTAGAACCGTCTCCAGGAGTAGAAAAAATTTATGAACTGGAAAAACTCTATTACACGAGAGTAAAGATTGAAAAGCCATATGTAAAAAGAGACATTATACAATGCCACAATTGTCAAGCATACGGCCATACGAAAACGTATTGCCACCACATACCGCACTGTGTTAAATGTGGTGAACAGCACAAGTCTGAGCAGTGCAATAAATCTCGTATAATCCCAGCAGTTTGCGCTCTGTGCCACAAGGGACATCCGGCGAATTACAAAGGCTGCGAGATTTACAAGAATCTCAAGTCAAGATTTCTGAAGCCCCAGCGCCAAGAGGAGACTAGACCGAGGAGAAACCTATCAAAATTCGTCGACCCGACAGTTTCGTTCGCCCAACAACTTGGTGGTGGTCACCAGTCTACTCAGTGTGAGGCCACGCCGGTTCAACATACACTCAAACATCCCGAACCTGAATCTCAACCACCTCAAAATTTTAATTCTCAAAAACTTCCCCAGCATCAAATTTCTCCTATCCCTCCTCCATCAAATGTCACAGACCTCACCAGTTTAATGACATCATTCATCTCAGAAATAAAATCAATAGTTATGCCTCTGATATCAGTCCTAACAAACCTAGTATCAAATTTAATTCCTGCCTTGAAAAAGCCCTAAATGATTCCACCCAACTCCATTTCCATTCTCCTCTGGAATGCGAATGGTGTTCGAAATCATATTAATGAACTAACTTTATTACTACACGACAAACGTATTGACGTAGCTCTTATCACTGAAACACGACTAACTAACAAACGATCATTCAACATCCCAGACTACCAAATATACCGAACTGACCATCCTGATGGAACAGCTCATGCCGGCACTGCTGTCATCATCCATCGCTCCCTCTCCCATAATTTATTACCCTTACCAGTCCATAACTTCCTCCAAACCACTGCTGTAATTATGCAAACCCGTCATTTTCCTATAACAGTAGTTGCAGCATACTCTCCTCCAAAAATACCTATTTCCGAAATCCAATTTAATTTATTCCTTAATTCCTTAGGGCATCATTTCCTCATAGGTGCGGACTTAAATGCCAAACACCAGCAATGGGGAGCCAGAACTACAAATTCTCGCGGGCGAACATTGCTGTCTGCACTCTATTCCACTCACTGTAATATCCTCTCCCCCGATTCTCCTACCTATTGGCCTACTGATCCTCATCGTAACCCCGACCTCCTCGATTATTTTATCCACAAAGGGCTAGGACCTTTAAATCATTCCGTTTCCCGGCTCGATGACCTTTCCTCCGATCATAGCCCTCTTACCCTAACTCTCTCATTATCTCCTATTCCCAAACTCCCTCCACCATCATTCCTAAGAGGCCCAGTTAATTGGAACCTCTTCCGCGAAATAATAACGGATGGAATAGACCTCAGAGTATCCCTCAAATCTCCACAAGATCTTGATGATGCAGTTGATTCCTTTACTACCCTCATCCAACAAGCAGCCTGGAATGCATCTTCACCTTCTCCTTCCCCAAAATACCACCAGAAGAATCCTTTACCCCAAAACCTCCTAGATCTAATCCATACCAAACGACGCTCTAGAACCCTCTGGCAAAGAACCAGGCATCCAGACGATCGTAAATCCTACAATTATTACACCAAATTAGCTAAAAAAAAATTAGATACCTTTCGATCCCAATCCTACAATTCCTATCTTTCTTCACTATCTATCTGCGACAATTCCCTCTGGAAAGTAACCAAAAAAGTTCTTAAATACCAATTTATCTCCCATCCCATCCGACGTGAAGATGGATCCTGGGCTTCGTCGGATGAGACTAGAGCGGAAGAATTTGCCAAATACCTTTCTAAAGTTTTTATCCCACACCCCGAGCTCAATCCTGCCCATACAGCTAACGTAAAGGAATTCCTCTCCTCTCCAATTCCTCTCTCTCCGCCCCCTAAAGCTATTAACCCCTCTGAGGTCAAATTCCTTATAAAGAAACTAATACCTCGAAAAGCTCCTGGCTACGACCTCCTCAATTCTAAGATCCTTCGTCAACTGCCCCAAAAAGCAATTATATTCCTTACCTACCTCTATAATAGTATTCTCCGTACAACCCACTTTCCTTTGGTGTGGAAACACTCCATCATTCTCCTTTTTCCCAAACCTGGTAAACCTCCCAACGACACCTCATCATATAGGCCTATTAGTCTCCTTCCGATCCTTTCAAAAATCTTTGAAAAAATCCTTCTCAAGCGTATCCTACAGTTAATTGAAATTCCTTTCCACCAGTTCGGATTCCGCTCACAGCACTCCACTGTACATCAAGGCCTACGAGTGGTTGACCATATATCCTTTGCCCTTGAAAACAAGCAATATTGCACTGGTGCCTTTCTGGACGTTGCTCAGGCATTCGACCGGGTCTGGCACGATGGCTTGCTTTTCAAACTAAAAACCCATTTACCCCAATCCTTATATCTAATCCTACAATCCTACCTTTCAAACCGTTCCTTCAGAGTCCGCTCTGGTTCAGAATTTTCCAATAGTTACCTGATCGAGGCTGGTGTACCTCAAGGCAGTGTCCTAGGTCCTGTCCTCTATCTCCTATTTACAGCTGACATACCTACGGATCCTGATACCTTCTTAGCAACTTTTGCCGACGATACTGCCATTTTATCAACCCAATCAGATCCCGAAATTGCATCTTCCTATCTACAAAGACATCTATCCTTGATTGAATTTTGGTGCGCTAATTGGCGTATCAAAATTAATGAATCCAAATGTAAGCACATCACCTTTACCCTTCGCCGCAGATCCTGTCCACAAGTCAATTTTAACTCCATACCCCTTCCCTGCTCTGACACAGTCCGGTATCTGGGATTCTTACTAGACAAAAGACTAACGTGGAACCCACACACTCGACTTAAACGACAAGAACTCAACAGACGATACGGCCAACTATATAGACTACTAAACAGAACATCAAAACTTTCTATTGCTAATAAACTACTCATTTACAAGACGATTCTAAAACCGATATGGACCTACGGACTCGAACTGTGGGGGACAACTAAATTTTCGAACATCAGGCGTATCCAATCCTTTCAGTCCAAAGTCCTTAGAACAATAGTCAATGCTCCCTATTATGTTACAAACAAGACCTTACACAATGATCTGAATATCCCATTTGTCCTCGATCTAATCCCATCTAAATTCCTAAACTTCCACCAGAGGCTAACTCACCTTCCTAATCCTTTATCCCAATCCCTATCTAGCTCCAGCCATCCCTATAACCCTCCTCGTAGGTTGAAACGGCAGTGGCCTAGAGATCTCTTATAACTAAGCAATGCTGAGTGTTGGCAATGGCCAGCTTCTCCACTCATGCCTGAGAGTCTGTGGCTCTAGCGCCCTCTCTCAGTCTCCACTGGCTTATTAGACCGGTGACGCGACTGACTGAGAGGCGCTGGGATCTCCTAGCTTTGGGCCCCGACGCCCACTTGTGGGCGTGGGGGTTTAATTCGGAGTTCCCAAGGGCAGTATGTAAATATTGTATATATATGTATGAATGTGACCAAGATTATTATTATTTATTTCTTTTATTTTCTTTTTATCTTTATTTACGGTTATTTATTCTTCTTTATATTTTATTTATTTTCTATTCATTAATTTTTTATTTCTTTATTTTTTGTACATAAGGAATGAATGAATTCTAATATCACTAATACTTATTGCCCAAGATTGTGGCAGATTGTATTATTTCTAAATAAATAAAAAAAAAAAAAATCCTTACAATAGAAAATCATTCGCAAAATCCTGAATGCTCCTTATTTTGTCACAAATCAACTCCTCCACAATGACCTAAACATCCCATTTGTTGCAGACATAGCCCGTAATAGATACACCTCTTTCCATTCTAAACTCCCTGCCCACACAAACCCACTTGTCCGTAATTTATCTTCCTTAGATAACCCTGATAACCCTCCGAGGCGATTGAAAAGAAGGTGGCCTCGGGACCTACTGCCTTAAAATAGTTAGTGAAGTGCTACGAATGGGTAGTTCTTTTTCATGACTTATCTTTATACTTTATATTTACTTATTGTGTTTTTTAATACAGTTGTAAATTACAATAAATAAAATTTAAAAAATCGCTAAAAAAATACTAGGGGAAGCAACGATGATCCTAAAGTTATACGTTGATATAAGTTGGTTATTTTTAAAATGGCTGTCGATTATAAGTGACCTAATTGAACAACTGTTATTTTTGAAGATTTATCAGTGTTTATTAACCAAAAAACTGCTTAAAATTATAATAATTGAAATTTTATAAGATATTTTTTAAGATGGAGACAGATATTTATAGATTTTTAGAATCTGTAAAGCACGATAAACAAGAAAAACATAAACGAAAATTTTTTCAACAAAATGAAAAAAAAATCATTGAAATTGGTTAAGAACTAGCAGAGACATAGTGTTTTAAAATTAGAAATGGAGATTCTATTTTTCTTTGAATTACATATATTGCTTTTTATATTTCTAAAATTGCTTGGCTACACCTTTATAAACAGTTGTACCCTAAATATTATTATTTGGAAATAATATACCAATTTGTCCTCGCGCGGATCTCATTACCGCGTATGAGGAGCGTCCCACGGGTGGCGGATGTGGGGATGGTCGGTGGAATTTCTTCGGAAGCTCCTCCCGGCTAAGTCCGATGGACTCGCTGACCAACAATGAGAGCGGCCCCCAGGCTTGCTGGAGGGTGTGACGTAGGTTCGAACGCCCTACTCACATATTTTAGTTCACAAAATATCACCAAAAGTCATGGATTCCTCTGAGGTAAAACGCTCATTATCCGGAGGTAAACTAGTCCCCCGTTCGGGTCTCCGGGTGGGGACTGCTTCAGGGGAATCATGGCGCAAGATGAAAATTAGAGATCTAACAATAGGGACGTGGAACGTTAGAAGTTTAAATACGACAGGTGGGTTAAAGTCGGTCGCGAATGAAGTTAAGGGGTACCATTTAGATATCGTTGCATTACAAGAGGTTCGCTGGCCAGGGGAGGGTTCGTTAACAGAAGGAAAGTATACTATTTGGTAGGGGGGAGCGTTAATTATTGTCTAGGTACCGGGTTTCTGATTAGGAATAGATTTCTTTCCGCATTACGGGACGTACAGTTCTTTAGTGAAAGAATATCGGTTGCTATATTTCAAGGGCGTTGGTTTAAAATCGCGTTTATAAACATTCATTCTCCCACCGAAGACAGTGATGATGAAGTAAAATGCGAATTTTATGATAAACTAGAGTCGGTTTACGATAAGTTACCGCGAAATTACATTAAGATAATACTAGGCGACGCGAACGCAAAGGTTGGAAGGGAAGAAGTATATCGTCCTACAATCGGTAAAGAAAGTTTGCACGAATATAGTAATGATAATGGGACCCGACTAATAAACTTTGCCATTTCGAAAAACCTAGTAATCAAAAGTACTACATTTAAACATAAGGATATTCATAAGTATACGTGGACATCGCCGGATGGACAAACACGGAATCAAATCGATCATGTTTTAATACAAAACAGATGGCAAAGTAGCATAATTAACGTGAGATCGTATCGGGGTGCAGAATGCGGCTCTGATCATGAATTAGTAATCGCGAAACTTCGACAAAAACTAAATACAAAAAAGAGAACACCGAACTATATTCGTCCCGAGAATTTTGATTTAGTTAAATTGAACAACCTCGAAATTAGAAAACAATTCGCGATAGAAGTAAAAAATCGGTTCGAAGCTTTGGAATCTTCAGACGAGGAACACAAAGATGTAAACAAATTATGGAAGGAATCAGGATAATATTAAGGAGGTCGGTAATTTATGTCTTGGAAAAATCGAAAATAAAAAGAACAAACCTTGGTTCGACAGGGATTGTCAAAATATGTGCGAAAAAAGAAAAACCGCTAAACTGAATTCCTTAAATAATCCAAGCGATAATAATGTGGCTTATTTTCGGTTAGTAAAGAATGAAACTTCAAAACTATTAAAAAATAAGAAAAGAGAGTATCTTAAAGACAAAATAATAGAAATAGAAAAACACAGAAACGAAAATAACGTAAGAGAGATGTACAAAGGTATAAACAAATCGCGTAAAAGATTTGAACCTCTATTGAATGCGGTTAAAGATGCAAATAACAATATAATTGCAGATCCTTCTGATATATTAAATAAATTTAAACAACACTTTGACGGCATCTTAAATACGGAAAATAATAATGAATCTCCTCTCTCTGAATATCAGAGCGCTGAACCATGGATAGACGCTCCGAGTAAAGAGGAAGTCGAAATGGCGATAGGAAAATTAAAACGTTATAAGGCCGCAGGAAATGATAATATCACGAGTGAATTAATCAAGCGTGTGGAGAAGCGGGCGTTTCCAAAATACATTTTTTAGTTAAAAAGATCTGGGAAACTGAAAAAATGCCAGAAGAATGGAAAGAATCAATACTTATTCCGATTCACAAAAAAGGACCGAGGTCGGATTGTAACAACTATCGTGGGATCTCTCTTCTCCCAGTATGCTATAAAATATTCTCGTCAATTCTAACTAGTCGAATCACGGAATACGCTGAGGAAATTATCGGAGATTACCAATGTGGTTTTAGGCGGAATCGCTCGACTATTGACCAAATATTTTCCTTACGTCAAATATTAGAGAAAAAATTGGAATACAACGGTGTAGTCCATCAACTTTATATCGATTTTAAAAAGGCTTATGATTTAATAGACCGTCAGAAGCTATATAACATCATGATTGAACAGGGAATACCAGAAAGTTAGTAAACCTAGTAGAGATGTGTTTGTCGGAAACATTCCATAAAGTTAGAATCGGTCATAATTACTCCGAGAGATTTGAGGTGCGATCGGGTTTGAAACAGGGTGACTCCCTTTCACCTGTGTTATTTAATATAGCTTTAGAATATGTCATAGAAAAGGTGATTTTGTACCGAGAAAGGCTTAAATATGGGTGACAAGATTCCGGTTTTGGGGTATGCCGATGATCTGGTACTGCTAGGTGAAGACACGGAAACCATACAACTAAATACAAGTGTGTTAAAAAAACCGGTAAAGAAATAGGACTCGAATTAAATACCGATAAAACGAAGTATATGATTAGTAGCAGAAACGGTGTCGATCTTGGTGATATTGATGTATCAGGTCATACTTTTGAACACGTAGAGAAATTCAAGTATTTAGGTTCAATTATAACTAGAAAAAATGAAATCCAGGAAGAAATAAAGTCCCGGTTAAAGGTGGGAAATGCGTGTTATTATTCAGTTGCTAAGTTACTTAGATCGCGGCTTCTATCTAAAAACTTAAAGTTAGAATTTATAAAACTATTATTCTTCCGACGGTTCTTTACGGATGTGAAACGTGGCCGCTTACTTTGAAAGGATGAACAACGGCTTAAGGTTCGAAGAATAAGGTACTGCGTAAAATATTTGGTCCGAAGAGAGATGAGGCACTGGGGAGTTTAGAAGGTTGACAAACGCGGAGTTGCGGAACTTGCACCTGTGAATATAATTGAGCTGATGCATCGCGGAGACTCAAATGGGCGAGTAAAGTTGTTGGGCTTATGAGGACGGATTCCGAGAAAGTTGGTATTCGCTGAACCGACTGGTAGGCGTCCGAAAGGTAGGCCGAAGCGGAGATGGGAGGATTGCGTTAAGGCTGATCTCGGGAGCTTGGGCTTGAATGGTAAGCATTGGACGATTCTGTGTAGGCGGAATTTGGTGGTATCGGCATCGAACTGCGGGTTCGCTAAGCCTATTATTATTATTATTATTATAATATACCAATTTGTAATAATATGCTGATTTTTCTTAAAATGAAATATTAAGCCTTTAAAATCTCGTTTAAAATTTAGTGGCACAGGCTAAAAATTAAATAAAAGAGCTATCAACTTTAATTAAACGCCTAATGGAAAGATATATGTGCAAGAGTCTTCTTTAAAACTTCTAGAAGAGAAAAGAGACTGCATAAAGCTTTATTTAAAAGTCAAGGCTAAAAAATTAAATTTAGTACCGTCTTCATAAAGGCCAATATTAAAAAGAACAGGTCATATTATGTAATCTCCCTAATTAAGAAAGAAAAACAAACTTGCGCCATTACAACACATGAAGATTCTTGGGTTCTCTGCTACTGGTTTTTAATGTTTGGGTACTCACTTTATAGAGGCTGTCTGTGCCCCAGAAGGGGCTTCCTACTCTAGGATCATCCTAGGCCTGAAATATCATTATTGTGCTACTACCTAGGTTCGAACACGGTAATTGATTGCTCTATGCACTTCTAATGTACAATAACTTTTGAAAATTGCAGGAAAGCCTTTTAGTCAAAGAGTTATAAACACTTAAAAACAAATACAATATTTCTGAAACTAACCAATTTGAATTCTATCGATACAATGTTGAGCTTGAAAAAGTAGGGAAAGAGTATAGCCGGGTAAATATGGCAAATCAGCCCCTAGTCTATTTTGATTCTTACTTTATAGATCGACTTGGCGTCGAATACAAATATTCCCCTAAATTTTAGCTCTTTAACTTAAACGGTTTTAGAGATTTAAAAAAATGAAATAGATTTAATAATTTTTCATTGAAATATTTGAAATTAATTTTGATCATGATTCTTAAACAAAAGCCAATTTTTTACTAAAAAAAAAAGTATATACATTTTTTTTAAAATTTTTTTTCTCAGCACTTTTGAAAGGTGTCACTGTTTTTTATAAAATGTCTTTTATATTCCTCTACACAGCTTTTTTTTTTTTTTTTGAAGTGGTGGAACAAGATGTAAACAATTTAAAAAAAAAAAATTTTCCCTCTGAAATCTTGGGTTGAAACAAACTTATATTTTTTTTTATAGTTGGAAAATGTGTGAACAAATTTTTTAAACGAAAACTCAAAACTGCATTACTTATAAAACATTTTCAATTATTTCAGTACATAATGAACAAAGCCTTAATGGTCACTGCAAATCATTTCTTCTAAGGTTTTACTGTTTCAGGTATTCTCTATGCTCTTCTTTGGCGAGATTGTATTTTCATTTTTTTTAAATTTTCTACACATTTTAAAATAATCAAAAAATATGCACACATCTTAGAAAAAATTATTACAAATTGTTTTTCTTTTCATTTCCTTTCTTTTTTAAAAAATGATACATAGCTTTCTAAAAATTGAGACGTTCTGAAAAATTGGATATTAAACTATCTTTATTTATAGATGTTTTTAGTAACATTTTCTTAGTTTGCTTTGAGTTGTAATGACTCAATGCAGCTTTGTTATTTCTTGGTCTTTTTTAATAGAATTATTTTAAATTAAGAAGTTAATTTATTATATTCATTTTGCTTCATAAAATAAATTATTGGAGCTACAGATATTTTGTCTACAGATAGTACATATTCCTATAAATTTGATCTCAGTCCTCCCTACTCCGTACATACACTAAATACAAGATCTCAACCTAGCGATTTATATACACCCTCTCACAGAACACCCTCTCAAAACATCCTTTGAAAAGTCCTTAATTATTTGTGCTGCTATACTTTAGAACTCACTAAGCATGTCCCTTGGTAAAGCCACATTCAAGCACCATTATTTTTATACCTAAAAGATCAAGCTTCCTCACACATGTAAACTGTCCCGACTTAATAATGCACTACTAAATTCATAAAATTTTCATATGCTTTATTTATATCTCACTTGAATTTCATTACCGCGCATTGGAAGCCTCCCACGAGTAGCGGGTGTGGGGATGGTCGGTAGAATTCCCTCAGAAGTTCCTCCCGGCCAAGTCCGATGGACTCGCTGACCAACAATGAGAGCGAGTGTGACGTAGGTACAAACGCCTTACTCACATATTCCAGTTCACAAAATACCACTAACAGTCAGTGATTCCTCTGAGATAAAACGATCAATTTTTTTTTTTTTTTTAATGTTTTCGGGTGGGGGCTGCTTCAAGAGAATCAATGCGCAAATTAAAATTAGAATAAAAATTAATTTTATTAAAATCTTTTACTGAATTTAATGATATTTTTATAGTTACTTGCTGGCTATGTAATTATATATCTAAATGATGCCTGACAAACTGGATCTTTTATGTTCATTGTTCTTACTTAGAGGATAAAATGTCACGGAATAAGGAGTCCAATACAATCTTCAAATTTCTCTCTATTTTGTTTGTACATTTTATTTATTTTTAGAAGGGAGAGGGGGATTTTAAAATTATTAGCACTAAAGATACAATTAGCCTATGTTTCCCGCTCCACTCGCTATCTTCAAAGTAGCATTATCAACGGAAGAAATGATTTATCTCTTAACAACACTTTAAGCTTCTTGTTTCCGGAGCCACTCCAAAGTTTTAATTAGATTTCCCCTAATTCTCGCCATACTCAGCTGTAAATCCTCCATTACACCTTCAGTATTATAATTATAAATTTATTTTATGACCTAGCTTTTCCAGAAAGTGAAACTCTGGCGCATAATATTTTTTTTCATTTTCTTTTTAAAGGGGAAATTATTATTTTAAACCTAAAACCAACCGTTCTTTTTAATTTTGCTTGATTAATAAAAATTCAGACTGTCGACAGAAATAATCAAGCACTAATTACTTTAATTTATTATGAAACTGATAATTTTTTATTAGTTTATTTTAAGATTTTAGAGTATACTTTTTACTCTGTAATATTACTGTAAAATACCTTCTAAAAATTAAAAAAAACAAAACAAAAAAAACATTATAATCCACGAAGAGTCTTGGGCTTAGCACATATGGAGATTCGTACTGTTTCTAGGCCAACGGCAGTGCAATGAGGTGATTAGGCCATGATCACGCTCAGCCTCCAGGTTTTTCCCCAATTACCTAGTACCTATTTTAAAGAAGCTGGATCTGCCCCAGGAGGGTCTCCATACCCTAAGGCCGTCCCCCGACCGGATTAACAGAATAAATAATATTCTGTCATAGACGGGATTCGATCCCAGGAACCGGAGAACTGTAGACTAGTGCTCTATCTACTATACCACGCCACTCAATTCTAAAAACAAATATATAATTTATTATTATACTGTTCAATTCTCTATACTTTCGAAAAAAAATCGTTAGTTGACATAACTAACATCATACAATAACATTATTGTCTCGGTCATATTAAAAAATAAAGAATTATGTGACTTGATAAAGTTGCATAAAGACGGAATTCAGTTCAGAATATAGATCTAAGCTGTTAAAATTTGAGAAAATGAAGAACTGAAATAGCCAATCGCTTTTTCTGCCTCCATTACCAATTTTAATAATTTAAAACTAATTATTGTTAATGTTTTAATAATAACTTGGTGGAATTTCGTATAAAAACATTGACCATATGATTCTCTCACTATACTCCCGTCCCTTTCTATTCATCTATATGATCCTTCACGTTAATTAAAACCACAATAGCGTCCTATAACATTTGTGTAATATAACTATTGAAATTCTAGGAGCAATTTGATTCTACTACAACCATGCATATATACTGTATATACAACCAAATGGGATATAAACAAGAAAATAGTGTGATAGTGAAAAAATAATTTAAATTATTAAATTGTATTAACTTTATCATCGTATATCAAAAGCATTTATAGCCTAATTTCAAAATTATATTTTTCTATTATTTTTAGAATCATTATTGTTATTTATATTAATATTTGTGCTCACAGATATTTAAACATCGAAGGAAAAAAATGCTGAAAAGTCAGACGTTCCCTTAAACCATATTCATTAGCTTAATAATTTTTTTCAAATAATCTCAATGGCAAAATACAGTGGTAGTATCATTTAAAAAATGCTTCTGACTATCACAGACACTAATTCCAAAAATTCTAGATAAGAAATATTACATTATAATTAATGAAATCTCTTCCATTTTAAATGTACTAGAAATTTGAGGAAAAGCTTTGAAATATTAATTCCAAGTAGAGATTAGAGAAAAGAATCCAACAGCTTAGTAAAACCCTTTTCCTCCTATCAAATTTTTAAAAAGTGGATTTATAATTTTATTTTCTACTCAGCTTTTTCCTCATAGGGAAAAGCTACTCTTAGTCTCAATCCTTCAAACCGCCTTTATGAAACATGAACCTGAAAAAAAAAGGCATTTAAAATTGATGCGGGTTTGTGATAATATTTTTAATTGGATTGGTGTTGCAATGTTATTTATGTATTTTTTTTAGCTTGTATTTACTTTGAAATACTTTGAAAATAATTGTATGTATAGTCCTGAAATGTAATTAAATTTATCTAAGAAAAAAAAATCCTTATTATAGAAATTAATTTTAATGAAGAAACTTAACACTCTCTTGACTTCGAAAGGCATTTTTCCGGTTTACCTCTCTGTATATTTGAGAAAAACGATCACATTAATAATAAAATTTATCTATCTTTTTTTTTTTTCCTTTTTAACGTAAATATTCTTGTAAAATAAAAATTAATACAATGGCCCAGAGTCTGTTATAGTTACATGAAGAAATTCTATATTCATTTATCTCATCGATATCGGCAATAAAAATTCCAGAAATACTGGGGTGTATACAAAATGACCGTTATACCAAATTCAAAATTTCGAAGGACTGTAAATATTTTATTCCTATTTAACATTTACGAATACTTATTTTGTTTATTTTTTTTTATTAAATCTTATTCCACTTCTTCAAAAAAAGCTCTAGTTTAGTTATTTGTTTCAAAGAAAAAACGTGATACTGTCCTAGGAAAATCTCCTAGGAGACACTTCTAGGCGATACTGAAAAAAAATTTCACGGTCGCTAAAGTAACTCGTTATTATTTAATATAAGGGGAAGGTATCATTAACCAGCTCACTACGCGTCTATGTTTTGAAAATATAGCAGTTGAGATCTGCGTGGCTCCGGACGACCAAATGGATATTGATGAGGCGCTTCAGTAAGTTGTTAATTCAAATCCGTCCTCCAGTGATCGTGAACTTAACAGAGAGTGTGGTCTGTAGAAAGATAATGTTAGTCGCCACTGAATCTTTATGGGAAGGTAGAAAATCTGGTGCGGGCAACACACGACATTCACTTACCTCCATTTCAAAAATCAATTAATGAATTTTCAAATACAGTTAGAGATGAAAATACGTGAAACTATTCAAAAATTAATCAAATTGAAATTGAATTATAAACATGTGTTTTATTAAAAAATCTATCATATTTTTATCTAAAATAATTAGTTAGTTTTATCTGAATCAGCTGATGCGCTCGATGATAACAGTCATACGTTACATCGTCTCTCAGATTTTTGCTTTTTTCAGTAGGAATTCGCTTGAATTCAGTCTGGAGAACATCACTAGACCTCAGGAATACTACGGCAGTGAATATTGGAGAAATTTCGGTAAGCAAAGTTATAATTTACTTTGTACAATCACGAAAAAGTGAAAGGAGGGTCACTGATCAGCTGATTGCCGCTAGCTCGGCAAGCTCGGGCTTGCTTTTCTTTAACTTATCTTTCTTTTATCTTTAATTCTTATCTCATTATTTATTTATCATTATTATTTTCTTAATCAATGAGATATTTTCATCAAGTCATGTCCTCAAAGTCCGCAAGTAAAAGATCTAGATCTGCAGGTTCTAACTCGTCTCCCACAAAACAGAGACCTCGCCGAGAACAAAATAAAAAAATGATTCCACCAGCGACCGCGTCAGCTACCTCATTAGGATCTGAACCACAGCACATCATCACAAGGAATAACCGATGAATCCCCGTTTTTTACACCGAATCCATTTGAGATCCTCCAAAATGAAAAAGAAACCATGGAATCTTCTCCTATACCCAGGGAACCACTACCTCCACCAATATTTTTAAAAATATTAAAAATTTTAAACTGATGTGTGCGCATTTAAACAAAGTAACTGATCCTAATAGTTATTATTGTATAAGTAGAACCAATGATACTAAAATATCTCCGACTACTGCTGAAACCTACAGAAAGATTGTAAAATATCTGACTGAGACCAAAGCTGACGTTCATACTTATTTGCTGCGCCAGGAGAGAGCATTAAGGGTCGTAATCAGAAACCTACATTCCTCAACACCCGTTGAAGCTATCAAAGAAGAACTGACAGAATTAGGATTCCAAGTGAGGCAAGTCACCAACGTTCTAAAAGATAAAGTCCACTGCCTCTATTCTTCGTGGACTTGGAACCATCAGTAGGAGTCGAAAAAATCTATGACCTCAGTAGACTGTACTATACCCGTGTAAAAGTTGAAAAACCTTACACAAAGAAAGAAATAGTTCAGTGTCATAACTGTCAGACATATGGTCATACCAAAAGTTATTGCCATCACATACCACGCTGTGTGAAATGCGGTGAACAGCATAAATCAGAAGAATGTACAAGATCTAGATCAACACCCGCTGTATGTGCCCTGTGCCTCAAGGACCACCCGGCTAACTACAAAGGATGCGAAATCTACAAGAAACTCAGAACCAGATACCAAAAACCTCAGGATCCGAATGAAACAGCTATACCAATCAGAAGCAGAAGAGAACCATCTAAACTTGTAAATTCTAATGTGTCATTTGCCCACTTGCTTGGAGGTGGAAACCAGAGTCATGAAGTCGAGGCACTGCCGGAAAAACTTTTTCCTCAACATTCTCAATCTATTGTACAACAATCTATCCCTCAAAGTTTACCTAATCTTCAAAAAACTCCTCAACATCAAATTTCCCATATCCCTCCACCATCAAACGTCACAGATCTTACCAGTCTAATGACATCGTTCATCTCCGAAATAAAATCTCTTGTTATGCCGCTTATATCACTCCTTACAAATCTAGTATCAAATCTCATTCCTGCCTTACAAAAACCATAAATGACCTCACCTAATTCCTTATCCATTCTCCTTTGGAATGCGAATGGTGTTAGAAATCACACTGACGAACTGACAGCGTTGTTGCAAGACAAAACAATTGACGTTGCACTTATTACTGAAACTAGACAACCACTAAACAGCTTTTCAAAATACCGCAGTACATAACATACCGTACAGACCACCCAGACGGCAAAGCTCATGCCGGTTCTGCTATCATTGTCCACCAATCCCTCTCTCATCATTTACTTCCACTTCCTACCTATGATTTCCTGCAAGCCACAGCAATAGTAATCAAGACTTTTTCCTATCCGGTAACTATTACATCAGCATATTGCCCTCCCAAACACTCTATTTCCAACACCGAATTTGCATCCTTCCTGGATTCCCTAGGAAATCATTTTATTCTGGGTGGAGATCTAAACGCCAAGCACCAGCAGTGGGGTTCTAGAACCACGAATTATCGTGGAAGAAATTTGCTGACTGCTCTGAATTCCCGAAATTTTAACCTCCTACCTCCTGACTCCCCTACCTACTGGCCAACAGATCCTAACCGTAATCCAGATATCCTCGACTTCTTCATCCACAGCGGATTAGGCTCCCTGAACTATTCCGTAACTCGCCTTGATGAACTATCCTCTGACCATAGTCCACTGATCCTTAAAGTATCCCTAACTCCTATTCCGAAACCCATTCCACCATCATTTATCCGAGGCCCTGTCAACTGGAACCTCTACCGCCAAATCCTCACCGATAATATTGACCTCAGTGTGATCCTCAAAACACCGGATGACCTTGATGATTCCGTCTACTCCTTTACTACCGCCATTCAGCAAGCTGTCTGGACTGCCTCCTCTCCTAAACACTCCAATAGAACTCCCCAGTAAAACCATTTACCTCAACACCTAGCTGACCTCATCCATGCAAAACGCCGAGCCAGATCATTATGGCAAAGAACCCGACACCCAACAGATCGCCGCTCCTATAACTTTTATTGTAGGCAATTAAAGCGGGAGTTGGCGACCTTCCGTTCCCAGTCCTTTAATTCCTACCTCTCCTCTCTATCAGCTCGAGATAATTCCCTGTGGAATGTGACCAAAAAGATCCTTAAATACCACAAAGTTTCCCATCCTCTCCGGCGTGGTGATGACTCCTGGGCTGCGTCTGATGAAGATAAAGCCGAGGAATTCGCCACACACCTCTCCAAAGTATTCACTCCTCACCCGGAATCCAACAGAAATCATACCACAACAGTTCAAGAATTCCTTTTCTCACCAATACCTCTTTCCCTACCTCCTAAAGCTATTAATCCATCTGAGGTGAAATATCTTCTTCAAAAACTGACCCTTCGTAAATCTCCTGGACACGATCTCCTTACCCCCCAGATCCTGCGACAACTTCCCCAGAAAGCCATTATTTTTCTTACATACATCTACAACTGCATCCTTCGCACCACCTATTTTCCTCTCTTATGGAAACATTCCACAATCATTCTATTCCTAAAACCAGGTAAACCTTCCAGTAACACTTCATCCTACAGACCTATTAGTCTACTCCCCATCCTCTCAAAAATCTTCGAAAAGCTCCTTCTAAAACGAATCCTGCCTATATTAGAATCTCACGACCTTCCTTCCCACCAGTTTGGTTTCCGTTCTCATCATTCCACTGTTCAACAAGGACTCCGAGTTGTAGACCATATTTCCTCAGCCCTCGAATGCAAAGAGTATTGTTCTGGTGCGTTTCTGGACATAGCGCAAGCTTTTGACCGGGTATGGCACGCTGGATTACTCTTCAAGCTTAAAACGCTTTTACCCCAGTCTCTCTACCTCATTCTAAGATCCTATCTCTCAAACCGCTCCTTTCAAGTTCGCTGTGGTGTAGAGTTTTCCAACTTTTATCCCGTTGAGGCCGGTGTTCCTCAGGGCAGCGTCCTGGAACCCGTTCTCTACATCCTTTACACCGCTGATATTCCTAATCATCCTGACACCTTTCTGGCAACATTTGCAGACGACACCGCCATCCTATCATCCAGTTCCGATCCCGAAACAGCATCCTTAATCCTGCAAAGACACCTTTGTCTTATCGAAGACTGGTGTGGTGCTTGGCGCATAAAGGTGAACGAGGCCAAATGCAAACACGTAACCTTCACTCTTCGACGAAGCTCCTGTCCGCCAGTTTACTTCAATTCCATTCCTATTCCTCCTTCAGATACAGTCCGCTATCTTGGCTTACTACTAGACAAAAGACTGACGTGGAACCCACATACAAGACTTAAAAGAAAAGAACTCAATCGACGATTCGGACAGTTATACAGACTATTAAACAGAAAATCTGAACTTACAGTTGAGAACAAATTATTAATTTATAAGACAATACTGAAGCCCATCTGGACCTACGGACTTGAACTGTGGGGGACAGCTAAACGTTCTAACATCAAACGCATTCAATCCTTTCAATCCAAACTCCTCCGAATAATAGTAAATGCTCCTTATTATGAATCCAACTATACCTTGCACCACGACCTTAATGTTCCATTTATTTCAGACCTAATTCCATCCAAATTTTCCAAATTCCATCAGAACCTCATTCATCATCCTAATCCTTTAGCACGATCCCTATCCAGCTCCACTCATCCATACAACCCACCTAGAAGGTTGAAACGGCAGTGGCCCCGAGATATATTGTAAAAGCGTATGCTGGAGTTCTGACACTGGTCAGATTCTCCTCTCAAGTGCGGTGTGATTGTGGCTATGGCGCCCTCACTTAGCTTCCGCTGGCTCTTACCAGTGATGCGGCTGAGAGGGAGGCGCTGGGATCCTTTGGGGTCTGCTTGTCCTTCCACAAGTGGGGGGACAAGCCCCGTCCGGGGTTCCCGAGCTGATTGTAAATATTGTACATAGGTATGAATGTGACATGTTTTGTTTATTTATTTGTTAACTTCATTTATTTGTATTTATTTTGTCTACTTATTTTTGTTATTGTATACGTTTATTTATTTTGATTTTATTTTATGTAATTTGACTTTACTTTTGTTTATATTGTAAATATTGTATGAATGAGATCCTGTAGCACTATTATTATTGTCTATTATGACAAATTGTAATATATACGAATAAAAGAAAAAAAGGATGTATATAAAAAAAAAAAAGTTTTATCTTCTTTTCATCACTCTCTATTAACTTTTAAAAGTTTGAGTATAAGATAATATTTTTTCTAAAATCTTTAGCTTTCCAACGGTATATCATACATGTATATTACTGTTCTTACGTTCACAAACGAAAAATTGCATTAAAAAAATATTTTTTCTGTTTTCCCCTTTAGTTGGGTATCGAATTCATTTAAATTTATATATTTACCTGGTTTTCATCAGTGGTAACAAGATAATATAGTTATTTTTATATAATCTACAAAATCAAAGGTACTTTAGGGAAAGAAAATTTAAAATATTGACATTTAAGCCCTGTCAAGCCATTTTAATCAGAATTAAAACTACATGATATTAAAGCCTATTAAATTTTACATGGAAATAGCGAGTTTGATCAAAATCATCAGAACCGTTTTCGAGAAAATCGAAAAAAGGTGCAAAATGTATGGTATAAAGGGGCTCTTCTGGTAAGCTCATTTTGATGAAAAAGGTTTTGTAACGTCTCTGGCGTATATTTGTCTTAAATATGATTTCAGTTTCATAGGACTTACCATTTTCGCCCGGGAGTTACCACACACACACACAGACCTCTTTGCCGGTCTTGGTTATTCGGATTCAGGGGACCCTAAAATGTGTATTTCCGTTGAAAACTGGAATTCGAAAATTTTCACGGTCGCAATACTTTCCCTTACTATATTCCATATATAGGTAAGTGAAAGTAATAAACACTAACCTATTTTTTTTTGTAGCCATGTGATATCTCTTGTTCATTAGCTCAGAGCACTCAGAGCACAGAACACAAGTTCAAGGCAATGAAAAATATAAGTTACAAATAAATTAAGGTGTGAATTAATTTAAATGTGTAACTGATTTGCCGATGATGAAGTATTATAGTTACTCTTACTATTGTCATAGAAATTCACTAATTAAAAAATGAAATATATGAGACCGAAGTCAAGCGATACAGCTAGTATTTTAATAAACTGGTGGAATATACGAAAGCTTTATTTCATTTACTAAATATATATTCTAAAGAAAAGGGTTGACATAAATAAGGATAAGAGGAAATATTTGATTAGTGAACAGAAACGGTGACGGTCTTCCTGATATTGATATGTCACTATATAATATGAACATGGGGATAAATTTAAATATTTAGGTTCTATCGTAACTAATATATATATATATATATATATATATATATATATATATATATATATATATATATATATGTATGTATAACTTAAGTTCCGCCGTGAAAATTATAATTAAAAAAAAAGGAAATTAGGGAGGAGAAACAACACTCACGCTTGCTAGATAACAACTGATTTATTCTTCCTTTTAATCCTCTATTTATACATTATGATATGTTTATATTTACAGAAAATAGGATTAGACCTATATTGGTCGTCATCTCAACTTAACTCCCCCTTGCCAGTTTACGAACACTTCTCGTAAACTTAACAAGGAGAAAACATAAAAGAACAAGAAAACTACAAAAATAAAACAAAAGCTCATACTTGACATTACTGTGATCTTACAAACTAGAAACCTTACACATAGTAAACTTACAAACTAGAGAAAACCTACAGCAGAAAACATAACACACTCGAAAACTGAAAGCAAAATAAACCACTCACTGGAGATCCTGAAAAAAAGAAAGAAAAGTACTTGCAAGAAAAACATACAGAATGCTTCAATCAAAAACCCAAAAACAAAAAACATACAGCCTACTCCCCTGGGAGTGGCCAACAGAAACAGAGGATACCTAGGTGCGATCAACCGCCGAAGGGTCGTCCCTCACTGGAAGTTTCAACTGTTCAATATGCACCGTCCGCCTCTTCCGTGGATCCGCTAAGCTCTGAAGCGTGACAACATTATGCTCGCGAATAACCACCACCCGAAACGGACCCTCATACCGAGCAACTTCCTTACTCCTATTCGAACCGATCCTCCGATATACAATAGACCCGATGCGAAGATCCTCCATCCGATCACGAACGCGAAGGTTGTCCTTGGTTACACGGCGACTCTTCTCCGCCACCAACTTCCCCGCGCACCTTCCCCCAAATCTTGACTAGAGCCGCGCGGTTACTCACCAGCACGTCGGATAAGGCTCCTTCGCTGCTGTGTCCCCGTAATCCCTGCGCCTGTTACGCAATCCGAAGAGGATTTCAAACGGCGAGAATCCCGTCGCCGCATGGATGGAGTGGTTATAGGCCGCCACCGCCCGAGGCATTGCGACGTGTGGTTCTAATCCCTGGTCTACCTGATACACACGAAGATGATCACCGAGAGTACTGTGCAACCTCTCGATGCCGCCCCGACTCTTAGGATGCCCTGGGGTATTAATATGCCACGTGATATCTAGCGCCTTCATTGCCGCCCGAACCTGACCATTATCGAATTCCCGACCTCCGTCCGAAGATATCCGATCCGGCACTCCATAAAACTGGAACCACATACGGAGGGCCCCAATAATTGCCTCGGAAGATCGTCCGGCACGAGAGAAGCCATGGCAACCTTGCTAAAAAGGTCTAACACGGTAACCCATTTGTGTCCCCGCCACGTAAACGTATCCACCTGCAAATCGCACAATGGCGTATCTGAGGTGGGCGTAATCTCCTGTAAACCTCGCGGTGGATGACGATCATATTTCGTGACCTGACAAACCTCGCACGCCCCTACGACCTCCGCGATGGTACGACGCATATCCCACCAAAAGTATCTTCGCCGCAATGCCTATAGAGTCTCGGGTTCCCCACGATGATTGGTCCTCCCCTGGTGGTACGCCAGTGTCACCTCCCGTTGCCTTTCCGCGTTCGAGACCGTCTCGACCGCCAGCGTACAGCGCACAAACGTCCTATCGATCCCGATCTGCTCCCGAGCCCATAGCCGCTTAATTTTCTCCCAGATAGTCGCGTTTCCGACGTACAGGAAATAAGTCTTCTCGGTCTTAGATGCGTCCTGGAGTGCCCTACAGATTTGGTCGTCACGCACGCCAGGGCTTGACCAGATGGTAGTGATGCGGGATTTGCCATACCTCGTATAGTCTAGCTTTAAGAGGCCCGAAGTTCGAGTCTTCCACACGATCTGGCGCCGCTTGTCGTTGACGATTTCCTCCCGCTCCTCCAAGTCCATCGTGCGCTCATCCGACGGGCTCGCCCGCGCGTCAGTTACATCTGCACTGCCAGTATCCGGGGTTCCGCGCCCTCCTTCGACCTCGGGCGTCCACTCACGAAGGAACTGTCGAACACCCCCGGATGGCTCGCCCTCCTCTTCCTCGATCGCATTAACCACCAGCGCCCGCGACAGCCAGTCCGCAACGACGTTTTCTCGGCCTGGTTTATACACAACCTCCATGTTGTATTGGCTGAGGAACTCCTTCCACCGGTCACGCGCGCCGAGGATTCTTTAAGGGTACCGACCATTGCAGGGGCCTATGGTCCGTGTGTACTTTAAATTTGCGCCCAAACACGTAAGGACGAAAATGTTCAATAGCCCAGACGATACCCAGGAGTTCCCGCTCCAACGCGCTGTACCTGCTCTCGGCCTCGGTTAGACGCCTACTCGCGTATGCCACGGGACGTTCCCCTCCTGGGCCATCCTGGGACAGAACCGCCCCCAGTGCATACTCACTCGCGTCGGTGGTGATGGAAAACGGCCGGGTAAAATCGGGAAATGCCAGGATAGGTTCCTCCTGCAACCGCACCACTACCACGGTCTGACCCTTCTTGAGAAGATTATTGAGAGGAACTAAATATCGCGCCATATCCGGAACGAACCGTCTATAATAGTTGAGAGTCCCTAGCAACCGACGAACCCCCTTAACATCCCGTGGGATCGCCATGTTCCTGATGGCCGCCACCTTCTGCACATCCGGTTTCACGCCCTCCCGAGATATAGTGTGGCCTAAAAAATTTATCTCCGTCTGACCCAACAGCGACTTTTCCCCCGAAAGCTTGAGCCCAAATTGCCTGATACGATCAAACACGCTGCGGAGATGAGCTATATGTTCCTCTTCGGATCTACTGAAGATCAGGAGATCGTCCATATAGACCTGGCAAACAGCCTCGTCAATCCCTCTAAGAAACTCGTCCATCAGACGTTGAAATGTGATGGGTGCGTTTTTCAAACCGAACGGCATCCGCGTGAACTCGTAATGCCCGCGCTCGAATGAAAATGCCGTCTTATGTCGGTCTCTAGGGTGCATTTGAATTTGGTGGTATCCAGCCTTCCAAGTCTTAGAGTACTAAACACCTTTGCCCCACTGAGACGGTCCAAAATGTCCTCAAACCGGGGTATGGGATATTTCTCATCGATGGTGTTTTCGTTCAGTTTCCTGAAGTCAACAACAACCCTATATTTCTCCGGCTCCCCGTCGCCGTGTCTTTCTTGACCGCCTAAAGAGACTTTTTCGGGACGTACTGTCAACTATTATGCCCTGCGTTTGAGCTCATCCAACTCGCACGTATGTGTTGACGCAGTGCTTGCGGATATCGACGTTCTTTCACGTAGGTCACACGCTCCTGCTTCAATGGGATTTCGTGGGTTGTTTTCCCAGTGACGCCCAATATACCCCCCTCCTGGAAGAAGATATCTCTATATTCGCGGTAAAGGGTTTTCCTCTAATCCTCTGCCTGATTTATTGCGCCTATTTGGCCTAACCCATCCCTCTGCGCCCTTTTACCCTTGTAGGACTTTCTCCCTACCCTTATGATCCATCGGCCACCCTTATTCCTTATCCTAGTCCCCAATTTCTCCAACAAATCACAGCCAATGATCCCTCCATATTCCCGCGGCATACTCTCCACCACATGAACTATCAATTTCTCCCTCTCTATTCCCCAACGACTGAGCTCGATCTCTACTTCCCCTTCCACTCTACATGGGCCGCCCAGCGTAATTAATCTACATTGGCAATCCTTCGGTATCCTCTTTTCTTTACACAATAGCTGTACAGTTTTCTCGGACATTACTGTATGGGAGCTACCTGTGTCCACCAAACACCACACTCCCCTCGCGACCCTTATGATAGGCAACCTACCGCACAACCCTCTAATGTTATTGACTACTGCGCGGTTGCCTCTCTCCCCACACTCACCTCATTCATCATGATGTCTTCTGCTCCCAGCTGCTCCTCAACGCCCTTCGCTCCTCCTCACGCTCCCTACGTCATCCCCTCTGCTGTCTCCTGGTTCGCTCCTGTCCTCATCCGTCTCTGATGAGTCCGAAGAATGCGCTGAATCCGATGTGGATCTGGTATTCCTCCACACCCTTTGAGCATTGACTTCCATGGGCTCTCCTCTGCCCGTGTCTCTGTTCCTACTCATGTACGGACACTGTCTAGCGATATGTCCTTCCGTTCCGCACTCAAAACATCGAGTACGCGGACACTGAGCTACGAGATGGCCAACCTTTCCGCATCCATGGCACTTTCGGTCTTCCTTGCGAAAGCTCTTCCTCTCCCTTCCTTGTCTCCTGTCTCTAGGGGTACCTCTCTCTCTTCCGTAAGACTCCGGCATCTTCCTCCTCCAATTTTCTGGCCTATTCCTATGGGGTTCAGTCCTCCTGTAGGGCACCTTTGTCCACTCCATTTCGACTTCCCCGTACCTGGACTCCTCCTCTCTCGCGCTCGCATCCACCATCTCCTGAGCGCATTCAACGAATGTCCTATCCCGGGGGAGGCCTTCCTTCTTTCCCGTCTCTCTGGCCAATTGGACTTTCAAAATAGTCGAGAGAAAGCCCATCCTACCTTCCACCTCTTCTGTGCAGTGCGCTTCTCTCAACTTCTCCGTTATCCGATTATATCGAGCCAGTAATATCCCAGCATACTGACCGCTCGTCTGGTGCGGTCGCTTCGTCTCGCGGAACATCTGGAATATGTCCTCTCCGGAGCCCACCTGCCTCCTCTAAATGCCTTCTTCAGCCTATCCTTAATGACGACCCACGGCGTGTCTTCATCAGCCTGTATGAGATTTAAAATCTGCCTACGGACTCGGCATACAAGAGCTGCCCGAAGCGATACGGCATCTTGTGAGTCCATCAGCCGTTCCTCTAATTTCGCTTCTATACTAGCCATGATTCTGTCTCCTCCTTTAGGAAATGGTTAAGATCGCCAACCTCGCCGTCGAATCGTTCAAGTTCCGAGATGGATTTTCTTATGTCTTGTGCTGTTGCCGTCCACACTTTGACCCACTCCAGCGTGGTTGCGTGGGCCCCTGCCAGTGTTTCCACCGGTAGAGGGGGCATCTCTGGGGGTACCACCTGCTGTGCCGCCTGAGGTAACACCACGTCTTCTGGTAGTGTAAGAACTGCTGGTCTCAAAAAACCTTCGGCCATGTTTTCCAAATTTTACAGAGACAAAACGACGGAGAAAAAAAAAATTTTCTTTTCTTTCAGTACTCAAAATACTGTAAATAAAGTTCCCGGGTTTCGGCACCACTTAAGTTCCGCCGTGAAAATTATAATAAAAAAAAAGGAAATTAGGGAGGAGAAACAACACTCACGCTTGCTAGATAACAACTGATTTATTCTTCCTTTTAATCCTCTATTTATACATTATGATATGTTTATATTTACAGAAAATAGGATTAGACCTATATTGGTCGTCATCTCAACTTAACTCCCCCTTGCCAGTTTACGAACACTTCTCGTAAACTTAACAAGGAGAAAACATAAAAGAACAAGAAAACTACAAAAATAAAACAAAAGCTCATACTTGACATTACTGTGATCTTACAAACTAGAAACCTTACACATAGTAAACTTACAAACTAGAGAAAACCTACAGCAGAAAACATAACACACTCGAAAACTGAAAGCAAAATAAACCACTCACTGGAGATCCTGAAAAAAAGAAAGAAAAGTACTTGCAAGAAAAACATATATATATATATATATATATATATATATATATATATATATATATATATATATATATATAATATATATATATATATATAACTTAACTTATATATATATATATATATAAATAAAAAAGGGAAATCCAAGAGAAATTAAAGTTACGGTTAAAGGCTTAAACACGGTTTATTATTCAATTGCGAAATTACTCTGCTGGTGTCCAGAAACTTATAAAACAAAGTTAGAATTTATAAAACTATTACTACCTCAACGCATCTTTACGTATGTGAATCGTGGTGGTTTACTATGAAGGACAAATACCATCTTAGGGTTTTCGAGAATAACGTACGACGTAAAATTTGGTCCAAAAAGAAACGAGAATACTGGAGAATTTAGGTTACACAACGCGGAATTACGCATTTTATCCTATCAGTATAATTGAGTTTATATCAACGCAGCAACTTTAACGAGATTGTTAAGTTGTTTAAGCTCAGTGAAAAACGAATTCCAAAATAGTTAGTAAGAGCTAAACTAACTGGTAAAGTTCTGAAAGTTAGGCAGAGGCGTTAGTGTAAGGGTTGTGTTCTCTCTCCTCGGGGACGGTGATCATTGGACGAAACTTTGTAGGCAACATTTGAGTATTATTATCTTTGACATCTACTTTACTTCTATCATCTCACTCCACGTCCTATCCTCATATCATTATTTTAAATAAAAATAGTCGGAATTCCCCAATTGCTCTGTTGTAAAAGATGTGCTACAAGAGACTCCCATTTTCTCGAATAAGGTGGAGTTGACATTTCCACCATATTTAAGTCCGCCTGTCACCTGGCATTGTCGTACGGACCTGCGACTGACGTGGAGCGCTGAGGACGTTAAGTGGTTCCAGGCAGGAGGCGTCTTGTCAAACGAAATGAAAGTTTCTATACGTATACACATGTTTCTTTTCTTATTATGTGAATGTCACTTTTTCTTGTTTTATTTACATGTGTTTCGCAAAGGAGTTGATGGACGTAAACTTGTTACTACAATAAGATAGGGTTTCCGGGTAACTTTCCAAACATTTTTATATAACTAGTCCTATATATTCCTCCTTACGTAGGGAAAAATTATCAAACTTCACGAAATTACGGCATCGTAATTTGTAACAGGAGAGATGTCTATGCGTGAAAACTAGGATATCCTTCGAAAAGGTGGGTACAGTTTTAAAACAAAAGCGGTGATATAAAAAAAACAACAACTTATATTTATAAAATTCAAATGTTATTTTAGGGAATATATAATAGGGATGTACATAGGGAATAACCTGTAATTAGCTGGCTGTGTTCACAACCATGTGTTCAATTATTAATTATTTTAGAATAGAATAAAATACGCTTCAAATTATTACACAATGTTTGATTATTTCCAAATAACTATATCAGGGTATAACTGTTTATAGCTGCTAATCTATTCGATTTTTCTCTATCTTCAATAATAACTGAGCTTTTTTGGAATTACATCTATTATAATTTGTGACTGGACTACATAGATCAACTTCTTTATTTTTTCTGTTTAATGCACTTTAGTGATTTTAAAACTGTATAAATAGTTTCCTTTATCTTCAAAGATAACTGAGTTATGGGCGTCTTTATGGATACAATTTCAATTTTTTCCTTTATATTATAATTATTCGCATTTTTTGTTGTTGTTTTTTTTTTATTAAAAAACAATAACAATTTTTTTTCTATCTTCGAAATTAACAGTTACAAGTAAATGTGTAGGCAAGATTTAATTTTTTTTTTCCTTTTTCATAATTTGATTTGTTTTTATCGCGCTTTACTTATTTTAAGAATCTATACATATTTTTATTTATGTTCAAAAATAATTGAGCTAGTAAATTAAATCACATTGAATCGGTTGCCATTTTAAAAATAAGCAGCTTATTTCAACGATTAGGTGTTAGGATGATTGTTGCATGCCCTAATTTTTTGTGGCGAATTTCAAAAAAATTGGTGCAGTATTTTAGGAGAGATGCCGCGGATGGCGAACGATTTTTTTGTTTTCATTCTTTTATCGGATTTTACGTACCTTGGAATGTAAGTCCTTGAGGGATGTTGTGGTAATGTTGAGGGAGGGAAGGAGGAATTTTTTTTCGGTCGATTACAGAGGTTCACTATAATAAGAAACCAAAATGTATTCTGGGATTGGGTCCCATTCTTATGGTCCTATTCTTATAGCAGTAATGTACAATTGAAATATATAATATAATATGTCTAGCCAACAGACATAAAAAATACAATCAAGTATAATTTACAATGTTAAATAAGGAGAAATATCACACAACAAATATTTAAATAAAAATCTAATGTCCAAAAAATTCAAATATAAATTAATTGAAAACAAAATTAAAATTCCAGCAGTAAACAGTTAATTTCATTTATTCAATGTTAGATGTCTAAAATTGAAATCACAATGAAGTAATTGATTTTCAAATGGTACTATATCCATTCTAGATAATTCTACAGGGGAAAAAATATCTTATTACTGTATTATCAAACCAACTAATTCGGTCCTTTTCAATTTAATTTTTTTTTTTTTTTACTATATTAAAGTTTTGATATAAAACGTGTTTTAGTATGATATGAAACGAAACAAAATGTGTAATTAGTATATTTAGAAAATAGTTGCATTTCTAAATAGTGTTTTTGAAGGATCTGAGAGTTCATTAGATGAAAATATAAATACAACTAAATGTTGTGAATATGAGTACGTCAAAAAATCAATTTCGTAAAAAGTGTCCTTTTGTAACTTTTGGAATCATAATGTCTGAGAACGTCAGACACATGACCACATATTATACAAAAATCATGAGATCATGATAAAAATTTGTACTTTGCCTTTCTAGACCTTCAAGTTGCATTTGATTCGGTCCCAAGAAACGAAATCTGAGTAACACTAAGTGCATGTTCCAAGAAGCCTGGTGGTAGCAATAAAATCCATATACCAAGATCCAAAGGGCATAGTCAGACTGACTTGAGAGGAATCTGGCTATTTTAGCATATCTAGAGGGGTTAAACTAGAGGATAGTTTAATCCCATTGCTACTGACATTATAAATGGATGAAATAGCTGCAATCTGCAAAAGAAGATCAGAACCTTCCTTGAGCGAAGGAATTTACTTTCAGTTGTAGTACAGCTTCTCCTGTATGTAGAAGTTATTTTGTTTTAATTACAGATTTCGTTGAGAAATTGCAGCAGCATTTGTTAAATGGAGCAAATGAGGAAGGACATGATCATCAGTACAAGCAAGAGTAAGATTCTAAAGGTTGGAAGGATGCAGGAAGATGTGGTATATTGCAACGGATTGGTAATGGAGAAAGTGTCAGATTTCACCTACCATGGCACTGTTATGGATCGATCAGGGAAAGTAGATTCAGGAATCATGAACAGGATGAGCAAGGCCAACGCTATACACTACCAGATCTCCAATAAAGTGAACGGAAAGAGAGAAGTGAGCAGAAATGTGAAACTCCGCATATTGAAGGCGGTATACCTTTCCGTACTTCTATATGGTACTGAAAGCTGAGTGATGACTAAAGAGAAAAGTCACTGCAAAAATGAGGTCTTTCAAAGGATCGCGGGGAGACCAAGAGGTAACTGCATTCTCAATGGAAGAATCAGAGAGGAGTTGGGAGTGTCCCCAATGAAGGATGACCTGGAAACTCGGCAGCTTAAGTGGTTTGGACATGTCGTCCGGATGGAGGGACCAGAAATCCATTGAATACTATAGACTATATCCCTGATGGTAAATGACCCCTTGGTCGACCAATGTCTTACCTAGAATACGAGGAATGTCATACCTAGAATACGTCGAACGTCTCTTTAAAAAAAGAAACAAAAATATTCGCAAAGGCATAAATCTGTCATGCAACAGAGAACATTGCCTATCTTGGCTAAACGCTGATGCAGAAGAAGAAAAAGGAAATCAACGACTCAATTACTGATCGTCTATTTGGGATGACAGAAAGTATCAGAAAAGTTGGAATCGAATGAGAATAAAGTAGCAGCATAGTGGATATGGGTTGGTAGAGAATTCCAGAGGGTAGTGGTTCATAGTTTCATTCATGCTGATAATTAACAAGTAAATTTAAGTATAAATTGTAAAATAAAGTGAAAGAAAAATCAAACAAATTCGAAGTAATTCATCTGCATTTTAAAAAATACCCTAATAATATAAAGGATCATTTAAATACCGAACTCACCAGAAGAAAAGACTTTTTCTTTGTTAAAGGATTTTAACAAAGGTTCCATTTTATTTAAGAAATACCTCTTTACCCTTTTACTCAACCATTGTTCAAGAAGATGTCCTTCAAGGTTTTTTAGGATTTGATTAAAAAAGTCTGAAAGACATTTCATCCCATTATCCTGGTTTCCTCTAGTCTGGTTTTTCGTTAGGTCTAGTACACTATCTTTTCCTCTTAAAAATAGTTCTTTCTTAAGACTATCTGTTACAAAAACAGATTGCTTTCTTTTATTCA
Organism: Piezodorus guildinii; assembly: GCA_023052935.1. Classification (NCBI taxonomy): domain Eukaryota; kingdom Metazoa; phylum Arthropoda; class Insecta; order Hemiptera; family Pentatomidae; genus Piezodorus; species Piezodorus guildinii. Next base: position 33,640,516 of record CM041293.1, on the reverse strand, counting down.
TTATAGAAAAATAATATAAACTCGAAAATACAGGAAAAAAACATTCGAATTGATACAAATAGTAAATGATTTTTAAATAATGATTTACAAAGAACCATTGTTAAGCCGCCTACACTTCCTTCTCCATCAATTATTATTCGAGGTCGTATAAAATATTCTCGTTTATTTATTAAGAAGATGTAAATCACATGAGTTAAGAAATAGGAAAATGAGGGTAATAAAGAGCTCATGTGAGATGGTACATAGACCTACAAATTTAACTGCTAATATGTTCGATTTAGTAATTCGTTTTTACTTTGAAAAAGTTTTAATTAAAAATTATTTTAATGGCTTATGACAAAGACAAGAATCAGTGTCGAATATTTTTTTCCTTCTTCTTCTTCTTCTTCTTCCAGTGGCGCGACAGGCCGTGTAGGCCCTGGGCCTCGCGGTGTAAACTCCTGCGAATTTACACTCACGTTTCACGATGCAATTTTTTAGTGTAGTGTCATCACTACCTACGACTAATTTTGTGAGTAGCCACCCTTTGGCTGACGGGTCTCACATATCCGGGGGAGACGTTGTGAGTGAATCCACATTTTTTTAAAATCCTTATATATAAAAGCCCCGCCGGGACTTGGATTCGAACTCAGAACCTGTAGCATGAGAGACTAGCGCGCTAGCCACTCAGCCACGGGCTCCCCTACATTTTCATAAATATTCAAGTTAGAGCTCCAAACACTTCTAGATGCCTGAAATTTTCATTCGAATTGGCTGATGGTATACCTAGTTTCAAGAACCGATATAGGAGTAGAAGAAACTAAGAAAAAAGGGTCTAGACTGACTATATTATCCTACTTGTTGAAAAGCAATAAATAAAAAAATAACTATAACTACAATATTTAAAAAAATCATCTTGAAAACAAAGTTAGAAAAAATTATTGGTATGTGGACAGCAACGTTCAAGGAATCAAGAGTTGTATTCAATAATACTAAAAACAATTTAATTAATTTTTTATAGGCTGCATATAAGGGGTATATTTTAACATTACTAATGTGCGCTGAGAAAATTTTAATACCAATTTTGTGAGCAATTACTTTTTCACAGTAGAGAAAGTATTGGAAATAAATTGATTTTAAGCAATAAAGCTTTTCTGAAATATGAAGTCAATTATGTCAATGTATGAAGTTTTGCGAGTTCAGGGTTTGAAATTCTCCAATGTCTAACAAAACTTAGCGTTTTTATGTTCGTTTTATATAAGTCAGATAATTCCTTGGGCTGTTAATATTGTGGCTGGATAAAACCCGTTTTAGGGAGCTGTAATTGGAGCAGATAAATCGGAGTATGTCTATATAGAATCTATAATTTTTGAGCTTTCCCAGTATTTTGTCCGTGTATTTTAACAATATGGTGGGTTGTGTTTGGTCGAAAAATTGGCCATAGTGAGCAGCCAATACTCACACAATTAAAGTTTTTATCAGGGTTCCTTTTACCCAATGAGATTAGTCTATTGAAGCAAAGTCGTTGCAACATCCTTTCAGGCATAAGTGACAATTTTGACCAGCAGCTTATGACCTTTATAAGCCTGACGCTCAATGGGTTTCGACCAGTTTCAAGACGTACTATGTAGTTGAACTTCCTAGCCATCCAAAAATCTGTTAGAAGACTATTAAATGTAAAAGAAGAAAACTTATTGAATATTAATTGCAAGTTTTACACCTCAATTCTCAATATGTGGGTATTGAAACCCCTTCAAGCCTTTACCGATCGAGTTGACACTAAATCTATAACCGGTCTAGCCAGAGCAAAATTCGGTTGAAGTAAGTTGAGGAAGTAAGTTTCAAGGAATGAGGTGAACCGATCCGCCTGCTGCTCCAGTTGACAAGGGTCAGGCCATTGGACCTTGGAAATCAGCCAAAACTTGTACGGGTCTTGAATATTCTTTCTATTATCAAGACATACATCTTTAGCTTACTTATCTTACAGCGATAAATCAAGAAATATAGCCAAACTCTCAAAAAAAGCTTACCATATCGATTGTTCAGCTTTTTGAGAGACTTGTATATTTAGACGTCCAAGAAGTTTTCCTCAATAGGTGTATACATTTTTTTTCCTACTTCCCTTTTCTCTTTTCTTTTTTTTTCGTTTGGCGCGAGAGGTCGTGAAGGCCCTTGACCGCGCGAGGGGTTTTCTAAAATTCCACACCGCGATTGTTCATGAAATTTTAAACGTCGGGGTCATCACTCCTTACGTACATTTTTGAGAGTTGAAAAAAAAAAAAAATAAAACAAAACTACTTTAAAATAATAAATAATATCTCTATAAATTCCAAATAACTAAACATTATTGTTAGCTAATCATAATTTAAATTTGTTTCAATTGGTAATTAAATTCGGTACAAAGGTAATAATGTACGGCCATGCAAGTAATTACTAAGTGCCACTCGGTTTTTCGCACTAAAATATTTAAGAGCTTCTTCTAATGAATTTTTTTAAACATTTTAAGTTTTTAATTTTAAGGACTATTTTTATAGTATACACCAAAGTTAGATCTCATAAATTCTCTTTTAGCCTACATTATTTAATATCTACATCCTTATAATTCATGTATACACTAATGTGTTAAGTCTGATCTTGAGGGCTTGGGTTTGAATGGGATGATACGACGAATCTGTGTTAGCAACATTTGGTGGTACCGTCATTGAAACTTCGGGTTCGGTAATCCTATTATTATTGTCCCTATAATTCATTCTCTAAGTTAATGATATAGGACATTGTAAACCTACTAACACTACCGACTGCTTTACACTACTAAACAACTTCGCAAAAACTTAATATGAAATTATAGACGTTCCACTACAGGCAATAATAACTCTGTCGCTAGCGCCTCCTTAAGTGAAACATCAAATTAGAGACCTTCTAAAATAAAACAGACTGATTATGATCCAATAATTGGGCTTATTATTTAACATCCCATCTTTAAAACCTCTTTCTGTTTTAGACAGGACAAATAATACTTATCAAAACCACAGCACATATGTTTATCGCCATCACTGTATTCGATAATTTGTATATTATTTTTGTATTGATATTTACGACTGTAATACAAGTAAATGTGAACAGTTAAAGGATATAATGGGCTTGACAAGGTCTTGGGAAGAAACTACCCACTACCAAGAAACTACACCAGCGGTAGCACATCCATGTTTACTTAAGCAGGTCTCGAGGTCATCTTCTTTTTAGCCGCCTCAGAGGATTATCAGGAATTAGGTTTGGGTAAGCTGACAGTTTGGAATTAAAGGAGATATATCTATTTCAATTTAAGTCAGCAACTTCCTGAACCCTGGAAGTTATCTATTGTTAAAATGATTCCTAAACCTAAAAAGCCGCTGGAACTCCCTTCCTCTTACCGCCCTATATCTCTTTTACCCATTATGGGTAAAATTCTAGAAATACTAATCCTTAAACGCCTTTATCCTATCCTAGAGACTTATCACATAATCCCAGACCACCAGTTTGGATTCCGCTCATCCCACTCCACCATCCAACAATTTCATCGTGTGGTGGATGTTGTCTCATCAGCACTAGAGCGCGGATTGTACTGCACGGGAGCCTTTCTCGACGTAGAACAGGCATTTGACCGAGTCTGGCACCCAGGACTGCTTTACAAACTCCGCAAATTCCTCCCTCCTACATACTACCTCATCATTCAGTCCTACCTCTCTGGAAGATCCTTCAAAATAAACCACAATAGTTCCTATTCCTCCCTATTTACTCAGTCTGCTGGCGTTCCTCAAGGCTACTTCCTAGGACCCCTTCTTTACACAGTTTTTACAGCTGATATCCCAACCCATCTTAACACTTTCCTTTCTACCTATGCTGATGACACTTGTGTGTTATCAGTCAATAATGATCCTACTATTGCCTCTCAAACTCTTCAATCCCACATCCGAGACCTTGAAGTATTGTGTCAGAATTGGAGAATCAAAATCAATTCCAACAAATCCCACCAAATTACCTTTACCCTTCGTCGTAAACCTACAACATCCTGTCCTACAGTGTCCTTTAATAATATTCCGCTAGTCCCGGTTGAACAGATTCGCTATCTAGGACTCCTACTTGACAAACGACTAACTTGGAATCCGCACACAAGACTGAAACGACAGGAAACTGCCCAACGCTTGCGCTCACTTCAACACTTACTGGACAGACGCTCTAACCTTCCACTTAACTACAAAAGGCTCATATATATTACCATCATAAGGCCTATTTGGACGTACAGAGTTGAGCTTTGGGGCTCTACTAAACCATCAAATTCTTCCCGTATTCAATCCCTACAATCCAAAATCCTTCGAAAAATCCTCAATGCTCCTTATTTTGTCACCAACAAACTCATCCATAAAGAACTTAATGTCCCATATGTTGCTGATTTGGCCCGTACGAGATATCATTCCTTCCATGACAAACTCCACTCTCACATTAACCCACTAGTTTCAATCCTAGCTTCCTCTACAATTCCTGACAATCCTCCGAGGCGTCTGAAAAGAAGATGGCCTCGAGACCTTCTAGTGTAGATTACCTAGTGGAGGGTTGCCAATGGGCATATTCTCTTCATGTCTTTTCATGTATATTATCTATATTATGAGCCAATTTACTTGATGTATTCACTAAAATAGTTGTAAATTTCAATAAATTAATAAATAAAAAAAAAAAAAAAGTCAGCAACTAATGGGATATTCAGGTCTTTATGGATCAATTTATTGGTAACAAAGTAACGGACATCTAGGATTTTTTATGATTTTAAGTATTTTGATTTGCAAGGATTGTGTTCGGAAGGAATTGATCCCTATAGCTCAATCCTCAACCCACATAATAGACATAATAAGTTAACCGTTTGAGAATTACTGGAAGGAATTAGTCCGGATGGCGGTCAGTAAATGAAACTACTTAGTTGTTTTAGTTACTGACCGCCACCCGGACCAATCCTTCCCAGTAGTTGCTCAACCCACATAGATCTAATGATGGTGATCTGAATTAGTTTGTTCTTTTGTATGAAAAGTTTTGAGAGTTTGTCAAGTAAATATTGTAGTAATCATTACCTGCTAGCAGTTTATTTTCGTTTCAGTCTGAGGATTCCAAGTAAGTCGTTTGTTAAGATGAAGTAGTAGGTATCAGGTCTGTACGACGGAGGTAAATGGAATATTTAGAAAGAATACAGGGAACACGCAGTCACAAGCTTCCGACGAAGGGTTAAGTTAATTTGATCGGATTTATTACGATTGATTTAATTCTTCATTTTAGATATAATTCTTGAAAAGAGAATATGTAACTGAAAGGATTGGGGTACAACAGATATTTATTTATATATTGATCATTATTTACGGATAACAAACTTGTGTCATCGGCGTAAGTAGTGAGGACCGTGCTAAGACGGATATGAGTATCAGATGTATATACGAAATAAAGGATTGGGCCTAAGATACTACCTTGTGGTGCTCCGGCAGATTGCATAAACAATGAGTAGTTATTGTAATGTTTAGCTTTGAACGTTCTCTTACAAGAAATGTTAATATTATACAAGACTTATAATCAGTCTGTATATTTCTAAGAAATATATAAATTGGAATTAAAAAATCAATTACTACATTAACAAAGACGATGAAACTTCAAGACAATAATAAATAGTCTTTTCCTGGGACTTGATATTTGTTTTATGAGCCCTTCATCGCAGCTTATTTCCTACCCCATTAAACCTCTTTAAAGTGAGCTATCTTTAGAATACCCAGACCTTTTTTGTTCGTCTTTTTTTTTTACAAAATGAGACAGTGATACGAAGTGGTTAGACTACATCAAAAGAACATTATGAAAACTTTATTTGAGGGGCTGGTGCCCCGCCGACCTTAATGATTTATGAATAATTAACAATGCTAATTACAGGCAGTTGAAGTTGAGTATTTATGTTGGTGTAGAATAAGAAGAATCCCGCATTCGAGATATTAAAGAAACAAAAATCATCAAAGGAATAGAAACTTCATGAATTAATAAAGACCCTTTAGAATAGTACTGGGAGTGAGGTCACCCTTTACAGCCTATTATTTATTTATTTTTGTCATTTATTATTTATAATGATAATCTTTTGTAATAAACCAAGAAAACATTACTAAACAAGAGTTTCTTAAAGCCCTCCTTCACCTTTCCTCAAAATTTAAGGCTTTGCGTTTCAAGGTAAATAGAATCCTTAAAAGATGATATTGTGAGTTACAATATGCTGTTATTAATTACCATGTTATACACGTATAACATATATATGTTATATACCATGCTATGTTATATTGTTCCTATCTTATATAGATAATTTTACTATTGGAGAAGTTAGTTGAGGGAGCACTAAAATGAACAAACAATGAATTATAAACTTAATTTAATGGTGCCGACGTTTCGTCCTAAATAATAGGCCTTCATCAGGGCGATCAAGGAGTGAGAGTCACCATTGTTGTGACTCTCGCTCCTTCAATCGCAGTGAAGCAGACCTATTGGGTTGTGTCACATGAAATGTCCATTTTCAAGGTAAAGGATTTTTATTAAAAATACGATATGAAAATAAGATAATTTTATTCGAAGTATTTACCTTCTTTTTTTTTTCACATTTTTCCCAACGTGACACCAACTTTCTTATCCCTGAACTGAAAAACTCTGAGCTTTGAAGTGAAACAAAATCTGAAAACGCACTTTTCACTTGATCATCATTTTCAAAAAGTTTTCCTTTGACGAAATTGTCTAAATTCCTGAACAGGTGGTAATCTGTTGGAGACAAGTCGGGAGAATACCGTGGGTGCGGAAGAACTTCGTAGCCCAGTTCTTTCAATTTTTGCACGGTATGTTTTGAAACATGGGGTCTTGCTGTCGCTCAATGAGTTCATGAGACACCCACGTATCCAGCTTTTTTACTTTCCCAATACACTTTAAATGTCTGGAAACGGTAGATGCACTTGCAATTAGTTGTGCTGCAAGTCCTTTAGGGTTGAGTCTTTTGAGTAGGGGTTTCCTTCTACTGTATGTTTGAGGACATCGTTGTCTATTACGGACGGAGGTGTTCCTCGGGGTAAGTTTTCCAAGTCGGTATCCCCAACAGAAAACTTAGCGAACCAACGGCGAATGGTCCGTTTATTAACACTCCCTTTCCTAAACGCCTTGCAAATATTTCTAGCGGCCTCGTTTGCTGAATGGCCAAGTATAAACTCGTACAAAAATATTACTCGAAAATCGCGTGTTTCCATGTTCATATTTGGAGGCATACTAAAAAGTGGGTAATTGATTGGGAAGCTAATTTTTATAATACCAAGGTAGAGGATTAGTAACTGTTTACTTTAAATATGTAAACATTCGGAAGAAAACAACAGAGACCAGCAAAATCCTTCATGTATTTCAGAAACTATAAAAAGGGACATTTCATGTGAAACAACCCAATATAATTTAGGCCGAAACGTCGGCACCATCAAATTAAGCTTATACTTATCCGTGTGTTCATTTCATTGCACCCTCAACTAAGTTCTCCCATATAAACTATAACAAATTTCTAAATATATAACTAAATATAACAATATCATAAATTAATGGTCTTTTATTTTGGAATAACATTATACATTTTGATAAGAACATGTTATGTAATGTTCTCTTTCTATCAAGAAACTTAAACGTTATAATTAACAAAACTATTTTCTTCCCGACGGTTCCATAAGGATGTCGCTTACTTTGGAATACGAACAACATCTTAAGTTTTTCGATAATAAAGTTAACCGTTAAATTTTTGGTACGAAGATAGATGAGACCATTGGATAATTTAGAAAGCTAGACAACGCGGAATTAATTAAATTTTACCCCTTTAGCATAAAAGAAGTTGTAGCATCGCGGTGATTCAAATTGGCACACAAAGTTGTTTTATGCTTATTGAAGATTGAATTCTCAAACAGTTAAAAATCGGAATGTTAGGCCCAGGGATTATGTCAAGTCGGACCTAGGGGATTTGATCACGGAGAGTATTCCTTGGGTTAAATAGTGTATGCAAAGCTTGGTGGTATTGGTATTAAACATTGGGTTTATTATTATTATTAAAAATTATTTTTTTATTCGTAAGCCTTAATCATTTAAAATAAAAAAACAAGTAAGTAAAATAATGATTTTTAAAGAATGCTATGATCATTCATTAGAGCTGTAATAATTAGTGGCTTAAAATAAACAGAGAAATTAATAATTTTTGAATAGTATAAACAATTACATTTATTTTTAGTTAGGCTATGAAGTATGGAGAAAATTATAAAACTAGCCAATTAATTAAGATGATTCGCTATTTATGACTAAGTTTTCATTCTGTGGGATTCTGAGCGTTTGTAATTTAGAAATGGAAAAACATCGTTTTTTTTGTTTTTGTTTTTTTGTAGAAAACTTTCGAACATTATTTGATAAATGTTTGCAGAGGGACTTTAATAAGACAAGGATAATCAAATCATAGTAAGTGAAAGGGATGGAATAGATACCCTCAAAGTTCCTTTTTAGTTATTGGAGAATTCCTATTCGGTTCTTCTTTTAGAGTTTCACAAGTAATTTATTAATGGAATTTCAAATTTAATTCTATGTCCGAGGTATTGGGTCTTAATATTTTCCCTACTAACTTGTTCTATATTCTATGAATTGAAGCTTGGGGAAAAAGTATTTGTAAAACCAACCTAAAACAATCGTTATAAAGGCTAAAATAGTAATAATGATTATGAAGTATGACTTGTTGTACCTGTCAGATAAATGATATCAATGTAATAAGTATTGACATGGATTTCATTACCACTTTGGTTTCTAAATAAACTACTATTGTCTACTCTATTTTCCAATAATAAAGGCAATAAATGTTTTGTATTTTTATTTCATTAAATATCACAGTTCGAATGCTCTCATATATGCGTAGTTTTGCAATTATTGTTAAAATTTAATGAAAAAAAAGTTTTTTTTTTGTTGGATTTTTTAAATATTTTAATCGCATATACAGTAAAAAATATTTGTATAATTAATACTTATCTTTCAAGTTTAAGTTAAGTTAAGTTTATCTCAATAAATATGTGAGCGGCATGGTTTACTGTTCTCCGTATCTCTAAGTTCGAGTCCCAGCAGGGGCTTGATTATTTTTTTTTCAGTCATGGTGAATGGTTCTGTGAGGTATGGAGACCTTCTTAGGGCCCAATAGTCCTTATACAGTAGATACCAAAAAGTTTGAGGGAGAGGGTGGGAAAACATGGCGCCTGAACTGAGCTGGGCACAATCATCTTGAACGGCCTGTGCCAGTGAAATAGTAGAAATATCTTTAAATACAAATCCAAAGTACTTTTTTTAATCGCCCTAACATATTTTCGATATATTGTACCAACTATAAATTAACTCAAGTTGCTATAATAAACTGTTTTATTTTTTAGCTATACCCTATACGCATAATGCTATATATTGGGTTGTTTCACATGAAATGTCCGTTTTTATAGGACTCTCAGCACAACTAAATGCAAGTGCATCTACCGTTTCCAGACATTTAAAGTGTATTGGGAAAGAAAAGAAGCTTGATACATGGGTACCTCATGATCTCACTGAGAGGCATGTTTCAAAGCATACCGAGCAAAAATTAGTGAACTGGGCTACGAAGTTCTTCCGCACCCACGATATTCTCCCGAATTGTCTCCAACAGATTACCACCTGTTCAGGAATTTAGACAATTTCGTCAAAGGAAAACTTTTTGAAAATGATGATCAAGTGAAAAGTGGGTTTTCAGATTTTGTTTCACTTCAAAGCTCAGAATTTATCTGTTCGGGGATAAAAAAGTTGGTGTCACGTTGGGAAAAATGTGAAAAAAAATAAGGTAAATACTTCGAATAAAATTATCTTGTTTTTATAACGTATTTTTAATAAAAATCCTTTACCTTGAAAACGGACATTTCATGTGACACAATACTATTAAATTCAGCAGTATGGTATTTCTAAAAGTTTACTATAAACATTCATCACGAAGTCTGTACTACAAGAAATACCTCATGTCGTTTCCGTTTGTTCGCGGTTGAGAAATATTGTTCATTACACTAGATGTCCTGAGGCTCCAGAGATTCCAGCCGTGACGGACAAGCTTTGGAGATGAGATTCCAGCCAGGACAAAGGCCGGAAGGTCCATGCATCTTCTCTCCATGTCCTCCTCCAACAGTTTTATACCTTGTATCATCTTGAATACTATGTTTCATATAATACATTAAGGCTTTAGGAATCACCAGTATTAAATTTACGAATTTGTCACCAACTAAATAAAAAATAAAACTAATAAATTTTACAATGGGTTCAAAAGAGAGTACAACAGCAAAGATAAAATTGTAACTCGAAATGTGCTAAATCATAATTTGCTACAGGTTTGTCGAAACATTGCAATGTTTATATTTTACACAATTTTGATTGTAATAATGTATCAGTCCTACATGAAGAAGAAAATATAAATAAAAGGAGGATTATGGAATCAATATGTATAACAAAACATTTAGAAAAATCAGTGAATCAACAAACGGACGTAGACAAGCTAAACACGTTTTACGCAAGCTCTATTGATAGAATAAATATATAAAGCTTTTGACATAACCACCCCGGTCGTGTTAAGTGTTAATAAATGTTATGTGTGTTAATACAAATAATTTTATTCTTTTCGAATAATTAGATTTTTTTCCATGTTTTGGTTGATTGATGCAATATATTACGATTCTTTTAAAAACAGGTGCTTTTAAAATTCGGCCAAAAAAAAAAAATATATCTTTCTCAAAAATTGAAGTCTCCCATTTCAAGATACGTAGAACCCTACTCCGCTTATTTTTAATCGATACGGAATTAAATTCCTTATAAAACATAAACTCTGCAAATTATTAAACAATGGTTTATTATTTCCAAGTAACAATATAAGAGTATAACTGTTTATAAAATTGTAGATAGGCAATTAAATAATATGAAAATCAAGAAATAGTTCAAGGGAAAATGGCATATCACCACTGCTAATTTCAAAACGATATTAAATCAAATAGCTTTATGTGAACTCTGTTACTTCACATAAACAATTTCAATGATTCATTTTTCATTTTGATGGAACTTAATTCTCTATGATGTAGCACTAAGGGTATAATAATTTTCATTGAAATAGTTCGAATAGAAATTTCTGATTCTAGAAGACCTTACACGTTTTCTCTAGCAATATTTTTTTTCTTCTCTTTGCTCATCGCGTTGTCTTCATTTCAAAAGTCTTTTCTCTATCCTCAATAATACCGATTGTGGTAACTACATATATTATAATTTGGGACTTAAATATACATATAAACTTTTTTTTTTTTTGTATTATAATATCGCACTTAACTGATTCTAAAATTGTAACTTGGAATCCGTTCCTCACCGAGCCCAACCACTTTACGCGCTCATTTGAGTCTCCGCGATGCTATCAACTCAATTATATTCATAGGATACAAGTTCCGCAATTCCGTGTTGTACGACCTTCTAAACTCCCCAGTGGCCTCATCTCTCTTCGGACCAAATATTTTAGGCAGTGCCTTATTTTGGAAAACCTTAAGCCTTTGTTCATCCTTCAAAGTAAGTGGCCCCGTTTCACATCCGTAAAGAACCTTTGGAAGAATAATAGTTTTATAAATTCTAACCTTTAAGTTTTTAGATAGAAGCCGCGAACTAAGTAACTTAGCAACTGAATAATAACACGCATTCCCACCTTTACCCGGGACTTTATTTCTTCCTGTATTTAATTTTTTCTTGTTATCATCGAACCTAAGTACTTGAATTTCTTTACGTGTTCATATGAATGCCCTGTTATATCAATGTCACCAAGATCGCCACCGTTTCTGCTACTTATCATTTATTTCGTCTTATCGGTATTTAATTCTAGTCCTATTACTTTACCGATTTTTATTAAAGCACTTGTATTTATTTTTATGGTTTCCTTGCATTTAGTTGTATGGTAAGTATTGATTGAATTTGTTTTAGTAAATAATGTCTTATATTATTATCTACTACAATCAGTTGATTTTATCGGTTTTTCATAACTCTGCGTCAACTTTTACAGTTTTTGTAGCTTTCCAGTGGTATATCCTACTTACTTTTCATATATTCAATAACTTTTCATATTGCATAAAAATTTTTTTTCGTATAGTTGGATACCAATTTCGTTATTTTAATCAGAATGAAACTTATATTAAAACTCATTGAATCGATGTAACGATCAAGATCAATCAAATTTGATTTGATTTGATTAATCGAGATTAATCTAAATCATTAGTGTCTTTTTTGAGAAAATCGTAAAAAAGTGCGACATGCATGGTAAAAGTGGGTCTTCCAGTTTGCCGATTTTAATGAAAAAATTGCTACAACATCTCGGACTTATTTGAAATTGAATTAAAAATGAAATTTCAGTCACACACACATACATAGACATTTTTCGTCTTGGCCATTTGGACTCAGAAGACTCTAAAACGTGTATTTTCCTATGAAAACAGAAATTCGAAAATTTTACGATCGCAATGATATACCTTTTGATATCTTTCATATGGTGTAAGTGAAAATGATAATAAAATTTTCAGAAATTTCTACAATTTTAAAACTTAATGATCGAAACATTACCTTTTTGTAGTATAGATTTGGTTTGGAACCAAATAAAATAATTTGGACTCTATGAACTTCAGCGAGTGGTAATATTTCAAAAACGTTTTATATTGTACAATCATTCTCTCTGAGGAAATAAGAATGATATAAAAGTTACAACCGATGAGAGTTTTGCCGAGTGTAAACAGTAACTTTCCTTTTTATACTCTTGAGATTAGTTTCGGCGTAAATCTTTTATTACCAAGAAGTTGGGATTGGATCAAATCTAACCGAGCTATCCAATCAAGCGGTTGCTTTTGTCAAATATAATTTTAGAAAAACATATTGCCTTGGACTGTCATCTTGCTCATAATTATGAAAATTCCCTAGATAATTTATTATAAAAAATTCATTAAAAAATTCAAAGTAAATAAAATTATTTTTAATACTATCATATAATTATCTAAGAAATATAAAACTATCCTCAATGCTCCATATTTTGTCACGAATAAACTTATATAAAGACCTTAATGTTCCACATGTTACTGATTTAGCCCGAACAAGGTATCATTCATTCCATGAAAAACTCCATTCCCACTCTAATCCACTAGTTTCCATTCTGTCAATTCCTCCTCAATTCCTGATAACCCTCGGAGGCGTCAAAAATAAGATGGCCCCGACACCTTCAAGTTTAGGATATATTTAGAGTGCTGCCAATAGATGGTGTCTCTACATGTATTTCATGTAAATTTACCATATGTCCATCACATTTACTTGATGTATTTTATATACAGTTGTAAATATCAATAAATATGTTTAAAATGAAAATGAAATATAAAACTCCAGCGAGGGCAAACTAAAGTCAATGGGCCACTGATGTAAACCGAACGTTTAGTTATTATTTAAATGCAGTTTAAAGGGATCACCGGTAGCAGGGTGGCTAGCATAACAGCCTCCTATGCTGAAGGTCACGGGATCAAACCCGCAGATGGTCCTAGGATTTTTTAATGGGAGTAAAAAATCCTTAGTTATGCCGTCCTTCGGAGGGGACGTTAAAAAGTGGTCCCGAGCCTGTGCGATGTCAGGCACTCGTTAAAGATCCCTATCCTAATAAAACCTGGATAGTTAAAATTTAGGACTCCCAATGTAGCATCTTCCGATTAGCCATAGTAGCATAAAGTGACGTTAAATAAACAAACAAACAAACAAATGTAGTTTTAGCGTTCGTTTCAATTTGCCAACAAAGTGGGGGCAAATACAATTTTTAATAAATGAAGAATAATTATGAAATGTTTTTTTATAAAATAAAGAAATGTTCTTTTTATGATAATGAGTCAACATATTTGAGAATAGGGATGATTTATTTTAAATATATCATACATTTGTTTTAAATTTATAAGCTTATGACCAGTTTTTGAACTGATTTCTTCAGGAAAAATGATTTACAAGTAGCTATTGGAATAACTCACCTAAAATTCTTCATCCGCTAGCATTATAATTCAAAGGCGACGTTTTTTGTTTTGTTTTTTTGGTTAGGAATTCGTATAAAAACTGACATCATTATTGGATTTTTTTAAAATTCAATTACTTTAATTTCTCGTTAGAATGATTATATAGTAAGATGAATACGTTTTTGATAATAAAGATTGGATAAAATGGTTGATTAGGATTGTGGGTTGCGGTTGTTGAATGGATTACACTCATTAGATGGAAGGATTTGGAGGTCTGAGGCTGACAGGGATGTAGGCGTTTAATATCAAGCGTGCGAGGAGATTATCTTCGTTGAGGGTTCATAACGCGGCAACATCAAAGAGCCGAGATAGCTTTGTGCTGCTAATCCCACCGCGTATCGCTTTGGATCTTCTGTAATAGTCATCTTGCCCTCTCGCATCACAGCAGCCAGCCTTTTGAACCACAGAACGATAAGTAACTATGATTATGTATTATGTACTTGTGGTCATAATCTCGCTACTGGAGAGAGAGCTAAAAAATGAGTGTGCCCTCACAGCTATATATCTCTGAGACTATCATTGGATTAGTGGTTAAAGTTCTATTGAGTAATAAACAAATAAAAACGCTGCACATTATTTAGTGTTTTATTATTTAAAAATAACTATATTAGGATATAACTGTTTATATAGCTGTTCAAAGGCTAATAACTAATATAAAGCAAAAAATAATTCTAAGGAAACTGGCATATCACCACTGTTAATTTAAAACGCTATAGTTCTGAACTAATTTCAAAGATTCTATTTTCATTTTGTAGGAAATTTAATTCTCGATGAAAAAGCAGTAAGAGCAAAATTGGTATCATTTATGATTAGAATAAACGACTTACAATGACTTATTAGTGAATTAGAATAAACGATTTTTTTAATTAGTTATTCGGGTTCTACGTATCTTGAAACGTAAGCCCTCAAATTTTGGAGGTTTTATTTATTTTTTTTGGTCAATTACAAAGATTCATTCTTAAAAATAATAAACCAAATGCAATTATGCTAGAATTCGTTCAAATAAAATTGTCCTGATTCCGAAACACCTTACATTTTTCCTATATCACCAATAACAAACGAATTGTCAGGGAATTACAACTCGTTCAAAGATTTTCTTCTCTCTCTGTTCATCGCGGTGTCTTAAACTCGGAAATATTTTCGATTATTGTCTATATTCAATAATTACCGAGTTTTGGTGGAAATACATTTATTATAATTTGTGACTTGAATATATAGATTAACTTTATTTTCTGTTTATAATTATTTTTTCTGCGTTTTACTGATTCTAAAACTATATACATATTTTTCCCTATCTTGGAAAATAACAAAATTATTAAATTAAAACACTTTTAATCAGCCGCCATTTTAAAAATGTCCAGCTAGGTTTTAGGTGTAGGTGTTATGCATTATGTGTTGTTGCATGTCCTAGTATTTTAGTAGTATTACGTCTGATTTCAATCAATTCCTTGTAGTTAGGCGAAAATGTCTGTTAGGCTGGTTAGCAATAATACCAGTAGAATCAGTGTAATTTTATGGAGAGAGATGAATAATAAATACAATAACTGAAATAAACAAAAGCTACTTCATTCTCGCATTAAAAAAAAAAAAAAACTGCTGAAGAAAAAAAAAATACGCTTATATTTACTTTCAAATAACTTCCAAGGTAGTTATCTGATTGTTGTGTATCAGTATTCCCAAATGGTCGTGTTTCCCCCGTGGGTTAGACCAGTGTACAAGTGACTGAAGGGTTGCAGTCCGCGGGGAAATAAAGTCAGTCTCAGCTCCCTGCTAACTTGTGGGGGCTGAATCAGGGGCTGAAGAGCTAGGGAAAATCATTCATCTCCATCCTTCTTCAGTTTAACGCCTTGTCTTTTAGAAAACAAACTTAAAACCATCCAAGCATTCAAAGAATCCATTCAAGCCTGAGAAAATCACTTTAAAACATTTATTTTTTTGTAATATGCTAACAATTGGATATTCTGATAAACGAACAAATTTAAAAAAAAAAAAAGTAAAATGAAGATTAGCTAAAGTGAATCCAGATTATAACTACAAACCGGAAAATTTTATTAGAGTAGACTTTTACATTCATTCAGTTTTATCTCTTATTTCTGGCCCAACCCTGTCCAGACAAATGTCATTATTTGATGATAATAAGCAAGTGCTCTTTAAGTTGCTTGTTGATAATAAGTTGCTTATTATCATCAAATAATGACATTTGTCTGGACAGGGTTGGGCCAGAAATAAGAGATAAAACTGAATGAATGTAAAAGTCTACTCTAATAAAATTTTCCGGTTTGTAGTTATAATCTGGATTCACTTTAGCTAATCTTCATTTTACTTTTTTTTTTTTTAAATTTGTTCGTTTATCAGAATATCCAATTGTTAGCATATTACAAAAAAATAAATGTTTTAAAGTGATTTTCTCAGGCTTGAATGGATTCTTTGAATGCTTGGATGGTTTTAAGTTTGTTTTCTAAAAGACAAGGCGTTAAACTGAAGAAGGATGGAGATGAATGATTTTCCCTAGCTCTTCAGCCCCTGATTCAGCCCCCACAAGTTAGCAGGGAGCTGAGACTGACTTTATTTCCCCGCGGACTGCAACCCTTCAGTCACTTGTACACTGGTCTAACCCACGGGGGAAACACGACCATTTGGGAATACTGATACACAACAATCAGATAACTACCTTGGAAGTTATTTGAAAGTAAATATAAGCGTATTTTTTTTTTCTTCAGCAGTTTTTTTTTTTTTTTAATGCGAGAATGAAGTAGCTTTTGTTTATTTCAGTTATTGTATTTATTATTCATCTCTCTCCATAAAATTACACTGATTCTACTGGTATTATTGCTAACCAGCCTAACAGACATTTTCGCCTAACTACAAGGAATTGATTGAAATCAGACGTAATACTACTAAAATACTAGGACATGCAACAACACATAATGCATAACACCTACACCTAAAACCTAGCTGGACATTTTTAAAATGGCGGCTGATTAAAAGTGTTTTAATTTAATAATTTTGTTATTTTCCAAGATAGGGAAAAATATGTATATAGTTTTAGAATCAGTAAAACGCAGAAAAAATAATTATAAACAGAAAATAAAGTTAATCTATATATTCAAGTCACAAATTATAATAAATGTATTTCCACCAAAACTCGGTAATTATTGAATATAGACAATAATCGAAAATATTTCCGAGTTTAAGACACCGCGATGAACAGAGAGAGAAGAAAATCTTTGAACGAGTTGTAATTCCCTGACAATTCGTTTGTTATTGGTGATATAGGAAAAATGTAAGGTGTTTCGGAATCAGGACAATTTTATTTGAACGAATTCTAGCATAATTGCATTTGGTTTATTATTTTTAAGAATGAATCTTTGTAATTGACCAAAAAAAATAAATAAAACCTCCAAAATTTGAGGGCTTACGTTTCAAGATACGTAGAACCCGAATAACTAATTAAAAAAATCGTTTATTCTAATTCACTAATAAGTCATTGTAAGTCGTTTATTCTAATCATAAATGATACCAATTTTGCTCTTACTGCTTTTTCATCGAGAATTAAATTTCCTACAAAATGAAAATAGAATCTTTGAAATTAGTTCAGAACTATAGCGTTTTAAATTAACAGTGGTGATATGCCAGTTTCCTTAGAATTATTTTTTGCTTTATATTAGTTATTAGCCTTTGAACAGCTATATAAACAGTTATATCCTAATATAGTTATTTTTAAATAATAAAACACTAAATAATGTGCAGCGTTTTTATTTGTTTATTACTCAATAGAACTTTAACCACTAATCCAATGATAGTCTCAGAGATATATAGCTGTGAGGGCACACTCATTTTTTAGCTCTCTCTCCAGTAGCGAGATTATGACCACAAGTACATAATACATAATCATAGTTACTTATCGTTCTGTGGTTCAAAAGGCTGGCTGCTGTGATGCGAGAGGGCAAGATGACTATTACAGAAGATCCAAAGCGATACGCGGTGGGATTAGCAGCACAAAGCTATCTCGGCTCTTTGATGTTGCCGCGTTATGAACCCTCAACGAAGATAATCTCCTCGCACGCTTGATATTAAACGCCTACATCCCTGTCAGCCTCAGACCTCCAAATCCTTCCATCTAATGAGTGTAATCCATTCAACAACCGCAACCCACAATCCTAATCAACCATTTTATCCAATCTTTATTATCAAAAACGTATTCATCTTACTATATAATCATTCTAACGAGAAATTAAAGTAATTGAATTTTAAAAAAATCCAATAATGATGTCAGTTTTTATACGAATTCCTAACCAAAAAAACAAAACAAAAAACGTCGCCTTTGAATTATAATGCTAGCGGATGAAGAATTTTAGGTGAGTTATTCCAATAGCTACTTGTAAATCATTTTTCCTGAAGAAATCAGTTCAAAAACTGGTCATAAGCTTATAAATTTAAAACAAATGTATGATATATTTAAAATAAATCATCCCTATTCTCAAATATGTTGACTCATTATCATAAAAAGAACATTTCTTTATTTTATAAAAAAACATTTCATAATTATTCTTCATTTATTAAAAATTGTATTTGCCCCCACTTTGTTGGCAAATTGAAACAAACGCTAAAACTACATTTGTTTGTTTGTTTGTTTATTTAACGTAGTATCTAGTAGTTTAACGAAGTATCTACAAACAATCAATATCAATATTTTTTGATAAATCATAATAATAGTCTTAGTGAACCTGGTCTTCATCGCATAAACCTATCATCGTTTCTTCATACAATCTGTCTTATCCGTATTTATTTATCAAGTTATATCTCTTTACCGGTGTTTATTAAAAAATGTTACTTGAATAAATTGAATATCTCTACAAAAATATCACTTAGGATCTTGCAATAATTAATGATGGTTTATAAGTTAAAAATATTAACTTCAAATAGTTAATAATTTGCTGTACTGTACAACTTTCAGTTAAAAAAAAAAAAAGAGATAAATAATGGATGGAACTTAATTGTTCTTTTTCCTAACAAAATAGGAAAAATATGTCTTCCTGTAATTGCTAAGACTGAAGCAGAAGGATGAATAAATTTCCAGCTCCAGGTATCATTATTCTTAGCTCCGTCCTGGGAGAAAGCAAACTGTCAACTGATGCTAGCGATTTTCAGGAAATGATAAATTAATCTTAATGTGTATCTTTTTATATTTAGAAGGTGGCGGGAATGGTTAGCCACTGAGCGTTGGTGTTGTTATGAAATTGATGGAGTTGAAGGCAACTTTTTCAAGCTGGGTCATCCATCAAAGTTTCCTAGAGACAGTGCCTTTCCTCTTATTTTTTATAAAACGGGAAAAGTATTATTTGATGCAATCAATTTGTTTGTTTTGGACTAATATGAAGTTAAATTAATTAATACAATTTATTAAAATATTTATGGGATTAATATTGATTATTCTGAAGAGTTTATTTCATATCTCCTAGACTATAAATAGACATATCCAATTATTTTTCCCAATCAGGAAGAAAAACATTTTTTTTTCTGAGAAAGGACCTAATAACTTGTTAATATAATGCTATTTTTTATTTAAAAGCAATTTAATCTTCCTTGAACGCACGACACAACTAGAGTATTTATAATTTTGATATATATTTTAAAGACTAACTAAGAACCCACATACTCGACTTAAAAGACAAGAGCTCAACCGAAGATACGGACAGTTAAATAGACTACTGACCAGAACATCACAACTTTCCGTTGGAAACAAACTATTAATTTACTAGACTATTCTCAAACCTATGTGGATCTACGGAGTTGAACTATGGCGAACTACATAATTTTCGAGCATCAAACTATCTAATCCTTCAGTCCAAAGTCCTTACAACAGTAGTCAATGCTCCCTATGTTACAAACAAGACCTTACGGCATGACCTCCAGATCCCTTATGTCCTTGATCTCATCCCATCCAAATTTTCAGCCTTGCACCAGAAACTTACTCTTCTTCATAATCCCCTGTTACAATCCCTATCTAGTACCGACCATCCATACAACCCTCCTAGTAGTTAAGGCGGCAGTGGCCAAGAGATAGATCTCTTATAGATGTGCAACTGCAATGACAATGGCCAACTTCTCCACTCATCCCCGAGAGTGTGTGGCTCTAAGGCCCTCACTCAGTTTCCACTGACCAGACTGGTGACGCGGCTGACTGGGAGGCGCTGGGATCTCCAGGTATTGTGGCTCGGAATCCATTTCTGGATATAGGAGTTCGATTCAGAGTTTCCAGGGGCAGTATGTAAATATTCCATAAAGGTATGAATGTGGCCAAGATTATAGTTATTTTATTTTTTCATTTATTTGATTATATTTTGTTCTCCCTTATTTTATTTGTTTGTTTTACTCTGTACATATGGAATGAATGACTTCTGTCTGCCCTAATACTTATTGAAAAACGCTACAGACTCATTTCACAACCCAATACTTTGCCTTTAGATTTTTATTTAATTCACTAAATCAATGTATTTTTGGGAATTTACAACTGAATTATAGAATACAACCAGTAACTTTGAGTAAATTATAAAAGGCATGAAACATATGTAAATGAGCATTTTATTGGATCTCTAAAAATATTATAAACTAAAAAGTCTCTGGGCCATCTCTTATTCTGGTTGAAGTTTTGTGGCAGGGTTAAATGTTAATATTTTAAATTGTCTTCCTTTAAAGTACCTTTAATTCTGCAGATTTAAAAAAAAATAATAATAATAATTTTAATAGCATTGATAAAAAGCAGTTAAATGTGCAAGTTGATCGAATTTGATAGTCGACTAAAGGAGAAAAAAGCATTATTTTTTTCGAAAATAAGAATAGTAATACACAATAGATGTATTATACCGTTCGAAAGCTAAAGAGATTTGAAAAAAAATGTTAGCTTACTTAAAATTTCTGGAAGGAAACGTTATGTAACGAATAGGGCATAAACTTAATTGATTATTGTACGTAACAATTTAATATTTTTTTAGTTCTTAAATTTATTTTAACAACGGAAATAAGTGAGAGTCGTTTGTTTTTTTTCACATTTTTTTTCCAGTCAAAGAGAAACACCAAAGCTTGTTTTTTTGAGAATCGCCGTAATAACTATAAATGATATATTTTCTTTAGAAGGTAATTTAATTAACACGTGTAAGACCTCGACAAAGAAAGAGAATTTATAATTCTGTTGTATTATATATATTTTAATCCCAAAACATATCACCTACATGTTTTAGGTATTACAATTATTTTACTGCCGAGGAAACGAAGATGAAAACTGTTAAAATCCTTAGCTTGAGATTGTATTTTTGAAAACAAAATATATTTTTAATAGTGTTTAAAATAGAAAACAAATTTAAATTATCATTCACAAAAATCTAGAAAGCACTACTGGGGTTGTACTAAAGAACGTTGACTCCATAGTGAGCAGCCTGATCAATGCATGCATAGGCTGAAAAGTTTAAAAATCAAGTTCTTATCCGAAATTCTGCTTTAATTTTGCACTCCTTGCGGAAATTTTGGTTTATATCCAAAATATGGTAAAAGATATTTTTTATAATTAAATCTAACTAATAAAACAATCAAACGTGCATCTTTTATAGTACGCATTAGCCAGACTTGCTATTCAAGGAGTTGAAGTCAGCATTCAGCTCAACCACAAGATTTTTGTCTACTTAAGGGTTTATCTGATCACATTTAAAGGTTTATCTGATCTATTTAACAGTTTTCAGATAACTTAAAAGGATTATTAAATTTAAATTTGAAAATTGATTAATAATTCAAGTAAGATTTTTTAATAAATTGTTATCTTAAAAAAGAGCCAGTCTATAATTTTCTGGATGCAATATAATGATGAATAATTACAAGATGAATAATGAAGAAAGATAATTAAACCTCCCCTCATCTCCCAGCCCGATCCACGTTTGCCTCAAGAGAATATATAATTATCTTCGCAGCTGGACTTTATCAGATGCTCTACCTCTTTACACAGCTATAAATAACTTTTAAATGTTTTCAATACTTATTTGATAGTTACAAGAAGCGGAGTAGTCTTGTGGGTAGTGCACTAGACTACTGTTCTTCGGGTCCCGGGTTCGAACCTCGGCCAAGGCAGAATAATTAATTCTGTTATTTCAGCTCTGGAGCGACCTTGGAATGGGGGAACCCACCTGCGGCGCACTCAGCCTCTATAAAGTGGGTACCCAAAATGAGGGAAAAAACCTTTAACGTGATCAAGACCTAATCACCATCTTACAGTGCCGTTAGCCGTGTAACAGTACGAATCTCTTTGTGTACTAAACGAAAGTCCCTCCATGTGTTGTAGGAGTACAGTTTTATTTAATAGTTATAGTTTTATAGTATTTTAATACCATATATTCATTTTATTTATATATTTATACATGCTTCATGGTTTTACCAAAAACGCAACCTTTCACCTTCTGCCTAACTTCGATCTTTAAATTCCAATTGCTTTCTAACTAAAGACTTTAAAGGTTTAATAGATTAAAGGTTAGTTCACCTTTGGCCTTTTATTTTGATTATTAATGTTGCTAATTTGGTTTGACATCTGGTATGTGTAATCTTTATTTTCCTACAATTTACCTTTATATAATTTAGTAAACTTTATTCATTTCTAATTTCTTACTATAAACAGATGTTGAGATATAAAAACATTTATTACTTAATTGATTGATCCTTTTGTTCTCTCTGTTCCTTTTTTTTTTTTTATAAATTATTTATCTAAACCAAATTACTATCCCAAAGAGGCAAGCCCATGTGTAGATAATGAGTTCACATACGACAATTCAATAGAGGTAAAATAACAAACAGTTTAGAGGGAAACAGTAATTGACTTAACCAATAAGCAGTAAGTAATAAATATACATGCATACAGGATATAAAATAAAGGCAAGTAATAACAAAATAGAATTATATGATATTTAAATAATATAAAAAAACAGTAATAAAAAACAAACATCATTCGAAACAAGAAACAACATCAGAATGAATGCATGACTAAAGTGATATGTAATTTGAATTTAATAACTCGACAATTTTTTCCTCACTAAGGGACTTTGTCCATATTTTAACATTGTAGTAATACTTTAAATACTTCGGAGGATTTTCGTAAGAATATTAATACTTCAGAGAAATATTATTGTAATCAGTACCTATGAAATAACAAGTCTAGTGTGACACATTGCTATGTTTGGTCATGGCACCACAAGGCTAAAGTGAGTTTTTACTCTTTTGGAGAAGTGGTAGTCAATCTTCCCGACTAAAATACAACATTCCATCTAAAATACAGATTCTTCATAATTGAGATTATATATATATATATATATATATATAATAATAATAATGATAATAATAGGCTTAGCGAACCCGAAGCCTATTATCGATGCCGATACCACCCAATTCCGCCTACACAGACTCACTATGTTCACCATTCAAGCCCAAGCTCCCGAGATCAGCCTTAATGCAATCCTCCCATCTCCGCTTCGGCCTACCTTTCGGACGCCTACCAGTCGGATCAGCAAATACCAACTTTCTCGGAATCCGCTCGTCATCGAGCCTAACAACTTTACTCGCTCATTTGAGTCTCCGCGATGCAATCAGCTCAATTATATTCACAGGATGCAAGTTCCGCAGTTCCGCGTTGTGCAACCTTCTAAACTCCCCAGTGGTCTCATCTCTCTTTGGACCAAATATTTTACGCAATACCTTATTTTCGAAAACCTTTGTTCATCCTTCAAAGTAAGCGGCCACGTTTCACATCCGTAAAGAACCGTTGGAAGAATAATAGTTTTATAAATTCTAATCTTTAAGTTTTTAGATAGAAGCCGCGAACTCAGTAACTTAGCAACTGAATAATAGAACGCCTTTCCCACCTTTAACCGGGACTTTATTTCTTCCTGGATTTCATTTTTTCTAGTTATAATTGAACCTAAATACTTGAATTTCTCTACGTGTTCAAAAGTATGACCTGATACATCAATATCACCAAGATCGATATATATATATATATATATATATATATATATATATATATATATATATATATATATATATATTACAGATGTCCGTTTATAATTTAAGTCCGAGAATATGTATATTGATGGGGATCTTGGATTCATCCCGAAAATTATCTTAATAATTTTTTTCTGCATAATCTTTGATACTGTTGATTTTTCAATGCTCTTTTATTTGTTTATAAACACATTCTTACACTTTATCTCGTTACTTTTTAGCACTGATACAGACCCACAAAGTGGATCGGAACGTTGATGACAATGAATAGTTTTTCTTTACGATCATAATGTTAGAATTATGTTTTGGCTAGCAAGGGACTTTTTTAATGTTTACTGCTAGGTCGGATACAGGTAACTAACCATACATAACACAAGGTATAAGCTGAGATCCTATATATCAGACAGAGGAAGGTAGAAAGGGGACACGGCCCGCTGAGAGCGATGGCAATTTTATTCAGACAGAAAGGAGGTGGGCAACATTTGCATCTAATAGCCCGGATCTGTCTCCCTCCACTTAACTTGTCAAGACGTCCCTTACACATCCAGGACAGAGCCATTAGCCTTAATTGTTCCACTCGCTTTTATCTTCACCTTATTCTTCATTCAAACCTTAAGGCACAAGATCTCGTTTTTCAGCACAACTCAGACATGCAATGCTTTTTTTGGAGACTCCATTAGTAAAATTGTATATCTTCTTGAAATTGTTAACTGTAATCTTTCATTATTAGTTAAACATGCAAAGGCTAATTTACGAATAGAAACTTATCTTTGTTTGTTTGTTTATTTAACGTCACTTTATGTTACTGTGCCTAATCGGACGATGTCTTAAATTTTGCCTATCCAGGTTTAATTAGGATAGGAATCTTTAACGAATAACTAACATCGCACATGCACGCGGCCCCTCTTTACGTCACCTCCGAAGGACGACATACTAAGGATTTTTTAGTCCTATTGAAATACCCTAGGACCACCTGTGGGTTTGAACCCGTGATGTTTGGCATAGAAGTCTGTTAGACTAGCCACCCTGATTTTTTTTTTTTTTTTTTTTTTTTCAACAACAACAATTTTTTTTATTGAGTAAAATTACAATCTGTCCCAATTCGGACATCAATAGTAGTGCTGAAAGATATCATACATACTACATTCATACGATATTTACACAGCATGAAATTACAATAAAATATATACACAATAATGAATCAATACAATAAAGTCAAGAATTCTCTTATACCTATATACACATACACACACTCATACATACATCACATTGAGTGGAGAATCTAGCCAGGGCTAGAACTCCAATATATTTACAAAAGGTGGCGGGGCCACTGCCGTTTCAACCTTTTAGGTGGGTTGTATTGTATTGAGTGGAACTCCACTCGCCTACCAGACGCCCTGATGATGACCCACAATGGGGGTCGAAACGTTGGCAAACAATAAAATAGTTGAAACTATTCAGTTGTTTCATTTAATGACCGCCACCCGGACTAATTCCTTCAATAAATATACGTAAATAAATAAAGGTTAGGTAAAAATCTTAACCCAACTATTATCCATATAGGTGATGAATAAATAATCCCCAGGGAGTCCAATATTATATTCTCGGCCATCATGGACTATTCACTATTACCAACACCGAGTTCTTCTAGATGGCTCCTTGTTCTACTGGACACAGTCCCGCGAGATCCGAACCAGAGGCCTCTCACGGTGAACTCTCTCTCTCCGAAGGTCTCGCGGAACTTCTCTTTTAGGAAAGACACACTTATTGTAGATCTCTCTCTTTTCCCTATCCACTTCATCAGCCTGATCGAGGTCGTTTGTTTCATACCTGACGGTGGGGTCGAGGATCAATGCTCTTTTCCCGTTCTTGGAGAATGCTACAATGTCAGTATACCTCGCAGAACCGTCCGTGTCCACGCAGTAGACCTCGTCAAAGCAGGTATATTCCTTTTCCCTAAGGAGCCTTATTAACGCATGCTTAACTCGATGGTGCCGGCGAGTAACTAGGAGGGAGTTGTTGGGGCATTATCCCAGCACGTGGGCTGGTGTTTCTGACTTTCTGCCACATTTACGACGGAGGGACCCAACATCTCTCGTCTGTCCGCTGACTCCTGGGACCCCTCGCAGGGGTGCATAGAAATTATTTAGAAATTTCTATTCAATTCAGTTCCCTTTTTCAGAAATTCTTTCTCAATAAAAAGCGTAGAAACCTATTTACGGTTTGAAAATTTCGTCCGTGAAAACTAGGAACAAAACTAAAAATTTGAAAGCAATTTTCACTTCATTATGATGTTTATAAATTGAGATATTAAAATAATTTTAATTTTTATGACATTTCTTAAAAAATTACCAAATGTTATCCTTATATGAAACTTAAAGTTTTCTTAAACTTATCTAATGACGATTGTAAACAAAGTTAAATTGAGTTAGTGTTTATAATCGTATATATTATTATTATTATTATATATATTATTATTATTATTATTATTATATTATTATTGAGTTAGTGTATATATCGTGTATAATCGATCATGTTTTAATACAAAACAGATGGCAAAGTAGCATAATTAACGTGAGATCGTATCGGGGTGCAGAATGCGGTTCTGATCATGAATTAGTAATCGCGAAACTTCGACAAAAACTAAATACAGAAAAGAGAACACCGAACTATATTCGTCCCGAGAATTTTGATTTAGTTAAATTGAACAACCTCGAAATTAGAAAACAGTTCGCGATAGAAGTAAAAAATCGGTTCGATGCTTTGGAATCTTCAGACGAGGAACACGAAGATGTAAACAAATTATGGGAAGGGATCAGGGATAATATGATAGATGTCGGTAATTTATGTCTTGGAAAAATCGAAAATAAAAAGAACAAACCTTGGTTCGACAGGGATTGTCAAAATATGTGCGAACAAAGAAAAACCGCTAAACTGAATTCCTTAAATAATCCAAGCGATAATAATGTGGCTTATTTTCGGTTAGTAAAGAATGAAACTTCAAAACTCTTAAAAAATAAGAAAAGAGAGTATCTTAAAGGCAAAATAATAGAAATAGAAAAACACAGAAACGAAAATAACGTAAGAGAGATGTACAAAGGTATAAACCAATCGCGTAAAAGATTTGAACCTCTATTGAATGCGGTTAAAGATGCAAATAACAATATAATTGCGGATCCTTCTGAGATATTAAATAAATTTAAACAACACTTTGACGGCATCTTAAATACGGAAAATAATAATCAATCTCCTCTCTCTGAATATCAGAGCGCTGAACCATGGATAGACGCACCGAGTAAAGAGGAAGTCGAAATGGCGATAGGAAAATTAAAACGTTATAAGGCTGCAGGAAATGATAATATCACGAGTGAATTAATCAAGGCGTGTGGAGAAGCGGGCGTTTCCAAAATACATTTTTTAGTTAAAAAGATCTGGGAAACTAAAAAAATGCCAGAAGAATGGAAAGAATCAACACTTATTCCGATTCACAAAAAAGGACCGAGGTCGGATTGTAACAACTATCGTGGGATCTCTCTTCTCCCAGTATGCTATAAAATATTCTCGTCGATTCTAACTAGTCGAATCACGGAATACGCTGAGGAAATTATCGGAGATTACCAATGTGGTTTTAGGCGGAATCGCTCGACTATTGACCAAATATTTTCCTTACGTCAAATATTAGAGAAAAAATTGGAATACAACGGTGTAGTCCATCAACTTTATATCGATTTTAAAAAGGCTTATGATTCAATAGACCGTCAGAAGCTATATAATATCATGATTGAAGAGGGAATACCTAGAAAGTTAGTAAACCTAGTAGAGATGTGTTTGTCGGAAACATTCCATAAAGTTAGAATCGGTCATAATTACTCCGAGAGATTTGAGGTTCGATCGGGTTTGAAACAGGGTGACTCCCTTTCACCTGTGTTATTTAATTTAGCTTTAGAATATGTCATAGAAAAGGTGATGTGTACCGAGAAAGGCTTAAATATGGGTGACAAGATTCCGGTTTTGGAGTATGCCGATGATCTGGTACTGCTAGGTGAAGACACGGAAACCATACAACTAAATACAAGCGTGTTAATAAAAACCGGTAAAGAAATAGGACTCGAATTAAATACCGATAAGACGAAGTATATGATTAGTAGCAGAAACGGTGTCGATCTTGGTGATATTGATGTATCAGGTCATACTTTTGAACACGTAGAGAAATTCAAGTATTTAGGTTCAATTATAACTAGAAAAAATGAAATCCAGGAAGAAATATAGTCACGGTTAAAGGTGGGAAATGATTGTTATTATTCAGTTGCTAAGTTACTTAGTTCGCGGCTTCTATCTAAAAACTTAAAGATTAGAATTTATAAAACTATTATTCTTCCAACAGTTCTTTACGGATGTGAAACGTGGCCGCTTACTTTGAAGGATGAACAACGGCTTAAGGTTTTCGAAAATAAGGTATTGCGTAAAATATTTGGTCCAAAGAGAGATGAGGCCAC
Source organism: Piezodorus guildinii (assembly GCA_023052935.1). Taxonomy (NCBI): domain Eukaryota; kingdom Metazoa; phylum Arthropoda; class Insecta; order Hemiptera; family Pentatomidae; genus Piezodorus; species Piezodorus guildinii. Next base: position 33,611,856 of record CM041293.1, on the reverse strand, counting down.
TGGGGAGTTTAGAAGGTTGCACAACGCGGCATTGCGCAACTTGCATCCTGTGAATATAATTGAGCTGATTGCATCGCGGAGACTCAAATGGGCGAGTAAAGTTGTTGGGCTCGATGACGAGCGGATTCCGAGAAAGTTGGTATTTGCTGATCCGACTGGTAGGCGTCCGAAAGGTAGGCCGAAGCGGAGATGGGAGGATTGCGTTAAGGCTGATCTCGGGGGCTTGGGCTTGAATGGTGAACATTGGACGAGTCTGTGTAGGCGGAATTTGGTGGTATTGGCATCGAACCTTCGGGTTCGCTAAGCCTATTATTATTATTATATATATATATATATATATATATATATATAAGAATAATTAGTTACAGAGACGTTTCTCTGAAATTATCGACAAATCCTATACATTTTATGACATTAACGTGAGCCTAAAAATGACAATCATAGCGTTGAAAGCGAATTTGCTAAGGGACAAAATTACAGCAAGCACTATTCACTGGATGATACTACGTAAGCAAGTATTGTCCCCATATAGTGGTGCGAATAGAAAAGTGATGGAAAACGAGAAATGTGTCTCATTTTCATTTTGCTTTAGAATTTTGAGTTTTCTTCATATTTTTTATGTTTTTTCCAGCATGTCGTAACCAGAAAACATGAAGATATATAATATAAATATTAAACTAAAATGTTCTTGTTTTAGTATAAATTGAAATTATCTGGATTAGATACGATTTAGATTTATTTAGTCAAAGTGAATAAAAATAAATCTGGTGCGGGCACGACTTTCACTTACCTCCATTTTTAAAATCAATGAAAGAATTTTCAAATACAGTTAGAGATGAAAATACGTGTATATTATGTACATACATGTATGTACATGTATATTGCTGTTCTTATGTTCAAAAAAGAAAAATTGCATTAAACAAATATTTTTTCTGTTTTATCCTTTAGTTGGATTTCGAATTCATTCAATTTATATATTTACCTGTTTTTCATCAATGGTAACAAGATAATATAGTTATTTTTATAGAATCAGCAAAATTAAAGGTACTTCAGAGAAAGAAAATATCGGCATTTAAGCCCTGTCAGACCATTTTAATCCGAATGAAAACTAAATTATATTAAATTCCATTAAATTTTACATTGATATAGCGAGTTTAATCAAAATCGTCGGAACCAATAAAGTAATAATCAAAATAAAGTAGCTCTTCTGGTAAGCTCATTTTGATGAAAAGGTTTTGTAACGTCTTGGGCGTATATTCATCTTAAATGTGAAATCTCTGTTTCATAGGACTAAACGTTTCCGCTCGGGAGTGACCTCACATACACACACACACTCACACAGACCCTTTTGCGGACTTGGTTATTTGGACTCAGGGTACCCTAAAATGTGTATTTCCATTGAAAACTGGAATTCGAAAATTTTCACGATCGCAATACTTTCCCTTACTTTATATATTAAGTGAAAGTAAAAATGTTGAAACGAACTACAATCAAATTTAAAGTAATTAATCTGTAATTATGTTAGGAATTTTCAATAAATACGTTTCTGTTATTACATATTGTATAAATTATATTCATCCGAAGTATAAAGTAATTAATTAAAATTGTATGAGGATCAGAAATGGTAACATTTCCGAGAAGGAATTGACAATGGCTGTTTAAACACGTGCATGGTTTTCGATGAATCAGTGTACAGATTATATTGAATCGCATTCAGTTTGCCAAAGCTCGATTACAGGAATCAGGTCTTGTATTAAACAAAGATCAAACAAAACACGCGGTTAATTATGTAACATTTGTATGAGGAAAACGGAGATTATAATAAAATGAAGAATAATTGATATATTAAAAACTATAAAGGCAAGTTACTTTGATTTATTTATGACATATAAAAATTGTTACTTGTAAATTAAAGGATTTATAGGAAATGGTAACATTTTGTAATTTTGAGAAACATTTTTACTTTTCTTACTTATATGAATAATATATATACTAAGGAAAAGTATTGCGATTGTGAATATTTAATAATTCGAGTTTTCACCTAAATTGCGTTTTGATCCCCTGAGTGCAAATGACCAAGTCCTGCAAAAACATATGTGCGTAGTAATTCTTTCTCGAAAACAAATTACACTATAAAAGCTCATCAAGAATCGTGAATATATTCTCCCAGTAGATTACACCACGCGACCAAGGGCCTACACGGCCTGTCGCGCCAGAGAGGAAAACAATACGGCAAAAAATGCGATTTAAAAACCAAATAAAGGAGTAACGAACAAACATATCTATTCAGGTAGTTTTTTTTTTTTTATATAAGAATAGTAATATTTTTTTTTTTTTTTTTTTAACTTTTATTTATTTAGAAATAATACAATCTGCCACAATCTTGGGCAATAAGTATTAGTGATATTAGAGTTCATTCATTCCTTATGTACACAAAATAAAGAAATAAAAATAAATAGAAATAAATAAAATATAAAGAAGAATAAATAACCGTAAATAAAGATAAAAAGAAATAAATAATAATAATCTTGGTCACATTCATACATATATATACAATATTTACATACTGCCCCTGGGAACTCCGAATTAAACCCCGACGCCCAAAGTGGGTGTTGGGGCCCAAGGCTAGGAGATCCCAGCGCCTCTCAGTCAGTCGCGTCACCGGTCTAATAAGCCAGTGGAGACTGAGAGAGGGCGCTAGAGCCACAGACTCTCAGACGTGAGTGGAGAAGCTGGCCATTGCCAACACTCAGCATTGCTTAGTTATAAGAGATCTCTAGGCCACTGCCGTTTCAACCTACGAGGAGGGTTATAGGGATGGCTGGAGCTAGATAGGGATTGGGATAAAGGATTAGGAAGGTGAGTTAGCCTCTGGTGGAAGTTTAGGAATTTAGATGGGATTAAATCGAGGACAAATGGGATATTCAGATCATTGTGTAAGGTCTTGTTTGTAACATAATAGGGAGCATTGACTATTGTTCTAAGGACTTTGGACTGAAAGGATTGGATACGCCTGATGTTCGAAAATTTAGTTGTCCCCCACAGTTCGAGTCCGTAGGTCCATATCGGTTTTAGAATCGTCTTGTAAATTAATAGTTTATTAGCAACAGAAAGTTTTGATGTTCTGTTTAGTAGTCTATATAGTTGGCCGTATCGTCTGTTGAGTTCTTGTCGTTTAAGTCGAGTGTGTGGGTTCCACGTTAGTCTTTTGTCTAGTAAGAATCCCAGATACCGGACTGTGTCAGAGCAGGGAAGGGGTATGGAGTTAAAATTGACTTGTGGACAGGATCTGCGGCGAAGGGTAAAGGTGATGTGCTTACATTTGGATTCATTAATTTTGATACGCCAATTAGCGCACCAAAATTCAATCAAGGATAGATGTCTTTGTAGCTGGAAGATGCAATTTCGGGATCTGAATGGGTTGATAAAATGGCAGTATCGTCGGCAAAGGTTGCTAAGAAGGTATCAGGATCCGTAGGTATGTCAGCTGTAAATAGGAGATAGAGGACAGGACCTAGGACACTGCCTTGAGGTACACCAGCCTCGATCAGGTAACTATTGGAAAATTCTGAACCAGAGCGGACTCTGAAGGAACGGTTTGAAAGGTAGGATTGTAGGATTAGATATAAGGATTGGGGTAAATGGGTTTTTAGTTTGAAAAGCAAGCCATCGTGCCAGACCCGGTCGAATGCCTGAGCAACGTCCAGAAAGGCACCAGTGCAATATTGCTTGTTTTCAAGTGCAAAGGAAACATGGTCAACCACTCGTAGGCCTTGTTGTACAGTGGAGTGTTGTGAGCGGAATCCGAACTGGTGGAAAGGAATTTCAATTAACTGTAGGATACGCTTGAGAAGGATTTTTTCAAAGATTTTTGAAAGGATCGGAAGGAGACTAATAGGCCTGTAGGATGAGGTGTTGTTGGGAGGTTTACCAGGTTTGGGAAAAAGGAGAATGATGGAGTGTTTCCACACCAAAGGAAAGTGGGTTGTACGGAGGATACTATTATAGAGGTAGGTAAGGAATATAATTGCTTTTTGGGGCAGTTGACGAAGGATCTTAGAATTGAGGAGGTCAAAGCCAGGAGCTTTTCGAGGTTTTAGTTTCTTTATAAGGAATTTGACCTCAGAGGGGTTAATAGCTTTAGGGGGTGGAGAGAGAGGAATTGGAGAGGAGAGGAATTCCTTTACGTTAGCTGTATGGGCAGGATTGAGCTCGGGGTGTGGGATAAAAACTTTAGAAAGGTATTTGGCAAATTCTTCCGCTCTAGTCTCATCCGACGAAGCCCAGGATCCATCTTCACGTCGGATGGGATGGGAGATGAATTGGTATTTAAGAACTTTTTTGGTTACTTTCCAGAGGGAATTGTCGCAGATAGATAGTGATGAAAGATAGGAATTGTAGGATTGGGATCGAAAGGTATCTAATTTCTTTTTAGCTAATTTGGTGTAATAATTGTAGGATTTACGATCGTCTGGGTGCCTGGTTCTTTGCCAGAGGGTTCTAGAGCGTCGTTTGGTATGGATTAGATCTAGGAGGTTTTGGGGTATAGGATTCTTCTGGTAGTATTTTGGGGAAGGAGAAGGTGAAGATGCATTCCAGGCTGCTTGTTGGATAAGGGTAGTAAAGGAATCAACTGCATCGTCAAGATCTTGTGGAGATTTGAGGGATACTCTGAGGTCTATTCCATCCGTTATTATTTCGTGGAAGAGGTTCCAATTAACTGGGCCTCTTAGGAATGATGGTGGAGGGAGTTTCGGAATAGGAGATAATGAGAGAGTCAGGGTAAGAGGGCTATGATCGGAGGAAAGGTCATCGAGCCGGGAAACGGAATGATTTAAAGGTCCTAGCCCTTTGTGGATAAAATAATCAAGGAGGTCGGGGTTACGGTGAGGATCAGTAGGCCAATAGGTAGGGGAATCGGGGGAGAGGATATTACAGTGAGTGGAATAGAGTGCAGACAGCAATGTTCGCCCACGAAAATTTGTAGTTCTGGCTCCCCATTGCTGGTGTTTGGCATTTAAGTCCGCACCTATGAGGAAATGATGCCCTAAGGAATTAAGGAATAAATTAAATTGGATTTCGGAAATAGGTATTTTTGGAGGAGAGTATGCTGCAACTACTGTTATAGGAAAATGACGGGTTTGTATAATTACAGCAGTGGTTTGGAGGAAGTTATGGACTGGTAAGGGTAATAAATTATGGGAGATGGAGCGATGGATGATGACAGCAGTGCCGGCATGAGCTGTTCCATCGGGATGGTCAGTTCGGTATATTTGGTAGTCTGGGATGTTGAATGATCGTTTGTTAGTTAGTCGTGTTTCAGTGATAAGAGCTACGTCAATACGTTTGTCGTGTAGTAATAAAGTTAGTTCATTAATATGATTTCGAACACCATTCGCATTCCAGAGGAGAATGGAAATGGAGTTGGATGGAATCATTTAGGGCTTTTTCAAGGCAGGAATTAAATTTGATACTAGGTTTGTTAGGACTGATATCAGAGGCATAACTATTGATTTTATTTCTGAGATGAATGATGTCATTAAACTGGTGAGGTCTGTGACATTTGATGGAGGAGGGATAGGAGAAATTTGATGCTGGGGAAGTTTTTGAGAATTAAAATTTTGAGGTGGTTGAGATTCAGGTTCGGGATGCTTGAGTGTATGTTGAACCGACGTGGCCTCACACTGAGTAGACTGGTCACCACCACCAAGTTGTTGGGCGAACGAAACTGTCGGGTCGACGAATTTTGATGGGTTTCTCCTCGGTCTAGCCTCCTCTTGGCGCTGGGGATTCAGAAATCTTGACTTGAGATTCTTGTAAATCTCGCAGCCTTTGTAATTCGCCGGATGTCCCTTGTGGCACAGAGCGCAAACTGCTGGGATTATAGGAGATTTATTGCACTGCTCAGACTTGTGCTGTTCACCACATTTAACACAGCGCGGTATGTGGTGGCAATACGTTTTCGTGTGGCCGTATGCTTGACAATTGTGGCATTGTATAATGTCTCTTTTTACATATGGCTTTTCAATCTTTACTCTCGTGTAATAGAGTTTTTCCACTTCATAAATTTTTTCTACTCCTGGAGACGGTTCTAAGTCCACAAAAAATAGAGGTAAAGGAATTTTACTCCTGTCACCTGATTCTTCTATAATATCTTTCATGACATTAGTTATCTGGCGCACTTTGAACCCAAGAGACGTCAGGTCTTCCTTTATTTCCTCAGCTGGTGTAGAGGGGTGAAAATTTCTTATTACCACCCTTAATGCCCTCTCCTCTCTTAGCTGATACGTGTGAAAATCAGCTTTTGTTTCAGTAAGATATTTTACTATTTTGCGGTACACATCAGCTGAATCGGGTGATTTTTTTGTGTCATTGATACGCGTTAGACATGTGTAGCTTTTGCTATCAATGATTTTATTTAATTGGGTGCCTAGGAGTTGAAAATTTCTTATATTTTTAACAAATATGGGAGGAGGGCGGGGATCTCTCGGTGTAGATTCTGATTCCATGACCTCTTTCTCGATATGGAGTACTTGGTAGGGGTTAGGAGTAAAAAAGGGAGATTCCTCAGTCATCCCTTGCGATGAAGTCCCGGGTTGTGGTTCCTGTTCGTTAGAAGCAGCTGATGAGGGGGGCGTAGGGCGTTTGTTATTACGTCTTTGCCTTTGCTTGACCGGGGAAGCAGAAGAGCCAGCTGACCTGGAGCGTTTAATGCTTGCCTTTCCCGCCATGACTTGATGATAGTATCTCATTGATACAAAAAAATAAATAAAAAATAAAACAAAAAAATACGTCCGCGCGACCTTGACCTTGTTGTCCGGAGCGCGACGTGGCCCCTCCAGGGGTCAGTGGAAGACTGGCAAGCTGAGGAAGCTGAGTGGGGATCGCAATATGGCGAAAAAGATAAGGCTTCTCAGCTCTACTTCATACGACAACTAAGTAATCGTAAATATTACTACTTACAGTCAATAGGATTAGTCCATTGTTGACAACGAATGTTGTTGCACAATCACTAATTGTTTATATGTAATAAAAACAATTATTACACACTAAAAACTGTTCATAAAGAAGAGACGATATAACGACGTATGTTAATGAACTAGCGCAAGCGCAGAACTCAAGAATAGTAATATAGATGTATTATATAACATTGGAAGGCTAAATATTTTAGAGAAACTGTTTTACTCAAATTTGTTATGAAAAGCGGATACAACTAAAAATGAGTGACTGTTCTAGATTAGTGATTCCCTACAAAAATTTTCGCTTACCCCTTCATTTCGTCAGTACCTTGGCATTAAACCCAAGAATTAAAACAAAAATGTATACAAGCCCATGCATATATATATATCATCTGGTTTTATTTAAAGAATATTTGTTTTCAATATATTTGCGCAATTTCATGTGACTGTGCAATGCGTGAGTGATTCTTGTTACAAGCCAAGGCTTTGCAAATATGTTTTATTAAAATAATTTAAAATCATTTTCGTAAGACATCTTGCGACCCTGGACATCGTCTGCGAATCACTAGTAGGGAACCTTTGTTTTGTAAATTTGACGGCACTTTATGCTACTTTAGCTGTTCAGCTACAGATGGAGTCTTTAATTTTCCCCAACCAGGTTTTATTAGATTAGGGATTTTTAACGAGTACCGAACATCGCACGGTTTCGGGTCCACCATTTTACGTCCCTTCTGAAGGACGGTAAAACTAAGAATGTTTTACCCTTATTAAAAAATCCTAGGATCACCCTGCCAGGTTTGAACCCGCGATCTTCGGCATGGAAAGCTGTTATGATAGCCACTACTCTATAGGTGATTTCAGTGGTTTGTTATCGAATATGATTATTCTATCAAGATTGATATATCATAATAATATAAAAGATTATGTTATTAACGACTCTCAATGTATTTTTTCAACTTAAAAATTATTGAAATTTTCTTAAATTGGTTTTAACAACAGAGATAAGTGAGATATATCCACAAGTGAACTCTTCCAATAATTAAGCAGCCGAAGGCCGAAGGTGTTTCCCTGCAATTCCTCAAATCCTAAATTGGGATTCCCTTGAATAGAGTGACCGCCTTGCCAGGGGATGTGTTACCGCACAATAACCATCCTGGATCTAATATTAGCATCAATGGCACTGGCATTAGGGACCCTGGAACAGAATGGGGCTTCATAGTTAAATGGTCACAAGGGACCGTTTTCCCTCATTATTATTAAACCGTATTTAACACAACCTATTTCAGAAACGAAACTATTCGACCATTGCACACATTTTAATGTCGTACATTAAATTTTATATTAAATCAAATAAAAATTAAAATATCGGATGGATCTATAAGGTAATTAATTTTTTTTTTTTTTTTTAGTTGTCTGAATTTGTTTTCAAATATAATAATAATAACCATAAATTCTTTATTATCCTTGGACATGTCCCTTTAGAATAAAATATACAGATTAACAAAGTGTGTTTTAGAGTCTTAAAGTATATTAAATACATATAAACAAGTTAAGAATTACTCATATAAACTAGACATATTAAAATGTGAATAATAAACAACACAACAAAATAAATATAAGATAAAAAAAGCTTATTTACAATTCTGTTGAGCCTGGATATTCATTAAGTGATTAAATATGCGTGATTTGAAGGTAAAAAGAGAGTTGGAGTGACAGATGGAAGGAGGGATAAGGTTCCATAGGATTGAGGATCGAATGAGAAAGGATCTGTCGAAATGTGCAGTTCGGTGGGCCGTACTGTATAAATATGAAGGCCTGGAATGTGTACAACGGGGATGGACAGAGGATTTGAATTGTAGGAGGTAAAAAATGTATGATGGGTGGCGGGATTGGATAACTTGGTAAAGGAATGATGCGAGAGCGAAATATGTGCAGTATCCTTAAAAAGTAAAAAAAAATATATAATACGAAAAAGTATCTCGATCAGTTTTTCGCTTTTAAGACCCAAATGTTTCACGAGAGATGTGGTACATCATAGTATGGAGGATTGTAAGGTGGATTCAAGGGTTATTTAATAGCTTAATAGATCCCCAAAGATCCATAAGTCCAAATTGACCTTATGTTAGTTATGTAGCTGAACTTTTTTTAAGTGGAATGTTTCAGAGTTTATATAATTTATGCTGAAGTAGCGGAAAACTACCAACAAATTCTTTTTGTAACAGTATTATATGTGGATTTTAAGTCAGACGTCTATAAAGATTTAAGTCTAAGGTGTCATCTTTTCAACAGGGATAAAAGGAATATTGTTGCAGGATACTATAGGATAGCAAGTCATAGGTTTTCAACTTGTCATGGGGATTTTCCGATTTTTATTCTCCGATTCCAACACGTCACTGAGTAGGATTAAAGAATGCGTGAGGCAATAAATGTATCGGTATTGGCTGATAATACACAAGATAGGACTGGATAATGAGAAGGAGGATATGTAAGTGGGAGGCAGAAATTTACGGAGTTTTAAAATTTAACAAATTATTGTACTTCTAAGTTAACGGATCTTATCAACAGGGCTTAGAGGAATATTGTTAGAATACTATAGGGTAGCAAGTCATAGGTTTTTAACATATCATTGTTAGATGGTGGATATCAGATTTTTTTTTTTTATTCTCCAATTCTGAAACTATAATTTAAAGTCACTGAGTGGGATTGATTACCCTACACTACAAAATGCATCTAGAAACGCGAGTGTAATCTCCCAGGAAATTACACCGCGAGGCCCAGGGCCTACACGGCCTGTCGCGCCACTGGAAGATGGAAGAAGAGTGGGATTGAAGAGTGTCTAAGGAAATAAATGTATTGGTATTGACTGGTAATACACAAATTAGGACTGGATAATGAGAATGAGGATATGTAAGTAGGAGGCAGAAATTTACGGAGTTTTAAAATTTAACAAA
>CM041293.1:33579446-33596946 GCA_023052935.1 Piezodorus guildinii | reverse complement strand
ACACGTTTTACCTACGGAGAACTTAAACGCTGTTCTTTGGGACCATAAAGCTAGTTTATCCACTGTATTTTGGAGACTCACCTTGATGTTTTGAAGATCGTGTGATTTACTAAGAATAGCAAAATCATCAGCGAATAAGTAGCCTGTGACGTTAGGTGTTAAGCAGTCAGTGATTCTTCTTATTGCGATGGAGAACAAGGTAGTACTCAATACAGAGCCTTGGGGTACACCATTACTAACATATTTTTTGACAGATGTGGTTCCGCCAATCATTACCCTGTAGGACCTTCTTCCGAGGAAGCCTTTGATAAAGTTGGCGAGATTTCCTCTCACTCCCCATTGATGTATCTGCTGAAGAATATTATACTGTCGGACGGTATCAAAGGCGTTTTTTATGTCAAAGAATATTCCTACTGAATGTTCCTTGTTGACAAACGCATCTTGGATTTCCGTAGTTATACGTACTAGGTTGTCGATTGTGGAACGTTTCTTGCGGAAACCACATTGTAAGTTGTCTTGTGCGTTTATTTCCTCTAATATCCATATAAGGCGTTTATTTACCATCCTTTCTAAGATTTTACACAAGCAGTTAGTTAGGGAAATCGGTCGGTAGCTGGTCACGTCATTTTTAGGTTTACCAGCTTTCAGTACTGGGATAATTATCGAATCTTTCCACTGGATAGGGATAGTGCCACTTGTCCATATCTTGTTGTAGAAGTCAAGGATAATATTTAATGATTGAACAGGTAGGTTTTTAATCATTTCATAGGTCACATCGTCAGGTCCAGGTGACTTACCTTTTAATTCAGTGAGAGTTACTTTGAGTTCTCTCCTATTGAAAGGCATATTATAGGTTTCTTGATTTTGTGATGTAAAGTCAAGTAGGTTTCTGGTTGATTCCTGATTGGAGAAGGGTGGATTTTCTTCATTTTCGGCTCCGTACCTTGAGAAAAAAATTGCAAACTCATTTGCTACTATCTCTTCATCACAAACAACGTTTCCTCCAACATTTAAATAAATCGGTTGAAACGATCGTTTACCTTCTACAGATCTAATTTTCTTCCAGACTACTGAAGTAGGCGTATTTGAGTTTATAGAAGAAACATACTGTTGCCAAGATGTTGTTTTGTGGTAGCATATTACTCTTTTACACATGGCTTTGGCTTTTTTATAGTTAATAAAATTTTGTAAAGTCATATTTCTTTTGAATGTCCTGTATGATTTTCTCTTTTGCTGTATAGCTTCTTTACAGGCGGTGTTAAACCATGGTACAGGTTGCCTTTTGGGTGTTAATAACGATGTTACTTTATAGATTTATAAAAACTTACCATTTATTTTAACAACTTAGTTACGATTTGGTACGTAATATTGTTTTTAAAATCTAGGGTGTTGAATGAAATAATATAACTTGTACGATACTGTGCGAAGATGGAAAAATTAAACTATCATAACCTCCCTCTACACCGATATGTTCATAAGTTTATTAGCTTCAAAAACTTTATATTTACTCGTACGATTTTTTTTTTATACTGCATATTAACTTTTCTGACATTTTATACGTATATTTACGTTTTTATTATTATTCAGAAATTTGTTGATGATCTGGTTACAGAAGATTTATTTTTCCCTCAAAAAGAAAAGATAAATTGCTATGTATTTTACTTGTTAACTTCAGAAAAGAATGACCTAAATGATAGTAAAAACAGTGTCAAAATCCGTCTAGTGGCCAATATATATATATATATATATATATATATATATATTATATATATATATATATATATATATAATATTATATTGTTAACTAATTATTCTTATATATATATATATATATATATAATATATATTATTTATTATTTTTTTTTTTTTTTTTTTTTTTTTTTTCCAACCAATGACAGGAACTCAATTTACCCTTTCTCCATCCTAAAGTGCCGATGGAATTATAGAATCACAAAGTAATCACTTCCTTTACATTGATAACGCTGAAAAGCGAAGTAAAAGCTGTCAATACGTCCTCCAAGACTAATAAAATATTAACACGGCAAAATTAATTAGGACTAGAAACCACCGGATTTCAATAAACTCAAGGCGAGAATCGTCACAAATCAGAATGTAAAAATTTTTCTCCCCTCGTGAGAAACTCTCAAACAACTCTAACCGATAAATTTGAATAAGTGAGAAATATATGTTGGAAAAGCTCGTTATAAAATTGTATCAGGCCAAGCATTTAAAAATGAGATAAATCCTCGGCTGTCAGGTCCAGAATTGAGATTGGATGGATTCCGATAATCCAGTTCCCCCGGCATTGACATTGAATTAAATTACTTATCAAGGTCACGTTTTTACATCTCATTGCCTCTCTGCGTGACTCGAATCCGGCACCGCCTTTGCAACAGACTAGATGAGAATTTCAGCGACTACAGAAGTTTTTATGACTGTTGGCATTTAGTCTAATTAAATAAAATTTGAAAAAATGGCCAAGAGACCTCCTAACGTAAATTAGACATTGGGGTGCTACCAATGGGTAGTTCTTCACAGGACTACCATGTGTTCTAATCATATATAAAGCCTATTTACTTGTATTTATTTAATAAAGTTGTAAATTTCTTTAATTTTTTTTTTTTTTTTTTTTTTTTAGAAACAATTCTTTATTGAGCAATATTACAATCTGTCCAATTTAGGACATTTTTAATAGTGATAAAGTACAACATTCATACTACATTCACACGATATATACAAATAATAATGTATATAAATAATAAATTATATATAATATATAATAATATATATATATATATATATACAAAACAAAATCAATAAAAATATATACAAAAGTCACTCATACCTATATACAATTCACAAGCATACAGCACGTGAGTGGAGAATCTAGCCAATGCTAGAACTCCAATATACATGTTACAAGAGGTCTCGAGGCCACTGCCGTTTCAACATTCTAGGAGGATGATAAGGATGTGTGAAGCTGGATAAGGATTGAGCTAGGGGATTAGGGTGATGGATACGGTTCTTTAAATAAGTAAAAAATAAAATGACTACCAGATACAAACTAAAATATACGCTAAAAAAAGGAATATTTTAATTCTGATACTGTCAATTATATATACACGAGCTTCTTGAGTACCCCGCTGCTTAGGTCATAAACATTTCATTTATCAGTAACATAAACCTGTGATACTAGTAAGAGTAACTATAATAATTACAACTTTGCTATCCTCAAATCATTTAACTTTTCTACTATAGGGGTACTCACTACGTTTGCTATAGCATGCTATTTGTGCTATTGTGCTAAACCCATCAATTTTATACAGGAAAATACTGTAGAAACTCGACGGGTTTAGCAAAATAACACAAATAGCATGCTATAGCAAACGTAGTGAGTACCCCTTATGTTCAATTATTAAAGTTATTAGCTAACTAAATTTTATTTGCATTCAGCCTTTACGATAAAAACCAGTAGAAGTTGGCTTCCTATAATTACGTAGTGAGTACCCCTTATGTTCAATTATTAAGTTATTAGCTAACTAATTTTATTTGCATTCAGCCTTTACGATAAAAACCAGTAGAAGTTGGCTTCCTATAATTACTCTACATTTTTAGCAAGTAAAAATAATCGTTTTATATCATCAAAACTGGGATGCAACGTGAATTTAAATTAATCCCAATCTCGGGCGATACATCATAGCTAAAACAACAACTTGGTTTTTACCTATAATTTTTGGGTTATTTCAAGACCAATTGTAGACAATTTTAGAAATATGCTTTTTTTTTTGTTTTTTTTTAAAGAAACGCGGTCGCTTACTTTGAAGGATGAACAACGTCTTAAGGTTTGCGAGAATGTGGTACGGCTTAAAATATTGGGTCCAAAGAGAGATGAAGACACCAGGGAATCTCGAAGGTTGCACAACGCAGAATTGCGGAATTAGTACCCTATTGTTATAATTCAATTGAGTAGCGTGGCAAAAACCCAAACGGGCGTGTTAAGTGAAGATCTAATACCGAAAAAGTTAGTATGCTCCGAATCAACTAATAGGTGTCCGAGAGAGGTAGGGCGAAGCGTTGATGGAAAGATTGTCTCAAGTCTGATTCCGGGACTTTGGAGTAAGCGGTGTTTATTAGGCTCTGTGTAGGTAGCATTGGTAGTATCGGCATCGAACTTTCGGATTCAGTAAGCCTATCACAATATTTTTTTTATACATTGTATTTAATGCCGGTTTTCTAAAAAGTTTGGAAAGTCTCAATAAAATAAAACAGTTAGTGCACACGATTGCAAATTATACGAGTGTTATACACGGAGAAAATATGTAACAACCTCAGAATTTCAAATATTGCCAACGGTTTCTCTGTCAGATCAAATTTATATAAAAGTGTAGTAAATAGAATGAAATGAAAAAATTGTGTCGCCTGACTTAAGAGGTAAATTAGTTTTGTTAGAGTCCAAAAAAAATGTTGTCAAAATGCTATTCATTAAATATTAGATAAAAAAGTCATATTAAAAGTTAAATGACTTGGAAGAGTTATTAAAGGAATAAGGAGAAGATAAATCATGGGGTCCGGCAGATAGATCTTTAAATTATATTTACCAGTTGAGGCTTAGAAATCACGGGCTGATACAGAAAAGTAAAAAGTCACGGAGGGTTGCTAAGATGCGAGAAAATCCTGCCTAGCTCACTATTATTGGGAGCTAAAGAATCTTGGGGCACTCAGAACCCCACGCCCCAGTGTACATCCGAAATAAAGCTAATTTCGTCGTGAGGTGGAGTACTGAATGTCCCAGTCGGAGATTTTTTCATGTTTTTAATAGTTCAATAAATTACATTGTATGATACATTTTATAAATCATTGATTTCGGAAAAGAAAAAGCCAAATTAAAATTTTGAGAAAACTTTTTAGGTCGTAAGAAACAATTGAAAGCCCTTTGCTAAACAGTAGAGGTACCACAAGCTCCCATTTAAAGATTGATGTAAATAGCGTTAATGGAATGCTAAGCCCGCAAGACTCTCCGGTATAGCTGACTATCTTCAGCGCCGTCAACCTTTAGTTCCTCCAAGATTTTAAAATTATTATCTCATTTGTAGTTATTATAAAGTTACAATTATTTTGTTCTGTAATATCATGTATATAAAATACTCCTATATTTAAAAAAAATCATAGGTAATCTTTAAAAAAACAGCACAATAAAATAATAAAAAGGAAAATATAAAGAAAAAACAATCAAGTTATTCAGTAATTTTATATTTTCAGTTTATTGTTTCTTTATTTATTTAACGTTCCTTTATCCTACTATGGCTAATCGGACGATGCTACAGTGGGAGTTCTAAATTTTGCCTATCCAGGTTTGATTAGGATAGGGATCTTTGACGAGTACCTGACATTGCACAGGTTCGGGACCACCTTTTAACGTCCCCTCCGAAAGACGGCATAACTAAGGATTTTTCACTCCCATTAAAAAATCCTAGGACCACCTGCGGGTTTGAATCCGTGACCTTTGGCTTAGGAGGCTGTTATGCTAACCACCCAGCTACAAGTGATCCCTGTCTTCAGTTCATATATGTATACATACATATATATACAGTAGTATCTAACAAAAAAAATTGACATTTTTATAAATATGTGTGGATGTTAAAAATCGTCTAGAGCGTGCCGATAACCGTTTTAATTTCCGTAATATTTTTACCAGTTATTCTATATATTTTTAATGATTTGTGACTTTAGATTTTTTTAAAATCTGAATAATATTTTTAGTATGGTAGCAATTTTAAATAAGCTTCGCGGTGAAAACATGTGTAGAGAAAATCTCTGTAACTCTAGTAACATTCTAGATATTAAATCAAAACAAAAACTAATGATATGACAAGGGTGAGCTTTACATTTCACAATTAGATATGATTATACAAGGAAAATAAAATAACTTGAGACTTCTTCCTTACCATACTTTTTATAGCGCGATAATATTTTTTATTAATTTTAATTAAATACTTGAAAAATTATATGGATGCCATGGGTGATACCGGTCTGGATTGTTACCAGAGTGAGCCGAAGCTGTAATTCTGTCATTTAGATGACCCACTTTATAGGAATACTCGTCAGGCTGAGGAAAGATTGAGCACCGCCCCTGACAAGAAAGCAAGGATAAGAATCGTGTATAGAGATCCCTTTTCCTGAAAGGAAGAGCCCTTAGTGAAATGAAAGCGAGGCTAAACCATTAATCTCCTTTTTGAATTTAGCTGTACACGGGTCGGATCAATCAGCCCTAGTTATATATGTATATATATCCTCTTGTCCACTGACCCGCAAATATATTGCTCTGAGAGGGTCATTTAATTGCAAATCAGCGTTCAATACTATGGCGAACAAGTTGAAAAATATTCTCTTCGATATTCTTATCGAAAAATAATCGAATATATAATTCAGCTATAGTGGTATTGTATTAATTTATATTAAAAACCTAGATCAGCTGAATTAATAATAATTTCATTGGCAAAATGTATTGTCCAGAATTGTGAAACCAAAGTTAGCAAAAGAAAATGATAGAACTTTCATCATGGAATCAAATTACCTAAAATGCTTATTGAGTTTTGCTTTATTATTTTTAATAATAAACCTTTGCAAACTAAAAAAAATAAATCTTAAAATTCGAGGTCTTACGTTTCAAAATACGTAGAATCCGAATAACGAATTTTACAAAAATCTGTTTGTCCGCTGTATGTAGTACGCCATCCCAAAATACTGAACTAATAAACTAACAAAATACTAGTATTTTTCAAAGTTGGCACAAAAATACTACCGTATTTCGAGAAGTTGATAGCTGTTCATTAGTTTTAATATGAATACGCCTATAGCTCGTTTAATTTTAAAATAAATGTTTTGGTTATTAGAATCAGGACATCGCGACAAAAAAAAAAGAAATAAAAAATTGAAATCTTGTGTATATATATGCTTGAAACTCAGTTATTTTCAAAGATAGAGAAAGAAATCTAAGAGTGTTTTACAATCAGTTCACCGCTATATATTATGAAACGGAAAAAAACACATTAAAATTTAATAGAACTCAGTTATTTTTGGAGATAAATAAATAAATACCAATTAATAAATAACTTATTTCTTAGTTATATTCAACAGATAATTAAATTTGCTACAAAACGAAAAAAGATTCATTAAAATAAGTTTAGAAACAGCAGAGATATATTATTTTGAAATTATCAGTGGTTATATACCATTTTAGTTTGGACCAGTTTACTATTTATAACTTTTCATATTAGTTAATTTCCTTTAAACAGTTATATCCTAATATAATTATTTGGATATAATAAACCATCGTGTAATAATTTGCAGGTTTTTTTTTATTTTATTATGTACATCCTCCCATCAAGAAATTTTTAAAGTAACAGTATGAAAGAATTGGATAACGACGATGGGAAAAATAAGTGGTAATGTTTTGTGACTAAGAGAAAATCTTTTCATATTTTTCTGAGAGTGAAGATTGGGGCGAAGTTATGGGTTTAGTACATTTCATATAAAATGTACGTTTTCAGAGAAAACACTTTTAGTAAAGTTTGTTAATGATTTATGTCAATTTCACAATGTGAATGTGATGATTTAAGCTTTCATTACCGTAAATTGCTGTTATTGATCTTATACTTGGTTATCCTTTATTTATTGTTTATTTTTTGTTTGGCGAATGATCTATTTGTTCCAAAAACCTTTTCCGGACGCCGTGGTAATGTTTCTGCAGCTTAGCCTGTCGAGTTTCCAAGTAATTTTTGTTTATGTATACATAAGTTTTCTGAATTCCTGATTTAAAAAGATAATTATATTGCTGAGATATCGAATTTAAAACACAGATAATGTGAGATTAAATAGGGTAAGGAAGCAGGTCAAAAATATAAGATATTTTTCAAAACACTGTATATAGTTAAATTAGGTATGTGCTTGTGGATCCAATATCTTCTTTTTTATTGAATGTTAAGTAACCTCATCTGGTTGATTACCAATGTAAATTTAATTGGTATTTATCAGGTTGTTGTGTAAATGTGACAGGATAGGAATTTTCAGGGTTCAATATTATTTTGCGAATATTTTTCTTAGATCAGAGCTTATTGGGGAAGTATTATAGTGTTGGAAAGATTGTTTGTATTCCGGTATGGTCAGTATTAGATGTGGTTAGTTATTGTTTATGGAGAAGACGTAAGTGTGAATCAATTACAGAAAAGTTAAAGAATGGAGCCTTGGGGGACTCGTGCTGAAAAGACATTTGATGGATGAAGTATCTGATCCCTGTCAAACAGAGCAAAAAAATCAGTCTAACAGAATCGATTGAATTATTAAGTCTAAAGTGTACGGCAGAAAAGGCTACATTTGAAAAGCAGCCTCCATTTCTCAAGACTATTTATATAGTCAATTCATGTTTATATCATCCAATTTTATACAAGTAACCTTCTGAGTAAGTCAAACAGAAACCTCTATAGAAGCGGATAATAGGTCATTTCTTTTATTTGAATTCTCCTCTATAAAATAAATTGATAGAATACAAAACAATGTATTAAATCAGTAACTTCGAAAAATAATTAAAAGAGTAATTGTTTCACACTTACTAGTAAAGAACATCCCATACTCATAAATGAAAAATTTTTTTAATTTATCATAATTAGATCAAGTGTATATGGAATTTTGGCCACTAAATCTTGATTTTTTTCCTTACTGTGCACAGTCCAAATTTATTGAAGGAATAATGAAGAATATGATTTGAAATGTTCCTACTAAGCCGATGCAAACCGAATGTTGCAATAGTGGTTATTACCGAGCATAAACAGGTATATCCCACACGAGCGGTATTTCCAATTTGCCGTCATATTGCCCATTTCCTCGGAAACCGTAGCGGGCTGGTTCGGGGACTACCAAACGATTTCCACCCCGTCTCCTTCCACTCTGACTAATATCTTATCTCATCTATCACACAGCATCGATTCTTATCATAACACATCTCCTCTTTTTTTGAATATTTCTTTGTCTTTTCTGCTTACATTTTGGCGTTTGATTGTCTAGAAATAATTGCTAAATTATTACAGAATTAGGTCAAGAAGACTAAAAACAAAAAGTCTAGCATTTCTTTTATTTATTTTTTTTTTAATCTGGTACGCGCAACACACGACTTTCACGTACTTCCGTTATTTATATCAAGTTAATCATTTTAAAACTAATTAAAAAAACAAATAAATTGTTAAAGAATTATTTACATTGGATTTTTATAGAACCTTTGTTTTGTAAATTAATCTATTATATTATTATCTATGACATATCGGCTTTTCATCACTCACTGTTCACTTTTACCACAGTAAGTATAAGATAATACTTTTTCTGAAATCATTATAATGATAATTACATATCTTATAAGTTGTGACGACAATATTTTTTTTTTAGTTTTCACTTTCCTGTATATGGAATATATAGTAAGGGAAATATTGGGATCAAGAAAAGTTTTAAGGTTTCTTGGGTCATTTTTGCGAATAGTCTGAAAGGGTTTAAATGCTGATATTTTAAATCTTATTCTTCTAAGATACCTTTAAGTTTGTAAATTAAAAAACAAAACAAAAAAAAAATCAATCACATTAGAATTGATAAAGACGGCTAAATATACAAGTTGAACGAATTTGACTACCAACTAAAGTAGAAAAGAGCTAAAATACCTTACAACACTGTTATTTTTAAAGATGGAACAATAAATAAAAGTGTTCTAGGTTCGAAAATTCCGATTGGAACTATTTTGAAGATAATTATAAGAAAATAAAAGTAAATACTTAAAAATATTAGTATAAATACTTTATTTTCCATAATGAACCTGTATAATTGTCAAAGAAAAAAACAATATCCCTCCGTCCTCAAATTTTGATAACGAACAGTAAAAAATCCATCTGTCCACCATAAGAATTTCTGAACTTATGGAATAAAAATTCTAACACAATGGTTTTGGCTACAGCAAGAGGAGTCATATATCTCGCTACTGGGGACTGAAATGAGGACAGATAACATTAATGTTGAACGAAAACAAACTGGTTAACTGAGGAATATAGGAAAAGCTATTTTTCACATAAGGTCCAGGAAAGCCTTTAGATATCCTTCAGGAAGTTAAACCCTCTGGGGAAAGAAACTACCAATTTCCTCAAAATCCAAATATCGGGTTGTTTCACATGAAATGCCTGTTTTTATAGTTTCTGAAATACATAATAGATTTTGCAAGTCTCTGTTGTTTTCTTCCGAATGTTTACATATTTAAAGTAAACAGTTACTAATCCTCTACCTTTTTATTATGAACATTAGCTTCCCAATCAATTACCCACTTTTTAGTATACCTCCAAATATGAACATGGAAACACGCGATTTTCGAGTAATATTTTTGTACGAGTTTAAACTCGGCCATTCAGCAGCTGAGGCCGCTAGAAATATTTGCAAGGCGTTTGGGGAAGGGAGTGTTGATGAACGGACCATTCGCCGTTGGTTTGCTAAGTTTTTAGCTGGGGATACCGACTTGGAAAACTTGCCCTGAGGAAGACCTCCGTCCGTAATGTCTTCAAACATACAGTAGAAGGAAACCCCTACCAAACAGTTAAAGGACTCTCAGCACAACTAAATGCAAGTGCATCTACCGTTTCCAGACATTTAAAGTGTATTGGGAAAGTAAAATAGCTCGATACGTGGGTACCTCATGATCTCACTGAGCGGAAGCAATACCCCATGTTTCAAAAGATACCGTGCAAAAATTGAAAGAACTGGGCTACGAATTTCTTTCGCACCCACCATATTGTCCCGACTTGTGTCCAACAGATTACCACCTGTTCAGGAATTTAGACAACTTCGTCAAAGTAAAACTTTTTGAAAATGACGATCAAGTGAAAAGTGAGGTTTCAAATTTTGTTTCACTTCAAAGCTCAGAGTTTTTTCAGTTCGGGGATAAAAAAGTTGGTGTCACGTTGGTAAAAATGTATAGAAAAAGAAGGTAAATACTCCGAATAAAATTATCTTGTTTTCATATCGTATTTTTAATAAAAATCCTTTACCTTGAAAACGGACATTTCATGTGACACAACAGAATAGATCAAAGAATTTTTTTTTTAATTTATTTATTTATTTTTTTTTTTTTGGAAGCTACCAAGGAAAAGAGGAAAGAGCTTCGGAAGCTCCCTAACCAAAGTAGTCAATGAAATGTATTTTTAAAGAGAAGACGAATGGCACAAATCGTAAATAAGCTATGCCTATACCTTTGGAAATGGAAATAGAACACTGGAGAACACGGACAGAGAAACATGCGATTGAAGCGTGCCCTGATTTTGATGACCTAACGATTCAAGGGATATTGAAATGAAGACGGGTTAACCAAGAGGGGGTAATGGGAGAAACCGAATGCTAAGCGAAACCGCAACAGCATTAAGTTAACTTCTAATTTAGATGTGATGCCATTTATGAAAACGATAATAATAATCGTTGCGGATACCTCCAATCCTCGCCTCCACAGTTCAATCCAATAACGGTCCAAGCACAAGCCCCCGGGATCCGACTTAATACAATCCCCACACCTACGCTTTGACCTACCTGTTGGACATCTGTCAGTTCAGGGCTCAATTACGTTTAACGGATCCGTATAAATATTTGTATAAACATTCTTCAGTTATTAGCCGTTTTTTTCTTATCTCCTTAATTTTTAAAAGATATTTTTTTTATTTTTCAATATATTTTAATTGATTTTTACACCTGTTTATACAACAAGTAAAAGGGCTAAAATTTACAAATATAAGCATGAAATAGTCTTGTAAAGAAGCTACCCAATGGTAAACACTTCAATCATTCTTTTAGGTAACACTAATTATTACTTTATTAGGAAGTCTTCAGGCCACCGTCTTTTAAGGCGTCTCGGAGATTATCAAGAAGAGATAAAGGCGAGAGATGGGCTGGGAGTTTGGAATGAAAGGAGGTGTATCGATTTTGGGCTAAGTCTGCAACTAGTGGGATAGTGAGGTCTCCATGGATGATTTTATTAGTGACAAAATAAGGAGTATTTAGGATTCTGGATTGCAAGGATTGGATACGGGAGGAAATATTGTTTTAGTAGTGTCCTAGCCCAATGCCATATGTCCAAATAGGTCTAAGAATGGTTATATAAATAATTTGTTTGTAGTAAATAGGGAGTTTTGATCGTTTGTCAAGTAAGTGTTGTATTAAACGGTAAATAAACTGGGTAATTATTTAAGTAAGTCATAGGTATACGACGTAGCGAAAAGGTGATTTGGTAGGATTTATTTTAATGCCTTCTTGGTTTTTATTTCTTCATCCTTCAATGGCAGATATATAGTTCTGTAGGACTTGAGATGAAGCAACAGGATCGATATGTACGGATGTGTGTTATCAAGTAGTAAGGACAGAGTTTGGATGGTAAAATAACATCTGTAGTGTAGAGGATTGGGCCAAGAATACTACCTTCAGTTACGCCGGCTGTCTGAGTGGATACTGATGACTAGGAGTTATATAAATATAAATTCAAATGACCAAGATGATCAGAATGCATCGTTGTTATAGAAATTACCAGAATATATAATTCTAGAAAATATTTATTAATGATTTTCTAGAATTATATAAGCTCCCCTAAGCCTAACAACTTATCATGCTTATTGAGTCACTTCATTCACACTATACCGTGTAATTATAATTAATCCAAACAAGCTCTGTTATTTTGCATTATATAGCCTTCTAAACTCTCCAGTGGCCTCTTCACCTTTGAACCCAAAATTTTATTTAAAACCTTATTCTCGATAGCCTTCAGGCGTTGTGCATTCTTTACGTTTCCTAATAAAAGCCATGAACTTATCAGTTTAGCTACTAAATTATAACTCGCGTTTCCCGAATTTTACAGAGCCTTTATTAGCTCCTGAATTTCGTTTTTATATTTATCAAAGATCCTAAATATCTAAATTAAAATAAGAGAGATTAGCCAAATAATTTATCAGCCATCGTATAAGAATGGACCGCATTAACCTCTTGCCACCGTTTTTCATATAGAAGGATTAAAAGATGTAGTTTGATTTCGAAGATAATGTTCAAGTTATTTTTTATAGTAATTGGTTAGAAAAAAGTTCCCTAGAAAAACAACTCGATAAAAAAATGATTTTCAATAATTAACCAATCGCAACCTGCTTCAAAAACGTTTAACAATATATATAACACTTACTAAAAATCATCTATTTGGATCACGTGGCTGTGTAATTCTTTAAAATTACAGGTTATCTTTGTCTGAATGTATTTCTTACATTAGACGCAATATCTCACTTCCACCTTTTGTTGGTTAAATGCAAGATGATCAGCTCGTTGTGTAGTAAACAAAATTTGACATGACGTAGATTTATATATTCTTCCACATTTGGTACACTTACGATTCCAAGAAAATTAATCTTCAAAATGGCTTACCTTCTGTTAAATTTATATTTAAATAAACTTTTGCGTCATATATATATACAAATTGATCCCCGTTCACTATAAAACTTATGAGCGATAAAGTAGACTGTGTACTGTAGAAAGCAATCCTATTAGTGCACGAATTATGTGCATCTCTTTCCCTCTCTGACAATCAACTGATGGGTTGACGTAATCATTCATCTTGATAACATGACGTGTTAGTCATCAAGATAGAAAAATATTCGAGGGTGCTTCATTTTGGCTTTAATTTATTACTTGATTATGCAAGTAGATAACTCATGTCCTTTTCAGTCTTTGAGGAAAATAAAGATTGGGCATTCATTTTAGGTGGTTTTGGTGTGATTGTGAATTTGAAAGTCATAGAAGTAAAATGACCCTTATCTGCTTTTCAAATCCTTTTTAAAACAGGAGCTATAGTTTTGTTCCAACAACAGTTTTGACTTTTACCACAATTAATTAGTCTAATAATTAGATACTCAAAGTTGCCGAATACAATCCTAATCTTATAGGATGGATGAAAAATTCACTAATCAAGGTTATATAATATGTACTCATGGAATAACCCATCATACCATAAACCAATATACCCCATGAATGATTTTGTGTTAAGTGAACAGCGACCTTAATGTCTCTGAGTATGCGGCTGAGTAAATGGGTGATTTTTCCGTAACATACGGTTCATTAAAGGCTGTTATTGCATAATTAATCAGCATGCTTCAGCGGACACAAATCAAGGGTAATAAAGTCTTTATAAGCCACATTTATTTATTTTTTTCAGACGGCTAAACAGGTCATGTAGGCCCTTGGCCGCGCGATGTAGTTTCCTATTCTCAGTAAAAAAATTATAGAGTAGTCTCATTCACTCCCTAATCCTATTTGTGTTAGTAACCACGAGTTGGCTGACGGTTCTCACATACCCAAGGGGGAGGCTGAAAGTGAATCACCTTTCAATTATATGCTTGAAAAAGCCCCACGAAACTGGGATTTGAACCATAACATTTAGCCTGGTGGATTAGCTTGATATCTAAACAGCCACTTCAATCTCTAATTTCAACCACAAAAATATGTACTAATGGCCTGTCTGCCTTTAAATAGGCAGTAGCAATCAACTGGTCGGGAGATATTCGAAAATTGGAATTTTAACTTTGAAATTCTACATAATCTCAAGCCGCTTTTTCAACTACTTTAAATTATTTGGTTTAGGAGAAAATAACTAAGTCCCTTCTTCGGGTACTTCTTCGCTGATACTGATACTGCAATGTTCACCAATTTTTTAAGTTTGGGTATACCATTGATAGTCAATTTCATGCAGTAACAGTTTGATTGAGCAGAAAGATATGAAATAATTGAAAATAACCAGTTGAGCCATATTCCATATTGTAGTTATTCTTCTACCAAAACAACAATTCCAGCATAAAATTAAAAAGATATAGAAATAAATAATAGAAAAAGGAGATTATCAAAATCTCGAAGTATCTGGACAATTACTAGATTTGTTATTCTAGGTCACGCGAGGGTAGTTGGAATAACACGGGAGGACTCTGTGCCTTTGTGGACCTTTCGGATTAACATATAGCCCACCTGTTCGCAGTGAATAAAATCCTCTCTTTTATTCAACGATCAACTACAGTTTGGAAGAATATTGCCAAAGTCAACATAATCATTTATGAACTTTTTTTTTTTTTTATTGCTACACAACAAATTCAATTGATATTCTATTGTTTAAAACGAGCCCTCAGCCCCTGAAATAGAACGCTTATGGTTGAACTAAAAATAAATACTTTCAATTCTTTATAATGATTCATACTAAAAATCAGACAAAAACTGATACTGTAAATACTTTTTAAAACCGTTATAAACATCTCAGCATCTCAAATTTTTACTTTAAACAAGAATCATTGAGATTACTTACAGGCTGATCTTAGTACGTCAAAATAAACTGCTGTTCAAGACTACAATCGTAAATCATACTAGAAATTGCAGGACAAACTTTACGGACACTACAGCAAACTTATTCTAAACATAGGCGACACCGGACATTCCGGAACTAGCCAGAAGAAGGCGGAAAAAGAGCTGGTTAAAAGATCTCTTTAGGTGAAACTCTGGATTTTCAGATTTGGAGATGTTGCTAATGAGTTCACAGTTGACATTATTTCACCGCCACCTTCTCCTACAATCCTCCCGTTAACTCCTAGATTTCTCACTCCTTCCTGTTACTTTATTTAATTATTTTCGCGTGGTATATGGCGGTCTCTCGAATGATTGAAGATGGAAACAATCAAGAATTAATTTTTTACTTTCATTTACCTATATACAAATTACCCGTGAAAATATTTGAATTCCAATTTTTAAAGGAAACACACGATTTTAGGACCCCTGAGTCAAAATAACCAAGTCGCGCTAAAGGTCTTGTGGTCTGTGTAATTAAAATAGTTCATAGGGCATAAATGCCGATTTTTTAATATTTTCCTCTTCTAAAGTACCTTGAATTTTGTAGTTCGAAAAAATAACCATATCATCTTGTTAGCAATGATAAAAAAACTATGTTGAACGAATACGATGCCCAAATAAGCGGAAATATTTTTTATTGCAATTTTGTGTTTTTGAACATAAGAACAGATGAATGATATTAAGGCTTTAAAAAAAACACATTATCTAGTACACAAAGTAAAAACTAATGGAGAGTGATGAAAACCAGATAAAACTAATTGACTGTTGTAAATAATAATATAATAGATTATTTAATAAAACACATGTTTCTATCGGAAATCAATGTAATTAATTATGAAACCTATTATCTTGCAACTCTATGATGAGTTAAAGAGTTTTTCCTCAAATTCGAAGAAAATATTTCATCGAATCACTCCTCTTTCCAATCTAATGATAATAATGATAGTAATAATTACCTTTCGATAAAATATTTATTTCCAATCATATGTTAGCGAATTGATCAGGTGAATTAATGTGAGGTAAAACGGGTTTACACTTTTAATAATGTGTAAAAGTTAATTATTATTTTTAATAAAAAAAAAACAAAATTTGTTGGTAATCAAACGTAATTGTACACACTTATTGTATTTCTTATATTTTATATATTTTATGTTTTCGGACGGTTATAATTTTTATTTAGTTCCTTAGTTGTGTTAATCTTTAGAGATCTTGTCTCAGAATAAACTATGTTATTATATTATATTTTAATACTATATAAGATAAGCTATATTCAATTATGTATTTAACATCCCCTTATATTTCCGACAGATTTGACTGAAGTTCATCAATATAAAGGACAGCAAAAAAAAAAAAAAAAAAAAAAAAAAAAAAAAAAAAAAAAAAAAAAAAAAACACAGAAAATACTTTATTAATAATTGGCAGGATTCTGGAGAGTTAGTCAAATAAGACAGCTAATAAATTATCGGAAGTAAATTATATATTATTTATTTTCTATTCAAACTCAATATATCCAATTTTCCAAAAAAAGAAAAGTAGAATAACCCTAAAGGATTCGAGACATCAAACGAAGTAATCGAACGTCCATAGTGGCAGATGCTTCCACTGACTTAGTCTATTTCCTATCTTTCCTTTCATTTTTCAAAATGATGTTCCTAATGCGCCTTTTTCCAATTTCCACCAGAAAGGTCAATCACTGGCATCGATGAAAAAGTTCTGGGACCTTTAAGTACCTACATCAACTTTCTATTTACTACGCTGGTAAACTGAGTAATGAAGTTTGTTCGGAGTTTATTATCCAGACCATCAAAGTTGTATAACTTTCTTATGTCAAGCCAATCACCGTTGCACAAACAACCTTATTGCATTCGAAAGTTAACGTTCATTTAATTTGATCATAACAAGAATGTAATGAGTTATTAAATCATAACTATGTTCATAATAATAAATTTATTTTTCTGTTGAGCATCATAGCTGATATATGTACATTTTATCCGCTGGCCTAATAATTATCTTCATTTTAATGGGATGTATAAAAATCAATGACCGTTTTTAACCAAATATTTCAATTATTATT